>CM058233.1:109465976-110065976 GCA_030180135.1 Orychophragmus violaceus
AATGTGCTTTGAATTTTACCTTTTTACCTTTCGTCGTATAGTGTGATTGTGTTTTATACGATTATGCGTTTAGAACATACCCTACAAAAATAAATACGAATAACATTATAAATTCGGGAAAAATAAATAAGACAAAACGACAAAATAATCATGACATATATATATGGTTATTGTGAGATCGCCTAAATCATTTATATTAGAATATCGGGTCAATTCAATTACTAGTTCATCTCATCGTCATTGCTTTGAAAAATTTAGGAGACTGGTCTTTGTGAGAAAATAAATATTGGATCCTTCTAATCATGAGTCATGATTTCTTCAATGTCGACGCCTAGTGTCTTAAATACAACACTAGGACTAATATTATTAAATAATAATCTCTAATACAGCTGCCGCCGTGTGTAATGAGTTTGGCATACCTTTCCCCTTAGGAGACTGGTCTGGCCGTCGGGGACCGATACCATAGAAGTAGATTTATTTACTTTTATTATAAATTTATATTACATGTAATTTAATTTATTTGTATGTGTTGGAAGTGAGGTTAGTATAAATTTTTAAGCTGATCTAAGAGTCCAACCGTTCGTCAAAGATCAAACCTATTAGAAGAGATCGAAGTCGACCGATTTGGTATAGCTTGGCAAAGATACCCGATCAACTTACAGAAAATAAAGAAATATGTTAATAGGAAAATTAACATATTTATAAAATGGAAAAAGATAAATATGAATCTTCTAATTAGAAAAAAAAATCTATGTTGTTTAGATTTTATTTTGTCGTATTAGAAAGAATTTAGAGAATAAACCATAATTCTCCTGATATAAATATCATTTCTCTACGCGGGAATATACTGAATTCATTAATTTAATAGAAACCCTAGGCATAGATCATTCAATTTTGAGCTTAAGATCAATAAATACTAGATTTTTCGGTTATTTCGTTATTATTTTTTAGTTTTTAGATTCAAACTATTAAAGTTTCTAAATTTAAAACCAATATACTGGATTGATAATTATGGTTCTCTAAATCAACAATATGCCATGGTAATATGTATTTTGATGTCACTTATATTTTGACAACAATATTTTCCAGTAAATCAGTGAATCTACGAAATTGTTTTTCCATGCACATGCGTTGATTCTTTTGATAAGATTTTTCACACTAACTAGAACAATTTATTTAATATCATGATATTACAAAGTGATCATTATAATTAAGTGGTTTATATAATCCACAAGGGATAAAAGGCGATGGTGCAGACAATCTAACCAGCAAAAGCGAACTTAACCGAATTGTGACTTTATCCTTCGCAGCCACACATATTACTTTGTACATTATGGGTGACCTAACTTCTCTTGGTTAGTGCTAAAAAAACAAATTAAAACCACAGCTAACATTCCACGTCAACTTTCTTAGTTAAGACCATGTACATTGGGAGGATCTAAAGGTGGGATCCTTAACAAATATTAATAATTTATTGTGGATCCTATGTGGAGCCCACATGAATAGTTAACAAATTGTATCTTAAAATCCTTATATAAGAGCAAGATTATCGGTGATACCCAGCCAGGTATCTTAACTTTTTTTTTTTAATATTTTTTTTTTTTTTTTTAAAGCGAAAAAAAAAATCAAAAAAAAAAAAAAAATTTGGACCAATCCTGTAGCGCCACGTAGGCGCTACGTGGCGCTACAGGGAAGATATGCATCTTAGCTAAGAGCTTTTGGGGTTAGTATCTTAAACTATTCATGTGGGTCCCACATGGAACCCACAATATTTTAATATATTTTTCCTAAGATACTCATCTAAGATACTTTGATATTCATGCTCTAAGGATCGGTTCTTACACTGTTCACGCCACGTGGCGTATTGTCATTGGTCCGTTTTTTTTTAAATTTTTTTTTTTCGCAATTGAGAAAAAAAAAAAAAAATTTTAAGAACCCCTAGTGGATATCACGAATGTACATGCTCTAAGTTCCTCAACAATCTCTAATTTATTCTGATTGACCAATCATATTCCTCCACGTACCACCATTATTATCAATTTTATCCTTAATTCAGCATGTTTCTATTCATTTTTCTTCATAGAATTCCCTTCAACTTTTTATGTCAAAAAAATAATACAATAATATTGTAGAGCTGAAGGAAAATATCCAAATACATGTTTTGATTTTTTAATAATCCATATTTATAGCAATAAAATACGATTGTTCATTCACCAAGTAATAAGATAAATGAATAATTAAAATATATAGAATCTATCGATTTAGTTTTTTTTTATATTTATAATAGAGATGACAAAAGAAAAAGGATAGAGGTGATGTCTTTATAGATATAATAAAACAACACATGACAGAGTTTTTATTCCACGAACTATTTGTCTGTTCAAAATAATGGGTTTTGGAATGGTATAATAACAACATATTATTTTTGTAAACAAGATGGAAATAAAAATAGGTAGAAATCATTGGATAATTAAGTCCCAACACAATCTGGCGGCCAGATCAAGAGAACCAAACCTAAAACAAGAAAGTGGAGATCACAATCTAAAATTTAAACTAAATAAATAATGCAAATAACTATAAGAAATTAAAGGGCCAATGTGTAGTGTGAGGAGGTTGAAGATTGGTAGGCAAGCTGACATGTTACCCATATCTGCCTTCTTCAAGCAAAGCATGGAGTGGGAGACAATTCATGTGGTCTCTTATTTAAAGCCCCCTCTTAATCCCTTCTTTTTAATTACTATGGCTTGTATTCTTCTTTTTTTTGTTTAGCAGTTTCACAATTAATTTTTTTTTTTTTAAAATCAATATATGTGATTTTAGAATGTAAAAACAGACATTTTCTATTTTTATGTTTTAGTTAAGTGATTTTTAAAATCATGTGATATAAAAAGCAATACTCATTATATGATTTGGAATATTGGATAATTAATTGTATAAAATGTTTCGGTGGTATATTACTAGAATATGACTCAAATAAATAATTCAAAATATATAGTTTATCAGAGAACACTGAATCTTTGAAAAGAATGTGTATTGAATTATTGATTATCAAAAGTGGGGATGGGAGTTTCGTCCATGTGCAAGTAGTTACATTATCGGCTGAATTAGAATTTTTAGATATCCAGGGTAACAAATCTAATTAACATGAAACAATGTATAAATAGTTAAATACAGTATATTATTCACATAACAGATATACGTTTGAAGATAAAATATGATTGATTTTAAAATTTCCTGTTAAACATGATATTAAAAATTTCAAATCACATTTGTAAGAAAATATGACAAATAACCTTTTGTATAGGAATTTATGTAGTGGAAAGAATAGTTGTAAGTGGGGTGCTCATTTGGTCAACCTTTGTAAGTGAGAAAATAAAAAGGCGAGAGAATTGTTGCATCATAATTAATTCATTTCCCACATTTATTTTTCAAAAATACAAAAGTAATCATATGCAAAAATAAACCCATTCCTTTAATTAATTCTAATTATTAGACAACCACCCACCCACCCATAAAAAAAAAACCCTCTCTTCTCCTTCTTAAGAAGAAGCCTCTTGGTTTCATTTCGTCCCAATTATCTTCCAAACTTCTTCACAAAAAAACTCTTAACAAAAAAAAAAACTTTTCTTCTTCTTATTATTTCTCTCAAAAACTTGTCCCTTTGATTATAAGAAGAGACTAAGATCATTTTAATTTTTTTCAGATGGGTCTTGATGATTCATGCAACACGGGTCTTGTTCTTGGTTTAGGCCTCTCAATAACCCCTAATAATCACAATCATGTCATCAAGAAATCTTCCACCACCGTTGACCACCATCTCCATCCGTCGTTGACCCTAAGCCTCTCCGGTGAGAGTTACAAGACCAAGACGGTTGAGATGACCGTTACCGGCGCTGGAGACCAGATTTGTCGGCAGACTTCATCTCATAGCGGAATCTCATCTTTCTCGACCGGAAGGGTAGTAAAGAGAGAAAGAGAAATTTGCGGCGGAGACGACGAAGAAGAGGCGGGGGAGACGACGGAGAAAATGGTGTGTTCAAGAGTGAGTTATGATCATGAAGATGAAGAAGGTGTTAGTGCTCGTAAGAAGCTTAGACTCACTAAACAACAATCTGCTCTTCTTGAAGAAAGCTTTAAGCTTCATAGCACTCTTAATCCCGTATGATATAGTTAATTATTTAATTTTTAATTAATTTGTTCTTATTTACCTTGATCAATCCTGATTATATTTTTATATTCACAGAAGCAAAAACAAGCTCTTGCTAGACAGCTGAATCTAAGGCCTAGACAAGTTGAAGTGTGGTTCCAAAACAGGAGAGCTAGGTAAATTAAATTGATTAAATTCTATGAAATATTTTAGTCCATGTATATTACTTTTGTTCTTATATATATATATTCTTTTTTTTTATTGGACAGGACAAAACTAAAGCAAACAGAAGTGGATTGTGAGTTCTTAAAGAAATGTTGTGAGACTTTAACGGATGAGAATAGAAGGCTTCAGAAAGAGCTTCAAGATCTTAAGGCTTTAAAGATGTCTCAGCCTTTTTACATGCATATGCCGGCGGCGACTTTGACGATGTGCCCTTCTTGTGAGAAACTCAGCGGTGGTGGTGGAGGAGGCGGCGGAGGTACGGTGGCGGTTGATGGTGGAACGGCAAAGGGAGCTTTCTCCATTGTTACTAAGCCTCGTTTCTACAACCCTTTCACTGCTAGTCCTTCTGCAGCTTGTTAATTACTTATTAATTAATTTGTTTTTGTCTTTTATTCATATCCAATAAGGAATTAGTTAGAAGGTAATTTCCAGGGGAAAAGTCTTGAGTTAAAATTTGGGGAAAATGGGGTATAGTCTTTATAGATAAGACTCTTCAACGATTCCACTTTATTTTTCGGTGGGATTGTTGGTTGATGAAGAAAAAAATAGTTTGTAATTATTGTTTTCATTTGTAGAAAAAAGAAGAAGATAATAGTACTTACTACTTACTGATCCATTTTCTTTTGTTATTTCTTCACTTTATTAGCATTATAATACAATTTTGCTTGTAAAAAATAAATAATTATATCTACTATATTTTGTACAACTTTTTCATTGATTTATTACGTCTTCCTTAACAAATGATTGTTTGGTTCGTACAAATATAATATTGATCTTTATATTTCTGTCGTAAGCTTATAATAATTAGATATGGGTTATAATTATGGTTCACACTTAAAACGACATAAACTACAAAACATATCGCTTTTCTCCTCCCTCTTGAAGGTTTTTCCAGGCATTTCCAATCTAAACCTGTATTTTCATTTTAAAATGAAATGATTTTAAAATGCAACTAAATTTTGCTTTAAACCAGTTCTTTATAAAAATAATAACAAAGCAAGGAACAAAAATAAAATAATTCCATATTTATCATCATTTTTACTCTATTTTATAGTTAGAAATATAGTAGAGTTGTAACAAATTATACTATAAAATGCAGTTTAAAATAAGAAATATAGTATGATTGAAGACGGTGTAAGTGTTTTTAGATTGATTTTATTAACAGAAGTTTGTTTGAATATTTGTAAAAATATCCACTAAGTTTTTTATATAATTACAAAGTTATAGATATCCATTATTTGTTACTAGTCATTCGTCTAAATGAGACATTTGTGCCTACTTAGTTTTGTAACCCTAGAATGGTAATATAATTGATTGATAAAAATTTCCCACCAGAATAACACTAATAAGATAACTAAATAGATGGAGAATCTCAAAGCTTAGAGGGTTAAGGGTAGTGAAAAAAAAAAGTTGAAGAAGATTAGTCAATCCAGTAATTAAGCCAAGCTATTCCAAGTTAATCAAAATAAGATTTTTGATCATTTAAGGCGAACATATATTTTTTGCAGGACAAATTGTTTTAAAATTACACATTTCTTATTTTTAGCTCCAGATAAAATAATTTTATTTTTTAGATTATCCAAAGAAACAAAATTGAAAAATCATTTGATGGGTGTGAATGATTTTAAGTGAGGGAGATAAAGGGTGTGGGGCTAAGAGGTTAGCTCACGTGTATTGATACATCTCCTTAAACTCAGACCTTTTAAATTTATCCATCAATAATAACAATAATAAATATTTTTAAACAAACAATAATAAAATAACTTATAGCAAAAACTTAAATAATACTAACATAATACTGACAAACTAGCAAAGCTAATAGCCTAATACATGCATAAACGTGTTCACATATGTAGCCAAATATTATCCATAAATTACAACAATATAAAACAAAAATGCAAGAGTCGATATTACAAAGCTTAATAGCAAAGAAAAGAATTGTACTTCATGGAGAAAAAAAAATTGAAGATAAATAATTAATAATAAATATGAGAAAATGTTCTTGAAGATTTGAAGTAGTGAGATGCTCTGTCTTTAAGGGGTAAGGTGGGACATGCTTCACGTGATTTACTCTTCATTTTTCTTCTCACGACCATGTTATAGAGATCTGGGATTAATTATATGACTTCTCATACCTCATAGTATACCTATATTTATTATACACGTATACTCATTTTGGTTCAATAAATACATGAAAAGGAGACGTATTTATTAACATATTTATGAAAATGATAGCGAGAGTTATTGATAAAGTAATTACTTGATGCATGAACTCACATATACGTATCATATTCATGAATCTTACAGTTTGAAACGTACATGTAACAACACTAATACAGGTGCAGTTTATCTAGCTCATAATAACTACCATATGGATGCAGTAATTATTAATCTTAACGCAATATCTAAATATAGTATTTTAGCAACAGAAAATACTTAGTATCAATCTTTTAATTCAAAGTTCAAACCAAGAGGTACACTATTACATACATCTTGTTGTATTTAATAGTATCATCGCGATGAACCGATAGTTTCTCAATTGTCATATGTGGTACATGATGTACCGTACATAAAATAAAAGCTAATTTTGATATGGATTAACATTTAATAAAATCATTTAATATACATAGGCTGCGTAAAGAAAAAGACGTCCAAGTCGATAAAAGATATGCGGTTGAGAACGATCTCCTCAAATAATATGTCTATGTAACAAAAATATAAGGAAAATACTTAGGTTCACTCCTAGAGGTGAACTCATTTGTTCACCTCCTCTTTTTTAACCAATAAAAATATGCCATGTAATATTATTTTTAAATAAAATTATAAAATTAAAATTAAGAAATTAAAGACATTCAAATATTTTAAAGACCCTTTGAATGTAACCTTTGAGGTTTAAGGTTTAGGGATTAGGGTTTATGGTATAGGGTTTAAGCTCTTTGGGTTTAGGGTTTAAGCTCTTTGGATTAGGGTTTAGGCTTTAGGGATTAGGGTTTAGTTTTTTTATTTTTTTTTAAATTTACATGTTGGGTTTAAGAATTAGGGTTTATGGTATAGGGTTTAAGCTCTTTGGGTTTAGGGTTTATGGATTAGGGTTTAAGTTCTTTGGTTTAGGGTTTAGGGATTAGGGTTTAGTTTTTTATTTTTTAAGATTTACATATTGAGTTTAGGGATTAGGAGTTTTAATTTTAATATTTTAGGTTCAAATTATCGTTTAGGGTTTAGGGTTTAGAATTTAGGGTTTAGACATTAAGATTTAGGTTTTAGTATTTTTTATAATAAAAAATTATTTTTAAGTTTTGTCCGAAATAATATATATTTTTTTTTTCTTTTATTTTCGTTTTTTATTTTTTTATTCTTAAAACATTTTTAAATTTTTAATTCTTTTTAATATTAGATTATGTGGAATTATTTGATTGGTTAGAAAAGGTGGAGGTGAACAAAAGGGTTCACCTCTAAGGGTGAACCCAAGTATTACTCAAAATATAATATGTATGTATGTTTTCATTGAAATTACTACCTCTGTTATTTGGAAATAAGGTATATTTGGTCCCAAAATTAAAAATAAAAAGAGGGTATAATTTTTTTTTTTTGTTCGAGTAACGAAATTATTAGAATGTTTTTTTCGTATAGAACAATATAAAGGATTGTAATGCATGCGTGATGATGGCAGATGAGATGACGAGAGTATCCACAAGAAAATCATAAGATTGGTGACCCTGAAATTATGGTTGTGGACCATTTAATGATGAGATGACTTTCCGGTGAAATCGATGACTTTCTTGGAAACTCAAATCTATTTTCACTGATTCATTCTCTTTTATTGTCCCCTTTTCTACTTTTATTCAAAATTTATAGTGAAATTATAAACTATATTTGTTTGAAAAACAAAAATACGATTTGAATAATTTTCTTTTTGAAGTGAAGACTATAATCACTTTTGAAATATACGTGATCATCGTGGCAAAAATATCGCTCAATCAAGCAAATACAAAAGATTTAATATTAGAAAGGCCGGATTCTGAGGACGTGTGTTTTATTTATGATCTGAGTGTATATTAAGATACGTATATGTTTATTAATTATTATACTTATTACAAGTGACTAATTATTTGGGGTTGTTTCTTTTAATGATTGATAGATTTGCTTTACGTGTGCACGTACAAACGTAATTAGTGTATTAAGTAAGAATAGCAAAATTACATGTGTCAATTGCTGGTTAAATTGTCGGTTTGTCTATATCATGTTCCCAACTTTTCATTTTAAAATTGTACTGCTATTTTTTAATCACTAAGTATGAATTTGGTAGAAGAATCCAAAATAAATAGTTTTTAATTTATAGAATTATATTTCGTTTGCTAAATTTGATATTGCCCTCTCTAGCCCTTCGTTCGGGTTTTTTCTGATTCCCCTTCTTCACACATCTCAATTTTTCAGAATGGTGAATCTTTTTCCCGATCCTTTACGGTCTTATAGTTTGTTTATAGGTTTGCTTCGCCCTTGTGGCGACTTGTCTCTTCCGATTTCTTATCGGACTACGGCTTCCGGGGTGTACCGGACTTCTCTCTGATTGGAACGTGACTTGTTTTGCTTATGTTTATATCGTCATTTTCCAATCAGCTTTCCCGATTCTACTTAGGAGTCGGCGATCTTAGATCCACTGGGCTCTCCTTCCCGTCGGCAGCATCTTCGTCCCCTCCCGTTCACCCTTCACTCGTCAATGGCGGTATGGAGTAACTCTCCGGTGTTAATAATCCCAATCGAGATGACTGGGTCCCGGACTTTCTAATCTTTTGAACTAACCATGAAGATGGGTTAGTCGGCAGCAAATTGTCCCCGATTTTGACGACTTTGGTATGATTGAGGAGTGGTTAATCCCTTTATCTGTTAGCTCTGTCGGCGTCTTCCATTGGATCGAGATCAGATGGTATCCGTGGAATGCAGCGTCGGAAGTTTGCCGGTGGCCGGCGAATCCTTTTTCAGTCGTGTATGGCGGGCGCTTTCTGAAGACGACATGTGGCTTTGTTTGCATAGGATCGTCACACGTCTCACATCAACGTGTTCGATTGAGTCCTAAAATATTTGGTTTCACTATGGGCTTGGGTTCGGCCCACTTCCTTTATATTATTATTTATATATTCTGCATCTATGTACCATGTACTGTTGTCCTTATCAGTTGGGCTTTTAATGAATTTTAGTCAGTGTTAAAAAAAAATTGATATTGGAACAAAGATAAGTTAGCATAACAAACTCTCGCGGCATAGTTAATCTTTAAACGCGTTATCTTACCAATATCAATTTAATAGTATTTGCTTTATACTTTCTAATTTACTTAATCAATTATTTAATTTGATTTTGATTACAATCTAGTATTATCTTAACTAATGGTGGCCTTATGAAATTCTTCATTATTATTTTTTAATCCTTTCCAAAACCGCTTAGTTTTATATTTCCTTCATCTCAAATTAAATGTTATTTAGGGTTTTCACAAAGAATTAGGAAATATTTGATTTGTGTAATATGGTCCTTATATTTTTTAATAAATTTGGAAATTTTGTTAAAAATCTGAATTAAAATATAAAATAATATTTATATAAACCAAGACTAAGTGCTAACACAAAAGTATACGATATCCTACCAATTGAAAGGTGGCTTAATCATAAGATATAAGAGGCTTAAAGCTTTTAAGCTAATCAACATTGGTAATGGTTGCTCAACAAGTTATGAGACGCACCATTGCGCGTGTTTGTTAAAGGTTGCTAGTAGGCATGGGCAAATTAAACCGGAACCGAAGAACCGAACCGAACCGAACCGAAATTAGAGATTTGGTTCGGTTTTGGATAGTAAGTAATAACCGAATGGGTTCAAAAATAATTATCCACGGTTCTCGGTTCCTAACCGAACCGAACCGAGAACCATATAGTAACCATATAGAACCGAAATATTTGTATCTTGCCTTACCTAGTTAATTCACTTTCCTTCCCCAAGAGCCAAGAATATCTCCTCGTAACTTCCCTTGCCCGAAAATCTCTCTTGATGAATCCACTAAATCAAAGCCCTTAAATTATAATTTGTCAATCTGGAAACCCTAACTCCTTCATCGCCTCCTTCAGTTGCATCGAGACATCCAACTTTGTCTCACTCTCAGGTATTCATTTCTTCTTCCCTTATGATTCAATTTTTCATAATTTCATTTTTTTCTTGGAAGATAGAGTTTATCTCGGATATTGATGTTGTTTGCGTCTTTAGATTTGAGTCGTTCAAGTAGAGTTTAGGAGATTTTCTGAAATTTCATAAGAAAGATGTGAGATTATTTAAAATTTTATCTCCTGTAAAAAAATTGACATTTTCTTGTGTGTATGAGATTAAAATCAGAATCTGGACATATAAAGCTCGCACAGTTGTTTTTTTTGATGTTGCTTCCATCATAATCTTAAAAACAATAAAATTAGAAGCTGGACATATATTATGTTTGTGTTCTTACGGTAGAGAAAGATGTAACTTGCTGCTTTTTTAAACAGCCTTTTTGAAAGTGTTGTTTATAATTATTGTACAATAACTTTATGAAACTTAAACATTTGTCTATTTTGTATTGAAGTACAGTGCCTATTTATCAATTTAAATCAAGTTTCCACCAAAAGATATGTACTTTATCTCTTATTATTGTAGTTAGAAACAAAGTGAGTCTTTGTTTGTTGTTTCAGTGGGACGATGGATGGACATAGATGATCTAGGACTTTGATTGATAGTTTGTTTCAGTTACATTTTATTTGAATTTTATCTTTGTATTTTGCAGATGGATTCTTCTGCATATCCCACTTTTGAAGAGATTGAAAACATGAATGTAGATGAACAAGAGATAGAAGAAGAAGAAAATAACAATGAAGCTGAGGCTGGTGCTACAAACAAAAGCAAAAGGAAAAACAGTCCTTCAGGAGCTGAAGAAGTTCCTAAAACGAAGAGACAAACTCAAGAAAGGTCATGGGTTTGGGAGCACTTTACAAAGATGAGGACTAACCGAGACAAATGCAACTGTAACCACTGTGGAAAGACAATGGCATGCTTATCGAGCTCTGGTACCTCCAATCTCAAAAAGCACCTGGAAAGTTGCAAAAAGTATAAGGTATTTGTCTTGTCCAAAAAACAGAATAAGTTGAATCAAGAAGATAATGGTGTTGTTAAGTTTGGACAAGTATCTGAAGCTATGTTCCATGATGCAACAAATGAGATGTTAGTATTGGGAGAGCTTCCATTGGCTTTTGTTGAGAGCTTGGCGTGGAGACATTTCTGTGAAAGGGTGAAGCTTTACAAACCACATTCTAGAAGAACTGCAAGTAGAGATATTGTGCAGAAGTTTGTGGATAAGAAAGAAGAGATGAGGAAGTTGATCGGTAACCAGAGGGTTTCAATTACCACAGACATATGGGTTGCTCCAACAACTGGTTCTAGCTATATGGTAATTACAGCTCACTGGATTGATGCTAGCTGGAGCCTGAGGAAACTCATCATCGGGTTTAAGAATGTGACAGATCATAAAGGGAAAACCATAGCAAAGGTTCTTATTGAGTGTCTAGCTGATTGGAAAATAAAGAAGGTCTTCACCATCACAGTAGATAATGCTACTGCGAATACTTCAGCTCTAAAGAGGTTTAAGGAAGAATTCAAAGCAGTAGGTATTGATTCATTCGTGTTAGGTGGTGAGTTTCTCCATATGAGGTGTGCTGCTCACATCATCAATTTAGTTGTTAAGGATGGATTAAAAGATGTTGATACAAGTGTTTCAGCAATTCGGAATGGAATCTGTTATGTTAGATCATCCACAGAGAGGCTGAAATCCTTTGAACTGCGGGTTGTAAGTGGAAAGATCGGTAAAGGAAGCCTGCCTTTAGATGTTAAAACGCGTTGGAATTCCACTTACCTGATGTTAAAGAAAGCTATGCACTTCAAATTGGCTTTTGAGAAGATGGGAAAAGAAGACATGCTCTACATCGACTGGTTTAAAGAGAAGGTGGATGGGGTAAAGAGAATCGGACCACCAACTAAGGAAGATTGGGAATCAGTAGGAAGGTTGGTAAGGTTTCTCAAAATTTTTTATAAATCAACTTTGGTGGTTTCAGCCTCTCAATCTGTTAACTCTTACAAGTGTTATAATGAGATAGTAACTATTGAGAGGAGTTTGATAAGTCTATGCAAACATCCTGAAGAAGCCATGAGAGTTAAGGCAAAAGCTATGAGAGAGAAGTTTGACAAGTACTGGGATGGTTTGAAGGAGATCAACAGACTTATCATAGTTGCTAATGTATTCAACCCGACGAAAAAGATGCACTTTGCCTCTCTATGCTTTGAGTATCTTTACGGAAAGGGTAGTCTAGAATCTGATGTGCTTGATCATTCTGTCAATCAAGTTATGAAGCGTCTTTTTGAAGAGTATGGTGAACGTTTCAGTCAATCAGGGGCTGATGGTTTGTCACAATCTCAGTCCACAGGAACATCATCTCAAAATACTAGTGGGCAAGGAGTAGAGTCAGTAGTAAGAATGGATTTGGATTCAGATGATGAATTTAGTGGGTTAGAGAGTATGGAGGCATTGTACAAGGAGTTGGTTTCTGAGAAAGGCCTTCAAGAGTCAAGTAATGAGCTAGAGCTTTACTTGAAGGAGAGCGTAGAAACAGAAAATGTAATGCTTGGAACAGAGTTTAATGTCTTGTCATGGTGGAGGCGTAATGCAGCGAAGTATCCTATTTTGTCTGAGATAGCCAAAGATGTACTTGCTATGCAAGTATCCTCTGTTGCATCGGAATCGGCCTTTAGCACAAGTGGTCGTGTGTTAGACCCTTACAGAAGTCGTCTTACAAATTATATGATTGAAGTCCTTATGTGCACTGAGCAATGGCTGAAAAGTTCTATTCATTTAAGTGAGAAGGAAGTGGAAACGACGATTGAGCAGATCCTTCAAGAAATTGTAGCACAAGATGAACTTGAAAAAAGTAAGTTCTGCCCTTTGAAATAAATTTGTGATTATACGTTAGTCTTTACATTTCTTAATTTTAACTTAGCTTTCTTTTGATTATGTCTTCTTAGAGTTCAGCATAGCTACTGAAGATAACTAAAGCCAGTAACTCTTCAAACTGGAGGCTCAGGTATTGTCACTAGACTCATGTCACTACAATTTACTATTCAGAAGTTCTAATTTTTATTCATTATGAATTGTAATAGGTACTTACGGGATGCTTGATGGTTCTTCACTTCTTCTCCATTGGATGTTTCTACGCTTCTTCTTTGTTTCACCTTTATATTTTTTTACTTTCTATTTTCTATCTTGATCTAGCTTGTTTTTAGAACTCTCGTATTCTTTGGTTCGGTTTTTAGAACTCTCTTTTTTTTAGAACTCTCGTATGTTGTTTTGAACTTTGGAGTTTGGATGTTATAATCTAGCTTGTTTTTTCTGCTTTATATTCATGGTAACATGGATTCTTTTTTGTTAATATGTGTAACTCTGGTTAAAAAGTTAACCATTCAGAACCGAACCAGATTGGAACCGTTTGTTTCGGTTCTATTATGGTTCTAATTTCAAGTATCCAGACCGAACCGAAACCGAAAAGAACCGAACCGTTTCGAACCGAAATATACATTGGTTCCTATATGGTTACTAAATTTCAAGAACCGAAATACCCGGAACCGAACGGTTCCTATCCGAAACCGAACCGAATATCCGTATGCCCATGCCTAGTTGCTAGATAACACCGAATAAATTTCAATTAGCTTTAAATATTTTCATACATCTTGTTACAAAAAAATATTATCATACATGCAACTAAAGTAAGTATACAACTTTTATGTAATTGTTTATTTTAAAGGGTAAGGAAATACCTAAACATCATGATTTGATTTCTTAGACCTTGGTATATTTTTCTGGCCTCCATTCATCTAAAACATAGTCATCGACGGTAGTAGGTATATATTTTTGGAGTTTATGCTAGGAATATTAAGTAGTATAAAAAAAATTGGTCAACAATAGTTTTAGTTTTGCAAGCTTTGGTTTCTTTATGTAATTTTAGCTGTAACTAGATCCGAACCGACAATCTTCAACTCCATTCCATATTTCACTCCAAACTTTATTTTGTAACATAGGCAACATGATGTCGGGTTAATTAACTAGTTATCTATTAACATAAATCTAGTCTAAGAGCCTATATAATTGTCGGCGAAATGAGTTTGTAATTTTTCAATAATAGAGGAACATGGGACTTGAATAATTGGAACATAGTAGAACTACTAGATGAGGCTCATCTATAGCATGTGATATCATATAATATATTTAGTCAAAAAAGCAAGATATATGGTAGTGTATGCCCATTTTGCTTCACTTATGATGTACCATGCATACTTTGACCCCTTTTAAGTAGTTAATTGATGCATAAAACGTGGAAAACCATGTGATTTTGTTCCTCTTCCGGACTTTATGTCAATTCTATCTATGATTCTCTAGCTTTATGTTGTTTTGCGTTAAAATATGTTAAATTTTAGTATACATGCTGTCTTACATGATTCATCTAATACATCAAAGTTTTTTGTGTTCTGATTTCTAGTTAATATTAATCAACAAAAAAAAATTACAAACTGTAAAGTAAGTTACATAAGAAATATCAGAAGTGTGGTGACCTAATGGTAAACATAAAAGGATTGGTTTTTTATGTTTTGGATTCAAACCCTTTTTAATACAAAAATATAATTTTTAAATATAATTATTTAAAGGCTGGTTTCTGATTCATAGGAAATTATGAACTTAAAATTCGAAAATTTTATAGTATTAAAAAAGTTTCGTAAGGAAGGCCACAAAGCATATTGGAATGGTGAAAGAAAGTTGCAGCTATAAGGAACAGCAAAGACATCACAACTCCCACTTCGTGGTTTGATATTGCCCGATTGAAGGGTCATAACCAAGTAAGCATGCAAGGTTTTTGGGAGGTTGCAAAATAAAACACTTCGTTCTCATGAGTTTTTTTTTTATTCTATCGGCTGATATGCTCAGTTCTGGTAAGAACGCACATCATAAAAGCATTTTAAACTCGGATACGCAATATAATGGATTTTTTCTCAAAAGATCACCATATTGTTTATCCCAAATTTAGAATGCTTTTCAACTAATGTCATATGATAATCAAATTAATTACATATTACTGAACTATTATGTAAATTGTTTGAGTCAAACTGAACTCAAATACAGATTTCTCGTATAACTGTGTTTTTGTATGTAAGAAAAATCAAACCGGAATGGAATAATGTTAACACATTCTCAAATCTTTTCTTACCATTAAATTACAGTCATGTGGACAAGGTTCTCATGAGTTTCATGATACAGTTTGACAAATCATTTTATCCTTGGTAATCTAATTAGCACGTGTAACATTCACATTTTGAGTCAGGACCGCATGTGGATGTTCCTCAAATAATAACATCCTTATAATAGAATACTGTCTTTTCACATGCATTAAAAGTTAGAAGATACGTCTAAATTTTAACTAATGAAACTTGAAGTACAAAACATTATAATATATAATTTACATAAGAAAATCATTTTCGAAAACAAAAGCATCTGATGTATACCACAAAATCCCAATAATTGATAACGAAATGGATTATACGTGTTGTTGATCAGTAAGGAAGAGTTATTAATTAATTTATGTTGTTGTTGTTAACTTGTTATCGTTTTAGATATAGGTGATTGCGATGTTATTAGGACGAATCAAGATAGCATTTTCTTAGATAAATTAAATCCTGATAATTTTGAAATATTAGGAGCAACAATAATAGTTTTGGAATGCTTCTTCAATTTTACCATACACTTTGAAATTATATTTATTTTAATGAAAATTAAATCACATAAGAAAATGGAATATCTAATATATGTGTTGCAGAGTGACTTGGCCAATTGGCAAACAAAAAGTATTTTTTAAAAATTAACTGAGGATCAGGGGAGAGTATCAAAGTATTTCATTTTTTTCTACTATCAAAAAATTATCTTCCTGAATATAGCTAAATGTGATTGCAAATTAAATTAAGTACTAATGTTAACCTAAAACAACTAGTATATATATATTTACTAAAGCTCATCAGTTTAGAGTCCCTTTGTTATCCAACTCATATACATATAAACTCACATTTTTCAACTGAACTCACATGTGAATTTAGATTTAATAGCTTTTGTTTATGTTGCCCCAAAGAGATAAACATTATAAAGAAATTTATAAAATATTAACAGGAAAATAAGAGACAGTGAAGGTAAAGATTTTCACAAATTTACATAATGTCCCAACTTTTAATACGGTTAATTATGAGCTGTTGCAATATAGTTTGTGTTACATCATCTCTTTTCATTTCCTTATCGCCATTTACTAAAGTAATATCTATTTATTTGTTAAAACATTTGAGAGAAGATGGAAACAGCCAAACAAGATGTCAATTCGGAAGTTTCAAGTTGTATGTAAAGGAATGACAAAGAAAAAGCATTAGCTTAGTCATCTATTCGTCACAAAAAGTTACAAAATTTTGGACCATTCCAATTATCTCTAACCGACCCCAGTAATCTTATCTTTTAGCTGATTTATACCAGTACTTACTTTTTGATCAAATCAAACCCTGTTTTCTAGCCACTTGTTTCCCATGCTGACCTCATCCAATCATATTTTCGTCATCGCATTCATCATCTTTTGCCGTCTCTATCATTGGCTTTCCCTATCAGCAAAAGAGACTTATTTGAGATTTCTCTGCTAGAAATATGTTGATGGGCTCATTTGATCCGGCTGTAAGAGGTGTTGCTGCTTCACATAGAATTTTATGTATAATCCAACTTCTTAATTAAAATTTAGATCCAACTTCATAATTTTGTGACTAACTACAAATGTTTGGATTTGATAGATTAGGCTTAATTCGACCGGCTCTGGCATGGTTGGTCATCATGTATGGACCAAACCAAATCTAACCCTAACTTTTTTCATAACCTAAAAAAGACCTATCCGACTGGACTAGTTATACTTAAAAATTGAGCATCTTATTGCCTTAAGGCCCAAGATGATAATATGAAAGAGAAGACAAATATTCGGTCCATTAAGATGAAACAAATTACCAGACCCAAGTGACAAACGAACACCATCATGAAAAAAGATTGAAAACCCTAGAATCAATTTTTGTTTCAGGCATAAAATAATAGAACTAATAAAATATGTAAAGAAAATATATATTTCAATTAAATACTCGTTTGAGTTTATTTTATGTTAGATTGATTTGTTTTTTTTTGTTCAGACGTTTTTTTTTGGTAAACGGAACAAAAAACAAAATATACATTCTTACAAACAAACATGGTTCTCTTCACACAATAATAGATCATTAATACATAGTGAAAACAAAGTAAATTTCAAAGATATATATGAACATTTGACCACAACCAGATTGATTATGAACAGTTCATATCATACAACAAGACTCCTCAGTCACATGCAATGTTTCTTGTGGAACCACTTGGCACTTGATCTTGTTTTTAAGACAATATATGTTTGGATCATATTCCAGCAGAGCATTCCGGGGGAGGAACAGGAAAACGAGACTTATCGGTACAGTAATCGTATACCATATGGTTCACTCGGACCCATCTATAACTTCGAGCCTCAACTGGACTCAATTGGTGGTACGCACTTCCTTCCCACCAGTTCTTTGGATTAGAGGGACAATCTGCTGGTCCTGGAACTGGACATCCTTCTATATCAAAATCTTTGTAATACGCATAAAATGGAGCTCCCGACCAATTAATTTTCTCTATTCCTCCACGTGTTGCCCAATCATCGGCTTCCCATAATGTGGAATATACACCCATTGGTTGGAATCTCGGGTATGGTACTTTCCTAGCCTCGTTGTTCTTGTAAACCCTAATGGGCACATTGTCTACGTAGAACCTACACACCACACATATTAGACGTTTAGAAAATGAATATTAGTCTTGCATAATTTATACAACAAATAGATCCATATATCAGGGAAAAATGTTACATTATATAAGTTATGGCTAATGGATTATAAATATATGGGACCTAATTTATATGGTCAAATTTATGAATTCACCAAAAAAAACAAATATGCTGTCTCTTTCATTCTCTTAATATATGGCCCATTGGCCGACACAATATTAAACCAATCATATCTCTCGTGACAACATGAAAAGACAGGAATAGTAAACCGAATCTTATAGTACGAAATTATTGGTTAACTTATTACTGTTAAATCAATCAACTATATGTTTAGCTTCTTTTAATAATTAGACACATATTATTGTCTTTTTTTTAGAACTCAAGTGATTAGTATTGGTTAGATGACTTACACAATACGGAGATGGTTCCATGAAATGGCGTATTCATGGAAGTCACGAGAAGGGTCAAACCAAAGGTTAACTCTTTGCTCTCTATCGCCTTTACCATGAGCAAACACGTTGGTTTGGACAGTGTAAGGTTGTCCACTTCGGTTTCCCAAGAACTCGAAATCTAGTTCATCTCTAACAGAATCTGTGTCCGAATTCATCTGCCCAATGATCACATACATCGATTTATATCATAACCAAATATTTTTAAATATAGTAACGTAAACTTAAATTATATGTATAAAATATTTACATAGAAGGCAGCAACTGTTCCCGCCGAATCACCGGGGATAAGTTTGATTTTCATGCTCACGCGGCCAAACAAATACTGCTTCTTCGAAGCAAACCCACATCCTAAACCAATGTTAACAAAAACATTTAAAATATGGAATTGAAGATAAATATATTAATTAGGGTTCTATAGAATCGATTATTATATATGCATGCATGTAAAAACCTGAGCTAGGGTCCAATTTGAGCTGAATGGCTCTTCCTCCATCGATTTGAGTGATATGAGCATCGGACCACGTGATTCTAAAGTCATCCGCAAACTTAGCCGGTCTACTCAAAACCGGTCGGTACAATGCTGCAAATAAGCATAAGCTTATAAAAAAAGCATTCCTTGCAGAGAAGAGTGACACCACCATTGTTGCTTTGTAGTTGAAGATTAATGAAGATCTTATGATGATGATGGGTTTGATCGAAGCCTTATTTATAGAGTGGCATGCATGTAAGTGTATGCATAATTATTGGTTTATTGGGGGGACGGTATCATTTAGAGCCTAGCTTTTCAGTACAGCTAACCACTGATTGATCGTCTCAAAATTTTTGGACCTACCAACTTTCTATTATTGTTGTTATTATTATGTTTTAATATTCATTGAATATGGCTTGTTTTATTTCCCAATTCTTACTGTTCTTTCACTCTTTTTGTTATTTGAATTTTATTCATTTCGTCCACTTTTTTGGTAAAGCAATCACATTACTTATTATATTTGTCGTAGTGTCATGTTAAACAAGTAAATTATTATACGAATAATTATAGTAACTATGAAAAATATATTATGATAATAGATAAAATAAAAATAATTGGCTCTCAATGATTGAAGCAGATGATTTTTTTCGGACGCGTGTCACCACTGCATGCACTGCTCTGCTATGCCTCGCAAAAATGATACAATCGTATCTTATTATTATAAATGGTGGATATTAGTATATTATTTTCCTACATAAAGTTAGCTTTCGTATTTTTGTATCACAACAAAAAGAGATATTGACAATGAAACCCTAACTTAATGTAATGGTTAGTTACACTTACACTTGTCTAAACTTGATTCTCGACAAGCGAGATGACAATTTTTTTTTGTTCTTAACCCTATCATGGCATGCTAATTAAGAGTAGCTGTGAAGTATTTAACTATTTTCACATATGTTCTTTCCTTGTTTTTTTTTTTTTTTTTGATAATCCAGGGAGGATCCCAAACCGTGGTCCAGACTAATTTCCCTGGGTCCAGTCAGGCCGCAGGCCAGCTTCACCTGGGAGGGTTTTCCCTGGGCCTTAGGCCCAGTGCCCGCGTTATGAGTAGAGGAGGCATTTTTGTTTCCGCCTAGAGTCGAACCCGGGTGGTGGTTGCCACCTCGGACCCTTCTACCACTTCGACTACCTCAACCGTTCAGTTGAAAACAGAAGCCAATAACCGCTGGACCACGTTATGCTATTTTTCCTTGTTTATTTTGCATGAAGTTTTTTAGTTGCTTTGATGAGAGTAGCTGTGAAGTATTTATGATCGTACATAAACATTCTAATTTTCAAAAATGAAAATATGAAAGTTGTTAAATGCGGAGAGGCATCAGAGTAGGGATATGTCTGTTTTTAATTTATGGCTATTAGCTTTCATATCCTTATCCACACCTCACAAGTCGTGCTCGTTGAATAGTTCATATCATTTTCTCACTCAAACATCGTAAGAAAATTAAATTCTATCAGGCAATTTTGAAACTTCAAATCCAATTTCCTATATGGTAAAGTAACTTTTGATTGGCTAGTTCGTTTTTATTTGATGTATTGCTTTTTTAATAGAGACTTTCATTTATATAGATAAGCACAAATTTATAATATATAACTTTTTCAGTCGGAATTTTATTGCTACCATGTCTAATAATGTAATTCACTATGTAACTTTATTGCATGAGAAAATATTAGTTATTAAAACAATTTCTTTTACATGTAATATGAAAATTTCAGGACTTAAACCTATAATTTCTTCCAGATTTTCAATTTTGAAATCAAAATTTTAGGAAATTTCGATTTAAGCAATAACATTCCGTATTAAAACTAGGTGGGAACTATGATACAAAATAATTAATCGTTTTGCACTACCAATAAACTATCAATACTTTAGTAAATCTTAAAATAATTTAAGTATAACTATCTAAAAGAACATACCACATTGGACAAACCCACATGCAATTAAGAACTATACCGGATAAGAAATTGATGGACTCCATAAATTTTATAAAACAAAATCTATTTAAACCAAAATTTGTCATGTCTTTTGGATTATTTTATCTTTTCATTATATTGATTTAATATGCTACCCACCTATTCAATCTCTTTGCCACCCTTTTCTTGTCGTATTTGTTCAATATAGTAAAATAACACAGCCGAAATCTATGGGATCGTTGAAGATATCCGATCAACTGCAAGTCTTTTTCAGTTTGTGAATTTCTGCTGTATTAGGCGTGAAGCCAATGTTATAGCTGATGGGCTAGCTAAACAGGCCTTAAGTCTGTATGAACAAAACCCAATTTAAGTTTAAATGGAGTTTTTCTTGGATCAAAAAAAAAAAACACAGCCGACAATAGAATTGATCTGAGCTATATAGGAAAAACTACTATTTTCAGGTAACAATAACACACAAGTGGTTTTATTTACATCATTAGTACACATTTTTAAACAAATTATGTCATTTTCTTTGAATCACTTTATTTTATAAGAATTGTAAATATTTGGGGTTAACTTATCAAATGAGACTTTAAACCGAACTAGAACATAGAAGAAGTTATGATTTGAATTCCTAGTCAGTTATTAATCAAAAAGTAATTATATTTATTTACACCAATTAATATTTCTTATATCTAATCAAAAACTTAAGTTCATCTTTCACTTTTTATTGTTACCATGGCTACTATATATATATATATATATATATGAGTTCATCTTTCACTTTTTATTGTTATCATCAATAAACTAGTAGTCATCGATCTCTTGATTGGCAATCTGACATAGCCTAACCAATAATTCAATGTTCTGGAAGAAACTAAAAACTTTTTTTTTTTTGACGGCAAAGGCTCAAATAGGCGTAAGAACAGGAAAATATAAAATTGGAGAATGTAAAATTGAGTTCAAAGCATTTGGGCCCAACAAAGGCTCAGTTAACGAGAACATAGAAACTGATTTGGATAAGCTCGAGAAATCGTGTCACACAACGCGTACACGTGTCGAGCGAAGGACGAGCATAAGCATGCAAGCCGCCACCAAACTTTTTCGGTCGCCGATGTATCGCTTCTGCCGCTACAACTTTGATTTCCTGCCGGTCAAATCCTTCCAAGCCAACTCCAACCACCGGATATGAAAGCTCTAACTTGATACATGACTTCGCTATCGCCGTATTGATTGCGCTTCATGAAGTGAAGTCCAAATCGGACTGAATCATCGGAACAGGGAAGAGTACGATGGGTCCATTCAATTCGATTGGGCGTTAGAACCAACGTCGGGGGTGCACAGTGAAGAGGAAGAGAGGATGAAGTGATCGACGGCGTGGGGATGACATAGCTCCGAGGATAAGATTGGACGATTCCTAAATAGAATCGGAAAAACCCCAACTGCAGAATCGAGAAAACAAGATAGCACAGCCCGACTCTTGAAGTGGAGAAAGTCCGGCAAAGGCCAGAAGACAAAACCCGACACCAAATTAGGATAGCCGAACCCAGTAGAGAACCAAGAGTTTATTGATAGAAGAAGCAAAAGGGTATATTACAGTTGATCACCGGCATGGCTGATGAAGGCCACACCGGCAATCGGAAGGAGGAACGGAATATCGCCTGTTTTTTCGCTAGAGAGAAGAGGGAGAGAAGAGAGAGAATCTTTAATCAAAGTTATATATGAAATTGTCGAATAAGAAACTAAAAACTACTACTACTAGTTTTATAACATACGGCAGTAAATTTATTCTTACATTTAAGAAATTGAAAAATAACAAGGTTGTGGACTTGTGGGTATAGCCCATTTTGGATTTAATGTACATATTGCATGTATTATGTATATATTATGGAACGAGTAATACTTGGGTTCACCCCTAGAGGTGAACCCTTTTGTTCACCTCCACCTTTTCTAACCAATCAAATAATTCCACATAATCAAATATTAAAAATAACTAAAATTTTAAAAATGTTTTAAGAATAAAAATAAAATAAAAAACGAAAATAAAAGAAAAGAAAATATATTTTATTTCGGACAAAAATTTAAAATAAATTTTTATAAAAAATACTAAAACCTAAATCTTAATCTCTAAACCCTAAATTCTAAACCCTAAACCCTAAACGAAAATTTGAACCTAAAATATAAAAATGAAAACTAAATTCTAATCCCTAAACCCAATATGTAAATCTTAAAAAATAAAAAACTAAACCCTAATCCCTAAACCCTAAACCCTAATCCAAAGAGCTTAAACCCTAATCCATAAACCCTAAACCCAAAGAGCTTAAACCCTATACTATAAACTCTAATCCCTAAACTCAACATGTAAATTTTAAAAAATAAAAAACTAAACCCTAATCTCTAAACCCTAAACCCTAACCCAAAAAACTTAAACCCTAAATCCAAAGAGCTTAAACCCTATACCACAAACCCTAATCCCTAAACCTTAAACCCCAAAGGTTTACATTCAAAGGGTTCTTAAAATATTTGAATGTCTTTAATTCCTTAATTTTAATTTTATTTAAAAATAATATTACATGGCATATTTTTATTGGTTAAAAAAAAGGAGGTGAACAAATGGATTCACCTCTAGGGGGTGAACCTAAGTATTTTCCTTATGGAACTACCCAATCTGTATTGGTTTTTCAGAATTTGAGAACTTTCCCGCGATAGGCCCATAACAGGTTAAGACAATCATAGGTCATACTTTGTATGCCCAAAAGTAGAATAGGTTTGAAATTTAGCCCATTTTGCTGAACCAAAATGAAATGACAAATTTTTTATAGAAAAAAAAAACGAAAAGGCAAGGAGGCACGGTATTGGTCGGTCAGGTGAGGTGGGGTCCAATTTCTACTGCTCCAGTCAGTTTATTACCACAAGAAACCGCAGAAACCAGAACTCAAAAAGCAACTCATTTTTTTTAAACAATTATTATACAAAACAAAACTAGTGAAAATAAATTATAATAGATAAAAAGTATTTTAGCAAAAAAAAAAACTCAACTCGAAACAGCTGTGATGGAACGCCAGTTCTTGGTAAAAACTAAAAACCTTGAGTATTTTGTTTGTTTACAAGAAAACAAAAATTCCTTTTTTTACCTTTTATCTTTGTAATTTCTGTATTTTTTGGGTTTGATATTGTCTCTTTTAAAATAATTTTATTTAATCTATTTTCTCGGTTTCACAACTTTTAATTTTATTTATGGCTTTCTTATGTATTTAGCAATTTTTGTATCTTTGGTTATGTATTTAATATTTTAACTGTTCTTTTTACTTCAAAATTGAATTTTCATTAGAAAAAATAGCAGGATAAATTCAATTTTGAAGTAAAAAGAACAGTTAAATTCATCTTGCTCTTCTGTACCTACGTAATATGTTTTTCACCTGGTTCTTGTTTATTGGACACTTGTAGACATACGTATACTCAGTGTTCGAATACGCGCTAGGCGCTAGTCGGACGACTAGGTCGGGCCTAGCGATTAACGTAAAAATCGGAGATTAATCGGAAATTACGCGGGGCAGAATTTTGGAGTGTTATATACATTTTGATATAAATATATTAAATATCCTTAGAAAAATAACAAATGTCTGTCATGGTGCAGTGGTTGGAGTGCTTTTCAAGAGGTGCAGGTCGCAAGTTCGACTCCTTAACGTGAATTTTGTTGTGATTTTAGTATTTCCTTTAATGAAGGGTAAAATCGTAAATTTACAATCATCTTCCTCCTAACCTTTGTTATTCTGCAACCCTAGGAGCCGCCCGATACAACTTTTACTCCCATTTTTTCCATCGTTTTCTGCTGTTTTTATTCCATAATTATATGTATTTCTACCTCAGATTGATGGATTTGTCAAAAAGGATTGATTTTTGAAGTTAAAAACAAAGAAAAATGACTTTAAAAAAAATTTCCGATTTCTTGCCCGAGGAGGACCAAATCGCCGCGGCCAGCCACCGAGGAACGCCTACACGCCGGTTAATCGGCCGAGTTGGCCGCCTTTTCAAACAGGGCGTATACTATACACTTTTTTTTACGGCAAGTTCATTAATATTATGGGCCCAAATGGGGCCTAGACAGTACATGATTGTTAAGTAGGAGAATAAAAAATTTTACACAGCAAAGGGACAGAGCCCAATAAGAAAAGGATGGCCCAAAAGATGTTTGGGATAAGCTCGGAACGAACACGCGTAACCCTCGCTGCCACGTGTGATATGTCTATATTTTCATGCATATAGGATAGAGATTGTTCTTGTTTTATCTTCATTTTCCTTTCATTCTTCCTTCCTTTCTTCATTCTTTGTGTTGCATTTAGAGTCTAGGCATCTAGGACTAGGAATTTGTGTCTTGGTTTGTTTTGGTGTGTTCTAGGTTGTTTCTAGGTGTTTGGAGAGCTACTAGGATTGATATGGAGTGCTTGGAACTGAATGGAGAAGAGGAACTTGAAGAAATGGAGCTTTGGCGAGGCTAGCGGTTGGCCTAGCGGGCTCTTCCAGACCGCGAGCATGAGGAGGATGTCGAGCCGGAGCCGTGCGTGACGACCGCGGACGAGCCACCGGGTTGGACGAGACCGCGAGCTCAGGCGGATCCATCGACGAGTTTCGAGCCCAGACAACCGTATTGACCGCGGTTGGGCCACCGGGTTGGACGAGACCGCGAGCCGCCAAACACCGAAGCGACGTCGAGCAGCTGTATTGACCGCGGTCGAGCCACCGGTTCTAAGCAAGACCGCGGACCGAGCTTAGCCAGTCGAAGAAGAATTCACCGCGCTCACCGCGGTTAGGCCACCGGTTCGGTCGAAACCGCGGTCGACCCAGTTCAGTTGACTTTCCCAATTTTGACCAAATTTGACCCATGGATCCGGGTCAATACCCGGTTTGTTCCGGGTTGACCCGGTTCGCCCCTTCCTACTATTTAAGGCTAAAAACCTAATTTTTAGAGGATCTTAAGCTTGTTTTTGGTTCTAAGTTCTTGTAAGACAAAAGTTTAATATTTTCTTAATCTAAGACTTGTTTTGTTTTGATTCTTCATCTCTTTTCTTTAATCATACACAAATCATCATGCTTAACATCTTTCTTATGGATTTTGTTGGGCAAAGCATGATTTGTGAGTAGTTTCATTCAAGGATTATGGGATAGGTAGATTAGGGCCATTTAGAGTGAATCAAGGATGTTTAAAGCTTATTTATGATTGATCTCGCCCTTCTAGATATGCTTAGTGCTAGATTATCCATGATCAAGTTAATCTAGATCCTTAGGCTTTTGTTGCACACCAAGTGTTTGATGAAATGCAAGTTAGAGTCTTCTAGGGAATTTTCATATTCTAGCTCATGAGAATGAATGTTTAGAATGATTATTAGCTTATGGAACTTGATTGTTAATGCTTGCCTTGTCTTATTTCACAAATGAGAATTTGATCTTGAAATGTGATTAGGGAAAGTGATTAGTACCAAGAAATTGGATTAGTCAATTGTTAGTGTTCCTAGCTTGGGATTTGCTTCTTGATTGATTGTTTAGGCATCCTTGTTAGCTCTAGATGGTTCTAATCATTGACCTTAGCCCATAAGCCTTGTCTTCTTTATTTGATTATCCTTGTTTTATCTTGATTAGTGATCTCTTGCTTTATTGATTGTTTAGTCTTTGTTAATTTGCTTAGAATTGTTATGATCTCAGTTTGAGCTGGTATAACTTGGCTTTTAAGGTTGGGTGAATTCTTTTCGGTCTTTCTCACTCCTAATTGGTTCGATATCTCAAGACTACGCGATCAGCTTGAGGGATTGATACCTCGGGAATTAGACAAAAAATTCCTGTTATCAATTTGGCGCCGTTGCCGGGGATAATAGGTTTTGAAAATCAATTGTCAACAAAACCTATTTTGACAAAACCTGTTATCAATAGGTTTTGTCGGGAATTAGACAAAAAATTTCTGCATCGACATGGGTGAGAAGGCAAAGGTCTTTCTACCAAACGCAGCCATTACCTCCCTCTCTGACCCGGACAACCTTGGTTTCTATGTAGACCCATCCTACTTTGTCACCGCAGCTGATGAGATGATGGAGCACATCAGTAGGGCAAAAAGGAGGAGAGAAATTCCTTCCCAAGCAGAGTTGGATGAAGAAATGTTAGATGCAATGGAAGCTGCAGAATCTCCCGAGCACATCTATGGGAGCATGAGATACCATTTCCAAGGTTACCAAGACCCTCTCCCACCCGGTCCAGTCCGTGATGCCCACACTCATATCAGAGTGTTGCAACGTTGGAACAAGTTCCAAGATAGAGTGAACATGAAGGTGATAAAGAGTTGCAAGGATATGAAGAAGGGGTATGAGGAGTTGAAGAGGGGGTACGAGCACATGAAGAATGGCTGCAAGGAGATGCAGAAACAGTTGAAGAGCCTTACAGACATACTTGGTTGCGCATCAACTTCAGCGGTCGATGCATCAGCGGGACAGCCGATGCCGATGCCACTGTTCGACTTCGATGAGCCTCTAGCAGAGAGGAGACACTCCTACCACGGAGACGGAGCATCGAGCTCAGCACCCGGACAGCGTCACCGAGCTTCCATCAGTGGTCCGCGGTACAGTGCCCGCTATTCACCCGAGCTCCCCGAACCAACCTCAAGCAACGAGTCTCCATCACTCTCCTCTCCACCACCTCGGGAACCATCTCCCGAGTCTGAGACCTTTTGAGGTACCAACCTAGCACCATCTTGTAAATACTTGCATTTAGATTTTCTTTTCGTTTCTTTTGAGTCTCTTTCTCAAGTTTACTTTCACACCGAGACGGTGTGAGGTAAGTTTGGGGGAGAGACTAGTCACTAATCTTGTGTTCTTTGTTCTTAGTCTTGTTTTTAATCTTATTTGAGTCTCATGCATCTAAGGCATAGAAAAACCAAAAAAAAAATTGAAAAATTTCAAAAATTTTCACAAAAAGAAGCATGTAGGATTGAGTCTAGTTAGTAGTTTAGGATTCATGCATTGGGGACAATGATGATTTTGCCTTGTAGAGGCTCACCAATTAAGTTGCTTGTTGCTTTAATTGATTTTCAAAACAAAGGAAAACCCATTGCTTGACTTTGAGATTCCGAAATTCCCTATCCTTGTGAAGCTCGCATGAACTTAGCTCAATTCTATGATATTGGACTTAATTTGAATTTTGAAATATCTTGCTTAGGGGCTTGAAATGCAATCCCATGGTCCTTGCCCGAGTTATACTTTCCCCTTTACCACTCTTTTGTTTAACTCGGGCAACCATCGATCTTATGATCATGGCTTCCCTTACCCAACGAACCTAAACCTTTCCTTGAAGCCAAAATGATTTGTGAGTGAGGCCTATTCTTGATAGCTTTTGGCATGTACAAAAACTTGAGAGTATCGGGAACGACAATGGTCTTTTCTCATTTCAGCTAGCTCTATTTGCCATAAGAGTCTAGCACTAGGATGGGAAACAAGTTTGGGGGAGAGATGAGAGTTGTTTTGGGAGTGGAAAGGATCAATGAAAAGAGTTGAATAAAGTGTTCAAAGAGAAAAAGAAAGTCACTAGGAAATCAAGTAAAAAGAGAGCATTGTGTAAAGAGAAAAGAAAGAAAAAGAAGTAAGTCCCCTAGATTGAAGCAAAAAAAAAGAAAAGAAAGAAAAATCAAGTGTTAAGAGGGGTTAGTTTTGAAAGAGTTTGCTCATGTTTGAAAAAGTGAAAGATCAATTAAGTGTTTCCTAGTGACAAAGAAAAAGAAAGAAAAGAGCTAAAGGGGTGAGTGTTTTGGTAGAAGATTGATCATGAGTTGGGGGTTTGGTGAGTGTTTATCTTTCATGGTGGGATTGTTTAGAGAAGTCTTCTAGGAATTGGGTAGAACAATGAGAAAAGAACTTTGTATGCATAAATTGTTCCCTTTCTTAGATAGATTTTGTGTAGTGCCAATTGCTCCTATTCTTGAGAGTTAACCACCCCAAAAGAAACTCCTCTAAGCCACCTCAAATAGCCTTTCTTGAACCTTGCCAATTGGGATTGATTGATTGCCCCTTTGTGAGATCGCACTTAACTTCTTAATGAATGTAAGGAATTGAGTTGATGATTGCTTGTGTTCTATAGGATCTCGGGAGTTGGAGTAGGGATTGAGGGAACGGTAATGTGGAAGTACATGGATAGTTAATGGGATTAGAGCAACTTGTAACTTCTTTGAAAGATCTTGTATCTTGTTGTGAGTCTTGTGGTTTTGAGTCCCCGCCTTCAAACCTTTCTCCCAACTTCTTTGATTGTCTTATGCTTGCTTGTGGACAAGCAAGATTCAAGTTTGGGGGAATTGATATGTCTATATTTTCATGCATATAGGATAGAGATTGTTCTTGTTTTATCTTCATTTTCCTTTCATTCTTCCTTCCTTTCTTCATTCTTTGTGTTGCATTTAGAGTCTAGGCATCTAGGACTAGGAATTTGTGTCTTGGTTTGTTTTGGTGTGTTCTAGGTTGTTTCTAGGTGTTTGGAGAGCTACTAGGATTGATATGGAGTGCTTGGAACTGAATGGAGAAGAGGAACTTGAAGAAATGGAGCTTTGGCGAGGCTAGCGGTTGGCCTAGCGGGCTCTTCCAGACCGCGAGCATGAGGAGGATGTCGAGCCGGAGCCGTGCGTGACGACCGCGGACGAGCCACCGGGTTGGACGAGACCGCGAGCTCAGGCGGATCCATCGACGAGTTTCGAGCCCAGACAACCGTATTGACCGCGGTTGGGCCACCGGGTTGGACGAGACCGCGAGCCGCCAAACACCGAAGCGACGTCGAGCAGCTGTATTGACCGCGGTCGAGCCACCGGTTCTAAGCAAGACCGCGGACCGAGCTTAGCCAGTCGAAGAAGAATTCACCGCGCTCACCGCGGTTAGGCCACCGGTTCGGTCGAAACCGCGGTCGACCCAGTTCAGTTGACTTTCCCAATTTTGACCAAATTTGACCCATGGATCCGGGTCAATACCCGGTTTGTTCCGGGTTGACCCGGTTCGCCCCTTCCTACTATTTAAGGCTAAAAACCTAATTTTTAGAGGATCTTAAGCTTGTTTTTGGTTCTAAGTTCTTGTAAGACAAAAGTTTAATATTTTCTTAATCTAAGACTTGTTTTGTTTTGATTCTTCATCTCTTTTCTTTAATCATACACAAATCATCATGCTTAACATCTTTCTTATGGATTTTGTTGGGCAAAGCATGATTTGTGAGTAGTTTCATTCAAGGATTATGGGATAGGTAGATTAGGGCCATTTAGAGTGAATCAAGGATGTTTAAAGCTTATTTATGATTGATCTCGCCCTTCTAGATATGCTTAGTGCTAGATTATCCATGATCAAGTTAATCTAGATCCTTAGGCTTTTGTTGCACACCAAGTGTTTGATGAAATGCAAGTTAGAGTCTTCTAGGGAATTTTCATATTCTAGCTCATGAGAATGAATGTTTAGAATGATTATTAGCTTATGGAACTTGATTGTTAATGCTTGCCTTGTCTTATTTCACAAATGAGAATTTGATCTTGAAATGTGATTAGGGAAAGTGATTAGTACCAAGAAATTGGATTAGTCAATTGTTAGTGTTCCTAGCTTGGGATTTGCTTCTTGATTGATTGTTTAGGCATCCTTGTTAGCTCTAGATGGTTCTAATCATTGACCTTAGCCCATAAGCCTTGTCTTCTTTATTTGATTATCCTTGTTTTATCTTGATTAGTGATCTCTTGCTTTATTGATTGTTTAGTCTTTGTTAATTTGCTTAGAATTGTTATGATCTCAGTTTGAGCTGGTATAACTTGGCTTTTAAGGTTGGGTGAATTCTTTTCGATCTTTCTCACTCCCAATTGGTTCGATATCTCAAGACTACGCGATCAGCTTGAGGGATTGATACCTCGGGAATTAGACAAAAAATTCCTGTTATCAACGTGTCGACGAAATGGTGAACCGCTTCATGCAGAGCTTCGCCGGAAGTCTGGCACCGCCTTCTTGCTGTCGCCGCTTCTGCTTCGTCGTCCTGCCGATCTGCTACACCGAAAAGCATCTGTTATACCGCATACAGATGTCAGCCGTTCTCGTTTCGACACAGTTGCTGGATTTCTGCGCTTCAGTTGGGGAATCCGAGAGGATTATCCGCCGTGAATTGAAGAACATACGGGCTCGTTCAACTCGTCCGGGCACTCGAACCGACGTCGGGTGAGCACTCAACAAACAGGAAGAAAAAAATGTGTGTCACCGGCTTGGAGATGAAGAATCGAGCGCCGTGAGCAGACCGTGGAGCCCGGACAAGCTGGGGAGAGAAACCCGAAACAGATCGGGAGTATCCACGAGCACAAGACTCAGATTTATTCGCCGACAAAAAAACCCGAATTCATCTATAATAACAGGAAAAAGTTTGATTCGGAGAACAAACAAGAACAAAACAAACTATAAACAACCGGACCACCGACAGAAATGCTGGTGGCCGGGAAATGTCGGATTTCGCTTTGAGAATCGCTTTCTAGTGAGAAGGGAGAGAAGAGAGAGAGTACAATCGAAGCAGAAAAATATACTATACACATTTAATAGAATCTGACTCCCGTTAAATTATACATCTTGTTTTTTAGACAATTATACAAAATACGGAGGTCCCGGTATTTTGTATTTTTCTTCTTCAAATTCTGACCCTCTATACATATCTTTGATGATGTGATGATACAAAACAAACTATAAATATAATATTCATATAGCATGTTTTTTTTTTTTTTTTGGTCAAGGATTCATATAGCATGTCAAGTCATTTATTACGCTACATGCATATATATCCGTGCATGTAGTATAGTTTAGGAAATTTTTATTTGCCGTCCAAAGGTCCTTTTTCTTCCTCTACACATCAATACGCAGAGAGAGAGAGAGAAGAGAGAAGAGAGGAGAGAGAAAGTCTAATTGTTTCTTCTGCAAACGGCAAGCCGATCTTGTGACTGAAAATGGAGTTGAGCAAAAATATGTCAAGCTGTCTACTGATTTTGCTGATTCTTAATTCGACCCATTTCAGTCTAATGGCTAATGGTAAATGGGTCAATGTCACATTTCCATATTTTCAACCAAATTTTACAAAATCTTGATTCTTTTTCTACTTCTTATGACATTTTCAGGTAGACCAGAACCTAACTCGCATGAATCTATAAAGGTACAGAAAGGAGATCAAGATCAGAAGATGATGATGAGAGGTTTAATAGGATCAAGTCCACCAAGATGTGAGAGAGTGAGATGTCGTTCTTGTGGTCATTGTGAAGCAGTTCAAGTTCCTACAAATCCTCAAACAAAAATTCATCACTCTCCTTCTTCTTCTTCAGCTGAGATTGTTAATCTTGATTACACAAGAGGAGACGACAGTACTAATTATAAACCCATGAGCTGGAAATGCAAATGTGGTAACTCTATTTATAACCCTTGAAGAAATTTCTTTATCTTTTTTTTTTTTATCAACAATTCTTCATTTTTCTTTTTGTTTTTTTTTTGGTTCAAGTTTTAAAGTCTCTGTGTACATAATATATGTTTTAGTTGTATTCTTCCGAGTTTCTGATAATTATGCGTTATTTTGATTCTGATAATGTTGTCTATTATCGTGTAGTCAAAAAAAAAAAACAGAGATGAATAATATTTTGTGTTAAAATGATTTGTTTTGATTATTGATACGTTATTATGGATTTTGATTATACAATCGTGAAAGTAAAATATTTTAAAGATCCAGAAACGTTATTATAGATGATTTGAAGAACACGCATCGTAAACAGAACGCACGGAAACCTATTTTCATGACGATTCTGACAAATTCCAGTTTTATGGATGAAAGTTACATCACACACGTACGTACAAATCTATATAAATACATTATACATGTACATAATATTTTCATCAGAGAGTTAAAAAAATTGTTTGTTTGTACATATATCCTCATTATATGATGTCAAACAAAAAATATTCCATAGATGATGGACGAATAATCAGCCGTTCAGCTGTCCTCAAACGTCATCGTTGAGCTATTATGTCATTCACATTGGATTTTGGGTTGTACTTTCTTTATTAAAACTTTAAAAGGATAAGTTATTTAGTGACCAATGGTGATTTTCTGTGTCCTTTTTTTTTGATCAGCTGAAATTTCCATTAATGAAAGCTAGAGTTTAAGGAAACAGATTACAAGGATAGGAGGATTCGAATTGCCTAAGAGCTAGTTTCGATAGCTCGTCTGCTTTTCTGTTCTTATTTCGTGGTACAAGCAGGAAGTTGTGTACACTACACTTCTTCTTGGGGGTTTATTAGTGATATACTTGTGTTTTCATGCACTTAGGATAGTGATTTGTTCATGTTTTGACTTCTTTTCCTTTCATTCTTCATTCTTTTGTTGTCCTTTGGTTAACTTAGAGTATAGTTGCATCTAGTTATAAGAGTAGGCATCTTAGGCTTGCATTTGGAGTGTTCTTGGTGTTTTTCAGGTGCTATGGAGTTTAGGTTTGGCTAAGGTGCAAGATTGGACCTCAAAGGATAAAGAAGAGAAGGACAGGAAACCAGTATCGGGTTGTGTACCGGCTTGGAGGCCGATACATTATGCCCTGAAGATTATGAAAAAAAGACAGAGACTCGTACTGAGTTGTGTATCGGGTGCCAAGCTGATACACGACATGACGCAGAAAACACATTTTGGACAGGGGCTCGTACCGGCTTGTGTACCGGCCTAACAACCCGGTACACTTCCCAGTTTTCACATTTATGATCCAGTTGCACCGGGTCAACACCCGGTTTGTCCCGGGTTGACCCGGTTCGCCCCATACTCACTATTTATGGCCAAAAACCTATTTTTTATTGTTCTTAAGCTTGTTTTGATTCCAAAAACTCTTTTGCAAGACAAGTTTGAATCTTTGTGGAATTTAAGTACTTCTTTTGAGATTTCTTCTTTTAATGTTTCTACTTTCTCTAATCTCCAATGATTAACACTATCTCTTTGAGTTTTGTTGATCACATGATGATTAGTGAGTAGTTTCTCATAGGGTTTATGGGTTAGGTAGGATTGGCTTGATTAGGGATGATTAAGGGATGTCTAATGTTTAATCTTTCTTAAATCTCTTCTACCTGAGTGTGCTTAATGCCTAGTTTGCCTTGATCATGATGATTAGGATGTTTAGGATTTCTTGCCCACCATGTATTCGATGAAATGCCAGTTTTAGTTTTGATAGGACTTTCACATTCTAGCTCATGAAAATGGATGTCTAGAGTGATTGTTGGCTATTTGGGAACTTGTTTGAATGCTTGCTTGATCTTAATTCACAAATGAGAGTTTGTTCTTGGATTAGGATTAGGGAAAGAGATTAATACTAAGAGATTAGACTAGTCAACTTGTTGTGTTCCTTAGCTTCTTGAAGTATGAATTAGCATCCCGAGATCATCCTGAGTCACTAATCCATTGACCTATTGATATTCATGCATTTTCATGCATTTAGTCATATGTTAAATTCTTGTTTTAGTCTCATTTTGCATTCATTCATGTTCTTTTCTTGTTCTTTGTTTCATTTAGAGTCTAAGTGCATTTAGAGTTAGGATTTGCATAATTTGTTGTTCTTGGGAGTGTTTTCTTATGCTTTGTAGGTTCTTGGAGTTGCTAAGGAGGTTTGGAAGAGTTTGGAGTCCAAATGAGTGATTGCAAGTGAAATGGTGATGAAGGACCAAACTGATGAGCTTTAAAGATGGAACAAAATGAAGCCTTTCCGTGCATATTTAGCTTCTGGAGCATCTAATAAAAGTTATAGTAAATTGAGTTAGCTTTCCAATGGAGTTGGTTTCAAGTCGTTTGGAGCCGTAGTCGAGAAGTTATGGCCGTTTTACCAGCCAGCGGTCTCACCCAGCGGCGAGAGACAGACCGCGAGCTCCTGTTGCGGTTGGTGTTGCGGTCGCACGCCGGACCGCGAGAAAGAGATGAAATCGAGCCGGTTGGCCTTGCGGTTTAGCTTGCGGGCTATACTCAAACCGCAACCGGACGAAGCTCCCTTGACCAAAATTACCAAAATGCCATTGCGAGACTCCCTTGTATAAATACTCTTTTATGGGTCTTTAGAACCCTAAGCTACCTAAGCATAGTTTTGTTTTAGGATTTGGATCTTGTAATCTTTGATCTTGAGTTTAATTTAAGTACTTCTTTATATCTTCTTAATTTCTTCTCTTAATCTCTCTTTAATCTTGTTATCTCATACTATCTTTATGGGTTTTGTGGGAACAATGAAGATTAGAGAGTAGAGCTTTTGGGTTTTGTGGATGAGGTTGATTTAGATGGTTTATGTGATGATTAGTGATGTTTAGGACTTATTTATGAATGATCCTTCTCTAATTAGTTGATCTCTATGCTAGGTTGCAAGGAATTGTTGAATCTAGATGCTAGGCTTTTTCATGCCCGAAAGGTGTTCGATGAAATGCTTGAATGAACTTTTTAGAGGATTTTCATATCTTAGCCTAAGAGATTAGTTGTCTAAGGTGATTATTGGTAATGAGAACTTGAAATTAATGCTTGCTTGATTCTTAATCACAAATGATAATTTGATCTTGATTAGGGATTAGTCAAAGGGATTAGTGCCAAGAGATTGGATTAGTCTAATGATTAATGTTCTTAGCCTAAGGATTAGCTTTGCTAAAAGGTGTTTGATGGATATTATTGCATGCTTGACTTGTAATTTGCAAATGAGAATTGAATGATTGCTTGATTAGCGTAGGAGTTATGAACATGAGAATGTGATTAGCTTAATTATGATCATTAGCCTTGTTTAGCAATGTTTGATTGATTGAAGCATCATTGATTGTCTCTAAACCATCTAGTCTCCATAGCCTCATCCTAGGACCCTCTTTTATCTTATTTGCTTCTTGTTTAGTGTTTTGCTTTGTTTCTTTCTTGCTTTATTTCCTTTTTAGATTGTTTAGGTTGTTAGATAAACCCCTTTTATTTGATTTGCTTAGCTTGAGTAGTTTCTTGCATTCTTGATTGGTTGTTCTTCTTGGCTCCCTGGATTGATACCTTAAGTACTATAATGACATGAGTAGACTTGAGGAATTGAGCTAGAATCTATAAAAAGTCTATCATCACCTATGCTCATAAGCCTTATCTTTAATATTTGATTATCTAGTTTGTATTTGCTTGTTTAGTTCTCTCTTGTTTCAATTTGATTGCTTGTTTATTGTTAATTGCACCTAGAATCATTAGGATCATCTTTTGAATTTGAGAATTGCTTATCTAATAGGATATTGTGTATTCTCGTTGGTTTAATCCCGTCCCGAATTTGGTTTGATACTCTTACTACACGATAAGTAAGAGAATTGATACCTCTTTCAATAGGATAAAAATCTTAGTATCAATTAGTACCTCTAAATTAAAATGTAGTAACTTTTTATTAAAATGTAAAATATACAGCAGTTTATAGATCGAACCCTATAAATGTAAAAACAGCATCTATATTTAGAAATGATGATAGTTCTTATAGTCAATGATCAGTTTCTACAAATAGCCTTTAAGATAGATTTAACGTTTGGAATATATACCTAAACATGTAGCCTGATTAATAAATGAGACTTGACAAACCTATTATTATTCATAAAGAAATTTGAAGAGCGTGAAGTGATGGGATTGATCATATGGAAAGATGAAGGGAAGTGACAAAACAAAAGAAAGAAGATATGTGTATTATTTGTTGTCTGTGGGGTTTAATACTTTCACAAATCAAACAAAGCAAAACACACCTGTTTCTCTCTACTGTTCTTCCTTTGAATGACTTTACTTGCTCCCTTTTTGTTTGTTTCCGTATCTTTAATAGTGTGCTGCTCAATTGTTGAATAATAACAAAACATTTTGGAAATCGGTGGAGACCCAACTCCAAGTGTCAATCAGAGTCGGTACATGTCTTCTCAACGACAACGCCGGTCCAAATATTTTGTTTACAATATCTTCAAAATGATTCATTATCTATTCAACGTATGGGAATTATTATACAGGTTATCCGTATACATATATGGGGTATTGTAAAATTTTGTCGAAGATTCAATGATCCAACAAGAAATCAAACTACTTTTACTATAAATAGATCTTTCATTGTTCATTTTAAACATCATGTAACTTGCGAAGTTCCGACCCCCACTTTAATTTATTCTTATATTGTTAGTTCGAACTCCTTTGATCGTAATCCATAATTTTTTAGACTAGATTGAAATCCCGTTAGAAAAAATCCATCATTCAACTTTTCTTAATTATGGATATATATGTTGGTTTTTGTGATAATTTTGTTTCTCTTGCTAAGATGTTTTTGTTTTGTAATATCAATACTCCATATGTACCGCCGACAGATTTCAAAAAGCTACCTCCCCATAAAATGTTTATAAATTTAAGAAGAAAAAATATAGTACTAGACGATTGATTGGCACGATCGATGAAACTATTAACAGCAAAGTGACAAAATGAAAAGACTCAAAAGGAAGAGACAGAGAGGGAAGAAAAAAAATGATAGTTCCAAAGCATATAATACATTGGCCATTCCCATCTCTTTTTGTTTCTGATTCTTACCGTTTAGCTAACTGTTTTCGATCTCTTCTCTGTTGCATCACTGCCTTGGAACTATGGATGCATTTATTAAATATTTTAAAAGGCTTAGAGATTTTAGCCATTGGAGAGAAAATCTTTAAAGCACACAGAGTTGACAAGGTACATTCACGTGGAGGCATTTTGGACATAATCATAATCACTTTCTTTGTTTCAATGATCTATTTTGACGTCCCATACCCCCTCATTCATTGTTCTTTGTACGACACATTCATCATAATATATACGGGATGGTTAATGCCTCTACGTACGTGAGATAGTTATATACGAGACCGTATATGATATGGTGAATATATTAGTTCACTACATAAAATTCATTTTTGGGGGTTAAATTATACATAGAAGTTAGACACAGTCTTATACATAAAGAGTTGAAGACAAAACTTATATAGGGGGAAAAGTGGAGGAGATTCCAGTGGTCCAATATAGATTTTGTTCTTTAATTTGGATACGAATATGTACATGCAATAGCAAACACGGCTCAAATATGTCTTTTTGTCAATATCTCAAATGTTTATTTGTATATTGTTTCTTATATATGTAGAAAATAATATATGTTGTTTAATTATAATACTCGGACTAATTCCGGTGTTTACATTAATATTGAATACACAAGTGGTCAATATACATCCACATACCATGACAACACATGAACCCGTCGAATCTATCATAAACTATATATGGTATAACCACCACTATGGCATTTGTACCATACGATCACATCATAGCTCAACTCATGAAAAATGTCACACTACGTTAACTTTAGATTGGTATATCTACTGTTATATGTATGAAAAGTAGGAGGTACTCGATGAGTACTTACATTGTTTAAAGCTTACATGGGTTGAGAATTTTGAAAGAGGCTATGAAGTGTTCTTAAATTCGTTTAAAGCTCATAATAAATGGAGCAAAGAAAACATGCATACCTCAATAAGATGAAACCATTTAGACTATAACAAAACACATGAGTTTTCCTAATTTGGTTAGATGAAGCAACTGGTTTATATTTATTTAGGTTTCGATTTTACTTCTTATTCAACTAATCCGATCCATTTCAAACGGATCAGAAATGTTTTAAAAAAAAACTAGTCGGTTTAGTTGACTAATTTTTGGACCGGAATGTCCAAGTGAGAGTCATCATAGTCGATCCGAGTCGAATCCAAATTAATGAAAGCTTACTAGACATCTCCTTTACCTCTAGATTTAATCGGATAAATAGTGATGTAAAATACATTTGATATTACACTTTTACAACCATGAAAAGAATACATTTGATGCTGAATTTTAATACATGAAAGCGAGTAGACTGTACATATTCGTGGGGGTGGAGGAATTAGGTCATTGTTAGGGCACTTTCATGGGGACCATTTTGGCTTGACGAAGACTCATTGCATAGAAGCGTCAATACAATCTGAAACTTACAGTATAATCCGGTCCTGTATTTTTACGGGTTGTGGTTAGAAAGGCTATTTCTGATAGATCACGAGCATATCTGCAAAGTTTTATATATTTTTTTAGGGCAAATCGCAAAAATAGCACAAAAACATGTAATTGTCACAAATATAATAACAAGGAAGAAAAATCACAAAATAACATTTTTTAAAGGATAAAGACTAAATTAGCCATAACATTAAACCTTAAATACTAAACCCTAAATCCTAAATACTAAACTCTAAACCCTAAATAATAAATCCTAAGTCTTAAATACTAAACCCTAAATAATAAATCATAAACCCTAAACCCTAAATTATATAATGCTATAAAAATCTTTGTAATTCAGATAGTGCTAAAACTGTCACTAATTTTCTTTGGTGCTATATTTACGATAAGCAATATTTTTTATGCTATTTTATGGCTTTTCTCTACTTTTTATCACTTTTTATCAGTGAATCACAATACTTTTTTATACAAACTCACTAAATATATATACACAGAACTTTCATTATATCTGCAACATTATAGGTCAATCCGTCTAAAACCTGGAACTAGACCGGTTAAGTTTTAGCATTTTTATAACATGTTTCTTGATTATAATGTATGGTCTTGTTCGTTTCGCAGTCGTTAGCGACCAGTGACAGTGACAGTGACAGTCGTTGCGACTGTCGCTTAATTCTTGATTATAATGTATGTTGTTTGTTTTAGAGTCGTTGCGACTGTCGCTTAATTTTTTTTAATCGTTATATAATCGCTGTTAAAATCAGCGATCAAATTTTAAGTCGTCAATGCTAATTTGGAGTCGCTGCGACAGTGCTGTCGCCAGCGACTCTAAAACAAACAACATAGCGACTGTTGCTGTCGCCAACAGCTATAACAGCGACTATCAAACGAACATGTTTTGAGTCGTTATTGCCAGCGACTGCGAAACGAACAAGGCCTATGTGAACATCAAGAACTCATTATGGTTTGTTATTGATGGTCATGAAGCCTTTTGGATTTGATTTGTTACGAGTTGCTCGTTTATGATCCACTGTTACCACCCGTTTACACCACAATGTAAACGTTCATAACGGGCCTAATATCAAACCATTTGATCCAAACGGGCCTCTCTTGGCCTACTTTATCAAGAACAAACTAACAAAGTCTACAAAATAAGAAACGCGTCGTCGTTCTTCAGTCATCGGAAAAGAAACTCAAGAGACGACGTCGCTTTGAAGTCAGCTACAGAGGTTTTTTTAGCTCAATTGGATATTTTTCTTCTTCTTTTCGGTCTCTGCAATTTGATTGTAAGTTAAGTAAAGTCTCTACACTTTCTCTAGATCCAAGAACTCACTGGTCTTTTGATCTTTCAATTTAACATTCTTCGTTCACTGAGTCGTTCCAATACGGAATCACAAAGTTGTACTTCGGTGACCAAACTTGTGGATTTTTCCAGGTAAATTTCTATTTTTTATTTTCTCGGTGATCAAACTTGTGGATTTTTCCAGGTTTTGATTGAATATATATCGGCTCGACGATTCTGCATATTTTTTGTCTGGATTCTTTAGAATACAAATTTCACGCTGGAGCTAATGTTTTTACTGAATCCGATTCTGGAGCTTTTTTGTGTTTTTTCGATTTCATCGTGATTTTGTTCTTCTTCTGATGGTGAATTTGGAATTGCTATTGATTTATTCCATAGTTTCTGAAAATTTTCAGATTATCAGTGAAGAAACAAGAATGGTGAGATCATCGCCACGAAGAGGGCAGAGATCAAAGGGATTAAAGGTCAAACACGGTCTTCAGTTGACTTTATTGCTTGGTGTGGGGATATGGCTCATTTATCAAATGAAGCATTCACATGAGAAGAAACCTGTTTTTGAAGAGACTGCAAAGATGGAGGATAAAGTTGTAAAGCTTGGAAGGAAAGATCTTAACCCACGAGTTGAGCAGACCAAGAATCAAATGGAAGATGAAGGGAGCAAGAACGGCCATGAGAGTGTAGAGAGAGAGGAGGAAAGAGGCGAGGAGACAACAATAGATGACAAGGAAATCCAAGGTACAGGGAATGATGATGAGAGTGAGGGTGGTAACGAGACGAGTAATGAAGAAGCTAGAGAGAAGAATTACAAGGGTGATGATGCCTCGAGTGAGGTGGTGCATGAGATGGAGGAGAAGAACAGTAAATCTAACGGTACTGAGAATGTTAGTTTCCATGAAGACGAGTCGGGTCCAAAGAATGTTTCTTCAAACACAACTAAGGAAAACAGGGAGACTGGTAGTGATGATGGTGAGAAACAAGAGGTAAAGACTGAGTTGGATTCAAAGACAGAAGTAGAGGAGAACACTAGTTCATCCTTGTCTGATGAAACAAGAACTGAGAGTGTGGTGTTGGAGAAAGGGTTCTCTGATTCTAATGGTGAATTGCCTGAGAGTAACCAGTCAACTTCCAATGCAACTGAAACTACAGAATCAACTGGTTATCAAGAAACAAAAAACGAAGAAGACGAACAGGTAAAGGTACAATCTTCTCAACTCTCATCTGAAGAAGAAAGTAAAAACAAAGATTCCGAGAAAACGAATAAAGAAGAGTCTTCATCCCGAGAGGAGAGTAAACATATTGAACAGGTTGAATCTACTGATTCTTCAAACACACAGGAGAAGAGTGACGGCCACAAAACTGATGAAAGCAAGAGTGAATCTGGCAACGAGGAAAGCAAATCAGATTCTGATATAAAGGAAACAGAGGATGATGACACTTCAAAAACAGAGTCGGATAAAGAGAAGAACAACAAAATTGGTGAAACAGAGAACGATCAAGAACATACCAAGTCCACATTGGAAAATAGTGTTCCTCAAGATGTTAAGGATGCTACAACTGATCTGAAAACTCTTCCTGAGTCCAGCATTGGATTGAGTAACGACAAAGTCGCTGCTGAGTGAAGATGCTCTTAATAAAAGTTGTCCATGTATTGTATACATACTGTAATACTTTCTCCATATCATGGGAATCAATTCCCACTTAGTGTTATTGAGTTATTGAAACTAATCAATATATATACTCTTTTTATTGAGATCAAATCACAAGAGATTTGAGGTAACACAAAGTCTTTGATGACAAGAAAACAAAGTACAATTCTTATTTCCCAACAATTGATAGGAGATTGAAATACCAAATAGTTGACAAAGTAAAAACAAAGACGATAAGCATTTAGCATTTCAAGTGAACAAAGACGAAGTTATTGTAGAAGACGCAAGGATTTCAGTGCCCTTCGTTGTGCTTCACCTCAAACAGACCGTCTGGACCTGAGAACACCAAAAATAGAACCGTGTAAATTTCAGAAAACCGGCGTGGAAGAACCCCATGATAAAAGAGACACACTTTACTTTGTCACATGTAAACAGTATCATCAAAGTTACATACCCCAAGGAAACTCCTTGTTGCGGATGTGCAGATACGGATAGGCCTGTTAAACGACGCAGACGGAAGAAACGGGTTAACGATAGCTCGTAGGCAATGAGATAAGTCTAATCAAACAAAATTTAAAAGGCATAGCTTTACTGGCGATGCCATCGCTCTCAAAAGTTAACCAATAAGAAGTGTTGTAAAGAGAATCTTACAGGAGGGTCTTCGCCGTGATGATGACCCTTGGATAAAACATAGGCGGCTAGAGCAGTGCAACTAGCAATGCCCAGATAAGTTATCTTCTCCCATTTCGCAGCTTCATCTGTGGAATTAACCCAAAAAAAATTAAGACTTTGGTCAACAAATGGCATTAACCACTGAAACATTGAAGATTTTGATCCGAGAAATGCTTCGGGTAGTCTAACGGTTAAACGGAAAAACATCGAATCCAAATTGACTAATGACTCGATCTAAAAGAAGAGATTGGGTTTGTGAATTGCATAGAACCGGCGATTTTGCTCATTTCCGTGTAGAATCATACTAAATCTTATATCAATTCAGAACTTCGAATCAAAATCATCAAGTTTGAGTGAAATCGAGACGAATCTAAAAAACACCTAGATCGTGTTAAAATGGTAAATAAAGAGAAAGAGAGGAGAAAATTACAAGCATCGTCATGGCCGGCAGAAGATGAAAATCTTCGTTTGGGAGCAACGGATTTCCTCGGAGCTGCGCCGATTGCTGCTCGGGAAAGAACTGAACGTACAATCGCCGTCGCCATTCCAGTAATCTTCTTTGGTATTTTCTCTGTGTTATGAACAGAATACTGAGACAACTCACTGAACTAAAATTACTTGAAAGCCCAATGGGCTTTATCTTATTGGGCTGTTTCATCCCATCATTACTTGAATTTGCATATTACCGGACGGTAGTGCGTAACCAGACGGTATACTCACCTCTGTTGCCGTCGCCGGAGAAGATATTTCTGTCGTTAGTTGAAAAATATTTCCAATTTTCAGCCTAAATCTGAAATTTGTTTGTAGTTAGTAGTTAGGTTAAAACTTAAATGCCTAAAAGGTGATAAACCACATCAAAAATATTTAAAACATTATACTTTATGGATCGGGTTGGATTGACGGATCCATGAGTTTTGATCCATTCATGTATACATGAAAATAATGAATGAACAGTTTTCAATTAGGCTTTGAATGGGTATTGCGATCGTAGCACACTAAATCAACTGCAAACAAAACCATCTCATTTTTAGGTTTTAATGGTAACTAGATTTTGACCCGCACTTTTAATTTTCTTTGCAAATTTTACTTTTTATTTATTTTGTTAATAGTAGTTTAGATTTTTAATTATGTAATCTAATTTTGATTATAATTGTATAACCAGCATTATAAACAGTAAGTTAGCAATTTAGTTTTTTTTGTAAAATGAATTATGTGTTATTTGGAGGAGATATATCGTAAGGATTAAGATATTCAAATAACGATTTCACATTATATGTTTTAATCTGTGTTGTATCGTAAAATCATGGTTTAAAAAAAAATATATATATATATATATATATATGAAAACAACTATTGTAAAAGTTATGTGGTATAGGTTTAATTGTTATTATATTTATCTAAAATATTATTTTATAGAACACATGTTGTAGTCGTATATATAATTTGCAAATTTGATGGAACAACCCGTTAAAAACTTCATTCAAACATAAAACATAATTTGACGCTTCAAATATTTGAATAATATAAATATAAAATTATTTTAATATTTTTATTAAGTTTAAAATTTATCAACTGAAATTATTTACTATATGTATACATATATATATATATATATATATGTATATATATATTTTAAACTCATGCGGAATTTTTTTTAGAAAATTTATAATCGAAATTGGCTAATTAATTTTTCAACCCGTTTAATTATTTAAATATTTTTCAGTTTGATGGAAAAACCTGCTAAAAAGTACAATCGTAAAAACATCAATCGTAATATGTATATATATATATTTGAAACAAAATAAAAAGATATTAAAATATATTATAAATATATTTTGAATTAAATCATAAATGAGAGAATATTAATTTTTATATATAATAGTTGATGTATAAATTATTAATTATATTTATCAATTAATTTGTTTTGATTTTAATTAATTAGGAAAGTGAGACCCATTATATTTTGGTTGTTTGGCTACATGTTTAATAATTGTCTTGTTTGGAAACATGGATCGTAGAGATAATGTTATATTTCCTAATTATCTTTAATGAAATTTAATTAAATCATTAATATGCAATGGCATAAGTTGTAATAAACACATGAACTAAAGGTTAGTTTTCTATTGACTCTAATTTTTTAATAGTATTGATTGCGGTCACTGTGGACAAATTTAAGTGCGGACCAAACCGCTTCATTTTTGGGGTGGACAACAATCCGCTGCGGACCGCACTTATTTGTTCATAAAACTGGTCCGTATTTTGTCCGCTGCATACTGCTTTTACTTTTTTTATGTCCGCATTTTTGTAAACTATTTATTATGAATGGTAAACAAAAGCGGTTTTGACCGCTCGCGGATTAATCCGCCTTAACAGCTGTTACCATTCAAATCCTTAGACGGACTGTGTCTGCAGCGGATTACTTTTATTTTTTCTAGTCCGCATTTCTATATAACAAATAATGTGAATGGTAAATAAAAGTGGTCTTGACTATTTGCGTACTAATCCGCCTTGACCGCTGTTACCATTCAAAATCCATAGAAAGTACTGTAAAATCCAAAATTTTCAGAGTTTAGTTTCACCCAAACCATTCATTTCGGATTACTCAGTTACAAATTTCAACATACCTAAATGAGTTTGCAAAAAAAAAAATGATATGTTTGACAAAGGTTAAATACATATTTAATATATTACTAATATGATTCGTTAGCACCATGTGCGAACACGAAAATTATTAAATATAATTTTTAAAAATAAAAATTATCAAATTAATCAAAAACACTTCTCAATTAATATAAAGATTATATAGCGAATTCATTTTTTAGAAAGAACATGAAAACTTGATGAAAGATATTTGTGGTCAAAATAAAAGATATTTGTGGTGGAAAAAATAACAATATGTGAAAACGTGTAATAGTATGGGGGTCTTATTGGATTAGGGATTTAGTGGATTTTGAGGATTTTAGATTTAATAGAATTTTATATGGATTTTGAGGATTTTGGTAGTAATTTTAGTAAATTTTGAGGATTTTAGTGGGGATTTTAGGATATTTGAGATCTTTTATTAAAACTGATATGTAATCTTTATTAATTTTTCCAAACTTTATTTTATATTGAAATGAGAAAATGATATTGAAATTTTTAAAAAATTTGAAATTTTTTGTTAATAATTTTGATTTTCAGTTAATATTTAAAAAAAAATTCAATTTTTTATAAGATTGAAACAAAAAAAAAGTTTTTCTAAAAAAACATCAAATACCATCATAAGAGGTGGTATTTGTATTCATTAACTTATAACTATAAATTATCTCTCAAATCTCTCCAAATCCTATTTGATAGATTTTATTGTTGAAATCCTTAATTTCCAATAAGCTGGTATTTTAGAGAATTTGTATAAATGATTAATACAATAAGGTGGAATTTTGAAGAATTTGTACAAATGCTTAATCCAATAAGAGAAGATTTGAGAGAAAAATAAAATCCTCTCAAATCCTCAATCCAATAAACCCCCTATATAAATTTATCTTCTTATATCAGCTTGTTTAGAGCAGCACCATCGGTGAACTCCCCCTTGGGAGTTTTTTAAAGTTTTTTTAATATATATATATTTTTTTAGAAATGGTGTAAAAAAAAAATCGAAAAAGCAAAAAAAAAAAAAGCAACCAACGACAGCATGACACGTTGCCCCAATAGTGTAAGAACCGTTTCTTATGAGCTCTTATTTAAGGAACCGTTTCTTAATATTCCTTACTATTTTGTGGGATCCACTATTTTTTTATTAATTTTTTTTAAGAGCCCCTCCCTAAAAACCCACGATGGAGCTGCTCTTAGTTAAGTCAAAGATTCAAAAATCTTAATCACTAAGATCAGGGTAGGAAATTCCGGCCAAAACAGAGCCAGTTTCGAAAAGGGCGGCCCCGGCCCGGTTTCGTAAAGGGCGGCCCCGGCCCATGTCAATAACCCTTCACTTCATCATTACTTTGATCAATATAAAACTAATTATTTTATATTCTTTCTCTTACAAGTATATGGTGGTTGTGGTGTAGTGGGTAAGGAAAAGGGACCTTGGTGTACTACATTTAGGGTTGGATCCATCTGCTCTACATTCTCTACTTGACCACTGCAACGAACTACAGATTAAACAGAACGCGCATGTAAACTATAATCTTCAGATATATCCTGATGCATGGCAGCCATATCCGGCGACCTGAACATGTAGGAAACATCCAGTTCTTGTCCTTGCATAATGATCTATAGTTTTGTATTAAAGTCTCAGAAAAATTTAGTAGCTACCCTAAAACGTAAGGAACTGTGAGCTTTGGAGGCAGTATATCTCCAAATAGAGCAGAATCTTCAGACATTTTTAGCAACACTCTTCTCACTATCTCCCCTAAGTATCCTCCAGCGACCATCTTCTCAAATACCTTGAGACAGAAGTTACCAAAACTCTCAATAACACAAACATAAATTTGTTGTCCTAAAGCATTAGAGAGAGCTAATAATCGATATGTGTTCTTACACGGCTTCCTAGATTCAAGCTTTCCACATCAAGAGTAGTATCAAGAAGATCTGAAATCTCCCCACTCTGTGCTAATAACCTAGACACTCATGTTCAATCAGCACATTGATCTTAACATACAATCTCTTGTGGCTCGTTTGGTATCTTGGATTTCCAACTCAAAACTTCTTGAGCTTGTTCGATGTAAGCAGCGTTAGTTCCCATACCTAAAGTGACTGCAGCTACAGTGTCCTTATGATAATACTTTCCTCCAGCTAACTCTCCTATTGTGTCATCCACCTGATCTCATCAAACAACAACTCTCATCAGATCATCAAAAAGATAGTCAGAGAGTAATCCACCGCTTACCAGAGCCATGTTCATCCGAATTTTCAGACCGTGTCTCTCCAATGATTCATTCATTACATTCACAAACTCCTTCAAAACCTTGTCATCATTATCATTTGCTAAACTTTTCCTCTGTATCGCCGAGATTGAACCTGACCCAATCTGCTCGACATAGCGTGTCAACGTAAACCCGAGAGTACTCTTAACTTCCTCTGTTTCTTCATCAGGATTCATCCCAATGAATTTAACTAGCTCCAATGATATGTAGTCGCACAACTCCTAAAACCAAGTAAACTTCAATTTCAAGTAACCTAACGTGTATTCCAAGAAATCTTGCATGGGTAGACAACCTTGAAAGAACCTTTTAAAACATCCTCAGGGATTGAAATCTCGTGCTTTTGTATATCGGAAATAGGCTCTTCGTTACCTAGTAACGTTCCACGTAGCAGTAGAAGTTCCTTGCCTCGCAAGTTAGCTCCATAATGTACTCCCTTCTCATCCCTACAAGTTAAACACCGTTAACTAACGGTCATCTAATACGCTCTGTCTAACACAGAGGATTCTGCTTTTGGGTTTTTTGCCCTGAAGGGAGAGAACCAGCGAATGAAACGAGCATGTTGAGGGAACCGCAACTCTCGGCGGTGGTGGAGGCGAGAGAGGCGGTCATGTCAGCGACCAAGGCGTCCGCTAGCGCCCACAGCTTCGAAACCGGCGTGGCGCATTCTCTAGCGAATTTTCTCAAAATCCTCTGTGTCTGTTTCCGCCGCCGCTCCTTCCTCCGCATCCACCGGTCAATTACTACAGCCGCTGTAACCGCAGTAACAGTTGCAGCAGTGACGGCCACCACTACCTCTTTCCTGGGCATTTTCTCTACGGAGTTCTTTTTCCCGTTCTCCGATCTCACGAAGATAAGATGCGTTCTCTTGTTAGCATGTTTTGCGTATCAAGTTTGAATCATTCAACTTTAATTGTTTCCACTTTTTGTTTTTGTTTTTCTATAAACCGGATAATTAGGTTTAGTAATTTTTGTTTCGGGTTCTCAGTATGGATTTTTTTTCTTTTTCTTTTTTGCTTAGTTTTGATTTGGGCGTGGAGGAATTTTGGTCTTGAGGCCGTTGATGTTGTGTTGGAACTTGAAACCATTTGAGAAGATCCTTTGAGTTCGTTGGAAACCTTCCTCTGTTCTGCACTGTTATTTTTTTTTTCAAGGAAAATAAAACGAAAATGCTGACAAAAGCCCAACAAAAAATAAATGACAAAAGATTAACATATGGTCATATTTCATATCCACCACATTTGGAAGATCTTTTGCTCCAGACCACTTCATATCAAATTCTCTTACTCTCAACAGAGATACACGACAAGAACACACAAGTCTCATTTATTCTTAATAATATCTTGTTCTTTCTTTCCACAACAACATTAGTTCTGTCTAAAAGATAGGACCAGCAGCGAGAATCTCGTCCGTAAGCTTACCATCCACACCAATCTTATGACTAGCAAATGTCTCAAAGTTCTTCTTGAACAAACCTCCCAGCTTCACCAGAGTTTCCTTATGTGCTTTCTTATCAGACCACTAAATCAACAAATATTGCTTCATCATTCATCAGTTAGCAGTTCTAAAGAGAGACAGAGAGAGTGAGATTTTGCAGAAACTAACCGAGTTTACGGGATCCAAGATCTCTGAAGGTATCCCTTCAATCTCAGTTGGGATTTCAAACCCAAAGATTTCAGTTTTCTTGTAGTTCGCCTTCAACAAACTACCTGAATGGATAGCATCGATGATCTTCCTAGTATATGCCAGCTTGATTCTGTTTCCAACACCATAGCTGCAATAACAAAAACGTTAAAGATCATGTTTATCCCCAACAAAATCACACGACACCGGACATACCTGCCACCAGACCAACCAGTGTTAACGAGCCATCCAGTAGCACCTTGTGTCTTCATCTTCTCAGCTAACATAGCTGCATACTTTGTAGGATGCAACATTATGAAAGCTGCACCAAAGCAAGCTGAGAATGTTGCTGTTGGCTCCTTGATGCCATCCTCTGTGCCAGCAACCTATATATATATATGTTCACATTGTTTGGTTAAGGTCTTAATGGTTATGGAGATTGATCCCAACAAAAGAAAAAAGGAAGACTTTTCTTGGAACATACCAGAGCAGTGTAACCACTAATGAAGTGGTACATGGTTTGTGCCAGATTCAGCTTGCTCACAGGTGGGAGAACACCAAAGGCATCACAAGCCAAAAGAATCACATTTTTCGGGTGTGGACCAACACAAGGTATTTTCGCGTTTGGAATGAACTCAATCGGGTATGCAGCACGAGTGTTCTCTGCAAAACAAGGAGAACTGACGATGATCAGTCTGTTAATCATAAGGAAGACGATATTAAGTTCTATGGACTTCCAATCTAAAACCAACTGGACATAAATGGAGTAGTTCATATCCCTTATATATTACTAATGATCCCTTCCAAATACCGAGGTGGGACATTATGTAATAATAGACGAGTAACTAAACTTTTGTTTTTTACCTGTAACGGATTTATCAGAATAATCCACTTCTCTGCTGTGCTCATCAAACACAACATTTTCCAAAACTGCAACAAGATTACAACACTATAGTTATATATATCACTGACTTGATTTATGTTCTTAATATTGTATTTTCTTTCACCTGTTCCAAACTTGATGGCGTTCCAGATATCAGGCTCCTTCTCTCTTGAAAGATCAACACACTTAGCATAACAACCACCCTCAATGTTCGAAACACCGGTCTCAGTCCAACAATGTTCATCATCTCCAATCAAATACCTATTGTGATCAGTAGACAATGTTGTCTTCCCGGTACCTGAGAGTCCAAAGAAGAGAGCAACATCTCCATCTTTTCCCATATTACATCCAGAATGAAGGGAGAGAATCCGACGCTTAGGCATAAGGTAATGCATCACACTGAATAGACCCTTCTTCATTTCCCCAGCATACTGAGTGCCGAGTATAACCATTTCTCTCCTACTTAGATTTAAGTCTACGCTAGTGGATGATGTCATGTAGTGAGTGTAACGGTTACATGGAAACTGTCCAGCATTGTATATAGTGAAGTCCGGAGTACCAAAGCTCTCAAGCTCCTCCGGAGTTGGCCGGATACACCTGCAGCCCTCACCAGTTATCCATTTTGTTTGCTAAAATATTTAGTTCACCCATAACCAGACTCAGAGGTACCCGACCCGGCTCTTACCCAACCCGAATTACCCGACTTTTTACCTTTCTCCGACATTGAAATTATCCATTTGAATAGTAAACTTTTTTTCCGGATAAGGGTAAAGATCAGATAATTACCCAAAATATTTGATTACCTGTTTGGATAATTAAAATTTTATTTTTTATAATAAGTAAATGTTTATATATTCGATTATCCGTTGCATAACTTGTTATTAAAATTATTTTTTGTCATTATTATTATTTATTAGTTTATCTGTTTATTAATTTTTATACAAGATTTATAAAAGTTTGGATATCCGAATTACCTAAACATTACTTGTAATATTTAGACTTTGTGTAATAAATGAGTAATGATTTTAGCTATCCGACCCGACTTTTATCCGACCCGGTTTTTATCCGACCCGACTTTTATCTGACCCTTATTCGTTATTACCCAACCCGTTTTTTCATACTCGAAATATCCATACCCGACCCGTACCCGCTCCTACCCACCCGCAAACACTCAGGCTTACTCAGAGTGACACATTGTAACAGAACAATAAAGAGTGAAGGTTCTTTACTTACATATTGTGCATAAACAGAGAATGGTAAGCTCTAGCTGAAACAATCCTGACTTTGATTCTGTTCTCTGGATCCCAGTTCAAGAACTGATCATTAACAAAGACCTAAACAGTAACAAACAAAAGTTCATCAACTTAAAACCAATCTCCAAAGATTAACACTTTAACACACTGAGTTTCAAAAGTTAATACCTTTTCCAAGGAGTTCAAGTAATCAACAGCTCTTTCTCTGTTCACCATGAATGTATGTTCATCCATTTCAATATTCGGCGAACCCCTGAATCAAAAATTACATTTTTAAATCAATAAACAAAAATAGAGGATAAACCCATTCATCACAAAACAGAGAATACTCACTTTCCCCACCAAAGCTCATCCTCTGTCGTCGCATCTCTAACGACACGCTTATCCCTCGGAGCTCGACCAGTTTTAGCACCGGAAAGCGTCGCCAAAGCTCCATTGGAAGTGATAAACGAACCTTTCTCGGACTTGATAGCTTGCTCGTAGAGCTCTACAACAAGAAATCGTAAATCATCGATCAATTCGTCGGAGAATAGATAAAGTTTGGGGCTTTATATTCACCTGCAGGGGAAAGGTTGTAAAGGACGTGGGTAAACTTTAAGGAGCTATCACTGACGGCTCCTAAGGCTGGAGAGAAAATAGAATGATGTTGGCCGTGTGCGTATGCCGGAGTAGTTGAGCCGTCGGCCTTCTTCTCCGCCGGATCTCCTCTCACTACTTTGGGTCCAGATTCTCTCGTCAAAGACGCTAATGATGCACTATGTCACCCATCAAAATTAAATAAAATATAAATATATCTTAGCTAGAAATAGTGTGGGCAAAATACCACAATTTGAAAATCGAAACTAAACCCGATCCGAAAAATTGGTATCGAATCCAACCTGAAACCAACAAAGTATCCGAATGGATTTTATATTTATATATCTGAAAAATTGAACATGAATTTGAACCGAAAACAGGAAGGATATCCGATATACCTGAACTATAACTATATATCCAAAAATATTAGTTATATTTTAACTTAAAATTACTAAAACAAAATTACAATATAAATAAAAAATTATCAATTATTTGAAAAATAAAATAATTGAAATATCAAAAATATAGTTATAATTATAAATTTTAACCAAATTTTATTTAAATTTGAGTATATATTTATTAATTTTTACATTTGGGGTATTTAAACCTGATCCGAACCTGATCCGAACCGAACCGAATTCGAACCGAAATTATAAAATACCAAACCGATTTTTTATCTCTAAATCAGAAAATTTGAAAACCCAAAAAACCCGACCGAAGCCGAATGTGTACCCAAACCCCTATCCCTAGCTAAAAATACAGTTCTAAAACAGAGCAATATTTTTTCTTTTGTAGAGAACAGAGCAATATTTTAAATAAACATTTTTTTAAGAAACAGAACAACTTGTTACGTGAAAATAATCTATATGTGAATAAATACAAGTTGTAACGGACCTGATAGACTGAAGCTGAACCTTCTGGCGCTCCTCCTCGGAGACGGCGGCGAAAGCAGCGCCGCCGCTTTGGTTAATAGGTGTGGTCGGAGCAGAACGCTTCTTCTGTAACGAGTGAAGCTCATCGATCGTCGTCGCCTTCACCGTCGGACCACTGTCATCGTGGCATATTTCGTTACCTCTCTTTGCTCCCGTCGTTATCTTCGGCATAGCTGGTCCTTTTGGGAAGCTAAATCCTCCGTCACCGTTAGCATTTCCGTTACCAGCCGACATCTTCGACGTTAATTGTTATTACGGGAGGAAGAGAGATCACGAACAAGAAGACTGAGAAAGATAAAAGAGATTAATGATCGGAGGAGAAGATCATGTGAAACTTGATGGAAGAGATGATACAATGATGATGCGAAGTGAAGCGAAGCGAATGTGGGCTTTTTAAAGGTTAGATTTTTAAACCATGGTTATAATTTAACCGTGATCCAATATTTAACTATAGTTAGTATCCATTTCTTATGGGTCCTACGAGATAATGTAAGATAATTTTATTTTATTTTGTATTTGAAAAATATACTATAATGTATATAGTTATGTGAAATAATACGTGATTTTTGTTTGAAAAAACTCGATAGCGCGGCTACCCCTATGGTATGAAATTCAACTTTATTTTGGAAACAACGATAAGATTTGACTTTTTTTACTAGTATTAAACGCATATTTAAAAATATTTATCTAAATTTGTTCAAATGGGAAAATAAATCTTTAAGCAAGCAACTTGGTTTTTGTTCAACTTGTTTTAGAACTAGAATAAAAGAAATAAAAAATATTGGTGAGTTGCATGATGGCATAGTGGTAAACGATTTTACGATTATAAAGTTGGTTTGATTTTATAAATTTTGCAAGTGTCACTTTTAACAAGTTGTTTTTCGATTTTAATATTTTATTATTAAATAAACTTAAAATAAATATATTATCATTAGACAAAATTTAGTATGTTTATTTTTATTTTAGTTATTGTGTCATCTTATTTTATATATAGTTTTTTTTTTCTCTCAGATCGCAAGTGTATTATATTTATGAAATTGACCAATCGTTTTAATCTCTCAACATGATCGATTTATTTGTGGAAGGTGTATATACATGTAACTTGAACTGACTTTAGAGTCACATGCATATTGAAGTTGGGTTCTATTATTTTAAGGTAATTTAAATTTTCAGGTATTGTAAAGAGTGTTTTTTGGAATGAGCAAAGGAATGTTACAGACTTTTGGTTTTTGACAAATTTGCGAATTCAAGATAAGATTCGGCAGAGATTAATAGGTTACAAGTCTGACAAAAGATAATTTTTGGGAGATGTGGATAGCTCCCGCAAAACGGTACACTATGGTAATTTAATTTTTATTGTACCGAGAAAATGAAAAGATCTCATTGAAATTTTTATATATCTATTATATCAAATTTTTTGACAATGTATAAAAAATTCAAAAATTTGTAAATATTATTATTCATAAAATATAGAAACTCTTGATAAAAAAATATTTTGCTTTAATATTGTTTTTTTCTAAATATTTTGCAAGACGTTCTTTCTTCTCAAGTTCACTCTTATTTGTACAACAGGCTCGATACAAATTCCAATATTGCTATTTAGGGTGAAATAAATTATATAGTCCGGTCATTACAATACTTTGAGAAAAGAAAAAAATAATAGACACCAGCCAAATAAAAATACATATAACTATTTTCCCAAACAGTTATGTCAAATATTGTCTTATTGTAATAAAATAAAGATAGTACTGAAAGTTCGCTTGATTGTTTAGCGGAATATCGAAAACGATAAACATGACGCAGCTCCGACTGTATTTTAGAAGATGGGCACGCACCTCAAAGCAAGTGGATTCGTGAGGGGACACGCAAGGCCGAACCCTACGTATATATGTTACGGACAATAATTTTATAATTAGATTTTCACACTGCATTTTATATGAATCAGGAAAAATACTTACAAGGAACATTACGATTGTTATTCACAATTTGACAAAATAAAATGATTGTTATTCACAATTACAAGTACCTTTTTCACGTGTCGTTTTGGAGTTTATTGCTTTATGTTAAATCAATGGGTTTGTTCGTTTGTCACCGGTCTGCGGCTGTGGCTACGACTAAAATATGTTTGTTCAAAAGACGCAGTTTTCTACGGTTGTGGCTGCATCTAAACGTTGTGGCTTGCGTCCAAAATTTTTGATTGCAAAAAAATTCAGCAAATGCGTTTGGAATTGCTTGCGTCTGCGTCTACGACAAAATTCACATCTAACAAACGAACAAATCTACAGCTACGGCTGCGGTTAGACGTATGTCTGTCAAACGTACAACAATTGTTACATCTGACCGTAACGTTTAGCCATAGGCTACAATGGCAACCGATTGCGTTTGACAAACGAATAGACCTAATAATGATAATAATGAATTGTTTATCAGTCATATATCAGCAGCAATTACATAACCCTAGATTTCTGAGCCCAAAAAGTGAAGGAGAATAATTTTATCAGAGACACTGCAATTTGCATGCATGCAAGCATGGGCGCAGGATAATGAGTACAAAACAATAAACAAATCTTAACAATAACAAATTATCTACTAAGTAACTTTGTATAAATTATTTTACCCCAAAAAAAACTTTGTATAAATTGTGAAATGAAAAAGGTGTATGTAATTGTCATAAAGCAGGCACGACGTATGATCACAACGTTACACGGGATTTGCATTCTGATGACAAAGATGTTTTTATAGCAACTCGTCATTAACTATAAAATATCAAAGTCTTTCGTTGAAAATTAGCTTTTTTAGGAATGAGAGTTTGTTGTTGTTGTTAAACCAAAATAAATAAGTCTTTAGTTGGCACATGGAGAGATAGATCACAAATCACAATTGACAACTCACGGGAGAGTCCCATGAAAATTTCATGACATTTTCTTTGGTTGTCGGTCTTGGCCGTGACAGATAAATGTACACATCAATGATCTAAATTCAAAAAGGAAATAAGAGAAAGCTAATATTCCATCCGTTTCATATTAATTGTCGTTTTAAAATTTAATTTATATTTTATTATAAGTATCGTTTTACATTTGTAATGCAATTTTAACTAAATTTTTCAGTTTTATCCTTACTCCTTTAACTTAATAATAAGTCTGAACGCATTATATATGTAATAAATGAAAGGTAAAACAGAAAATTTAATTATTTTCTTAATATAAGTGAAAAACCTTAAACTACACTTAATATAAAACGGAGGGAGTATTAATTTGGATCTTAAGCTGAGAATGGTAACTATAGTTAGAGTGGATAAAATCAATTGCATATTAAAATATTTTATTTTCAGAGCGAATACAATCCGCTGCGAACCAAATTTATATTTTCACAAAAACTATCCGCAATTGGTCTGCATTGAACTTCTTTAATTATTATCTATATGCAATGGATTTGATCAAACATTATGAATGATAAAAAAAATTAACCACTTGTGAACTAATCCGTACTAGTCGCAACTACAATTCAAAACCTTAATTAACTTGAATGGTATGTCACTTGAACTAAATCAAGTTTCTGCAGAAAAATGAACTAATCCGTACTTTAGCTGTGTTTGTCAACTTTCTAAAGGGTATGAGTTTATAGTAACTACGAATATTTGGTTGTATCTTGATTAGAAACATCTTAAATACATATACAAAGACTTCTAAGCAAAACAAAATGATTAGATAGCTAGTTAGCTAACCATAGCTATGTAGGTTATTGTTCAAACAAAAGTTATGTAGGTTAAATAGGTGTAAACTTGTTTTCATAATAGTATAGATTACATGGATTACAGTAAAAATCTATAAATTAATATTTGATAAATTATTAATTTAACTGGTTAATAATTTTATTCAATTATAAATTATACTTTAGCTTGATTTTTTATATTTATAAATTAATAAATTTAAGAAAATATAAACGTCATAATATTATTAATTTATTGAATTTTTATTTTATAACTAATAACTTTTATTTGACCAAAAACAATGACATTTTTATAGATTTTTATATCTAAGAAGTCTAACTCCCAAAATGTGATTTTTTCTAAATAAAAATAATGGAATCTGGCACAATTGCACTTAAACTTACTTACTCAACCATTACACTACACCAAATATTGGAAATTAAAGGCTCCAAACTACTATCTTATGGCAAAAGCCTCTTTTAGTATGCATAAGGCACGGCCCTGACCACACATCTAAACTGGCAAATCATTTTAAACATCACCATTAGGCATTAGTCCATTTCGACCACAAGTAGAAACCTAAAATATATAAAGAGTTTAATAGTTGATTTCCATCTTGATCACCGAATATCTTTTTGAATCTTGATATATACTTGTTAATGCAATCCAAGGCTGTAGATCAAAACATGTGCAAGGGAGTGGTTAGTACTAGTATTGTGTATCTACTCTAAATTTCACTTCAGATTCTTCATTGGTTCTTTCTCATATTAACTTGAAAGTGTTTTTGTTGGGGTCTAATTGTAAGTTGTTATCTTTCCATTACAGATTCCAATTTTGTCTCATTGTGGGGGAGGTTGATCCACTCTTCCCTCTTTTTCTGTTCTCGGATATGTCAATTTCACAGTCCACCAAAGTAGAGTTTTCTACTGATGTTATAATTAAAAGCATTATTTGTTTCCTGACAACATAGATTTATTTTAGATATGTTTTTAGTTTTCACTTGTCAAAGTTTTCTTACATTATTTTTAATACAATTTTTAACTAAAATTTTCAGTTTTATCCTTATTCCTTTAACTTAATATTAATAATAAGTGTGAACACATTATATATGTAATAAATGAAGGGGAAGATCCTTTATAAAAAAAAAAAAAGTTTTCTTACATTCGAGGACATTTTTTTTGCATGTTTGTTTTTTCAAAATATATGAGAAGTTTCCCATAGTTTTCAATCTTTAAAACTGGTGGTTTTATTTATAGTGGGTTCCATGACACACATTTATAGTATTTTTATGTTCTAACAGAGCATTCACACATAACAACACCATTTATAACCAAGGAAGATTCAAAAGCAAACGATTATAACATTTGGAATTAAGTTCCTAACATAAAGTTGCAATTATTTGATTCCGACGTAATGTAATGTAACTTGTAATGTTTGACCATTATTTTATTTTACTTTTCTAATAATTTTGGTTACATTTAAGTTTTGAAATCGGGTCCGCAATTCACAACCCGACTGGCAACGGATTTAACTAATTTTTGATCCGCTAAAATCTAATCCACCAAATTTACAAAATAAAACTAGTTGATCCGCATTTGATAAAATAATAATAATAATTTTTTAATTATATTTATTTTTAATAAAAATTACCCATAAAATTTTAATATTAAAAACTTAGATTCATAATTTTTATAAGAAAAACTAAAATATTTAAAATAAATTGATATATATATATATATATATTATTTTAGTTTAAAATTAAAATACAAAATTTATAAAATTTTACTAAAATTTTAATTTATTAAAAAAAATTATACTAACCCAAAATGTTTTAAGTGTCTTGTTTGACTGATCGTGATCTATTTTTCAGGTGATTCAGCTTCTACTTTAATGATGTTTAGTTCTTGTTCTTGTTTCTGTTTATTTTATGTTAGTTTTTCTTGTTTGAGATTTTGGTTTCGGTATCGATGTTTGATAGCCAATTTCAGTATTCCAAAATCATATCCCAAAAATGCATCTCAATATGTATTCCACTATAGTTATTTATGGAAAATATTTAGACGGAAAAAGCCTAATCTACATCCAATTCGCTTAAATTATTGAAAGTTTGTTGACAAAAAAAAATTATTGAAAGTAAGTCATTGTCTAACATTGGGCTTCGTCTGCGCTTTAAAAATATGTAATGGGCTTTTCAATTCAAAAGACCCAAATATGTAAGAACGGACCATTGGTCCGTCTATCATATGCTCCACAGTAAAGCAAAACATTCTATCAATCCAACGGCTAAGATTCTTCCTTGACCAACAATGATAATCTGAAGGAGCGATGAGAATAAGCTCAGAAAATCACGAAATCTGGGTTTCACTCGTTTTATTCATCCGTCGATAAGCGAAGACCATTTATAAGTTTTGATCCACCAACTTCATCATCTACCTCTCGATTTCAGGTACGTTCTTCTCTTGAATAATACTCAATTCGGAGAATCTGTCATCAGTGTCGCTAGTAATCAAACCTTTTTAGCGGGGATAGGGTTTGCTTGATTTTGATGTTATTGATCGAATTAGGAAAAGAAATCGTCGGTGTTTGGTGAACTAATAGATCCGATCTCGGAATGGGAGGAGCAGAGCACGGACATGGTGGCGATTTCAGAGCCAAAGTTTGGAGCATGTCTGGTGGGCCTTACTGTAGGCCCAAGCATTGGCGTCGGAACACAGCCATTGCTATGCTTGGCGTTTTCCTTGTCTGCATCCCCATCGCCATGAAATCTGCTGAGCTCGAGGTATATCATCCTCATTTCTCGAGTATATTTTTCTCTTATCTTCTCTCAAATCGGCTTGCATTGTGTTCTTGATCTGTGTTTGTCACTGTGGAAATAGATTTGATTTCACCATTCTTGGTCAACCTGATCTAGAGTTGCAACCTTTGAATCTCTTGAGCTATCCAAAGTCCAAACCTTGTTGTTGTTTCCCATCACTTATCTTGTATGTTTTTGTGTATAGCACTAGAATGGAGACTTTATTGATTATTTTGTTGCTTCTGCAACTTAAACTTGCATCAAGAATGGTTCTAAAGAGAGGTTTGGAGGCACAAATGATTGAGAACTTGCATTGCAATGCTTGAATCCCTTATGAAAAACTTCAAGCACTTGAATTGTTATTTAATGCTACTACTCTATAGTTTAACACTTTCTTGTTCTGATTTTCAGCAAAGGCCACACATGCCGGTACGTCCGATTCCTTCACAGATATGGTGCAAGAACTTTGGAACAAAGGATGATTACGAAAAAGAACATTAAATCAAAGCTTTCATTTACATACTACTTCGACCATAATCCATAATAAACTCTGCCATGCAAGATACATATGGAATCTTCTCACATCAAGAAATTTCATTTTTTTCTTTCTTTCCAAAACACAATCCCCTAGACATTATGATTTGATCAAAGCATTATGTTTTTGCATTGCACGCTTAGGATTTTATGTTTTTCTCAAATAATTGTTATGATAAAACATTATTTTCTTGCCGTCTGAAATATTTTATTACAAATTTTCTGAAAAAGTCTATAATTACAATTCTTCAACACACTATTATACATTTTCTATAACAAAAATAATCCAACATTATTAAGGGATTAAGTGGAGAAAAAAATAATTATCAGGATAAACAATCTCAGTGACTAACATTTTATGTTTTCTCAAATAGTTGTTAACTTGTTATGATAATAAAATTATTTGTTGCCGTCTGATATATTTTTATTACAAATTTTCTGAAAAACAAGTCTATAACAAAAATAAACCAACATTATTAAGGGATTAAGTGGAGAAAATAAAATAATTATGAGGACAAACTATCTCAGTGACTAACATTTGGGCCTTCTCTTCCCTTTTAAAACAATTAATGGGCTTATCCAGAAGACCCAATATGAAAGAGCTCTTTTGTCAATATGAAAGAGCTCTAATCGTCTATTAACTGCTCCACACTAAAACGAAAACATTCGTCCAATCCAACGGCTGAGATTCATTCGTCACCAAAAACATTACACGTGAACGTTTCTTGTAAGTCGTAAAGATAAATAATGTAGTGATAAGAAAATAAGAACAACATCCAAAAAATTAAACGAAAATAAAGAAAATCACGAAATCTGGTTTTCTTCTTCTTCTGTTCATCCGTTTCCACTTTGATCCACACACCAACTTCATCTTCCACCTCTCAATTTCAGGTAAGATTCTGTCCTTCTATATAGTCTTTGATAATTCACCGATGATTTCTTCTGCTTAGTTTGCGACGCGATGTTAATCGATTTTCTCTTTATTGAATCCTTGATTCGTTGATGATTAGTCAGAAAATCGACGGAGATCTTTGTAGATTCCTTTCTCTGATCTTTGTATTACGGAAACATTTGTATTATTGACTGATCGGATGCTTGTTATGGTTCAATTAAGAAAGTTTCTGAGTATTTACATTGGATTTGAATCATTTGGATACTTGCAGATCCGTACTTCTTTGTAGTCTTGATGTTTCCTTAACTTATCTGCGATGAAGAATCTGATATTTACTCAGAAGTGATCGAGATTGACGATTCACTGTTTCTCAGGTACAGTTTTCACGGATTAATTTATGTTAGAATGGAGTTAAAGAGCATTAAGGATGCGTTTGATCGAGTTGCAAACAAGCAGAAACTCTCCTACACCAAAACAAATGAGATTGTTCAGATGCTTTCTCAAGAAATCGACAAGGCGTTAAGCATAATACAAGAAGCACCATCATCAGTTACTCAGTTTGATCATAGATCCATCCTTTCTGATGTGAAGAAAATCTTCATGGAGAATTCTCCAGTCACTCAACTTGAAGCTGCTGAGAAAGAACTAAACGTGGCTCTGAACAAGTACCCGAAAGTTCTGGAGAAGCAACTCAACTCCGACATATCAAAAGCTTACAGAAACAATGTTGAGTTTGATACCCATGTCGTGAACCAGATTATCGCTAACTTCTTCTACCGTCAAGGAATGTTTGAGATTGGTGATTGTTTCGTTGCTGAGACTGGTGAATCTGAGTGTACCACAAGACAGTCCTTCGTGGAAATGTATGAGATATTAGAAGCTATGAAGAGGAGAGATCTTAAACCAGCTCTTAACTGGGCAACTACGAACTCAGAGAAGCTAAAGCAAGCGAGGTCTGATCTCGAGATGAAGCTTCACAGTTTACATTTCCTGGAGATAGCTCAGGGTAAAAACTCACAAGAAGCTATCAACTACGCGAGGAAACATATCGCAATCTATGCAGATAGTTGTCTTCATGAAATCCAGAAGCTTATTTGTTCTCTCTTATGGAACAACCTCGATAAATCACCATACTCTGAGTTTCTCTCTCCCGCTCTATGGAACAATGCAGCGAGAGAGCTAACACGACAATACTGCAACCTTCTTGGTGAATCATCTGAAAGCCCGTTGAGTATAACGATATCAGCGGGTACACAAGCTTTACCTGTACTGTTGAAATACATGAACTTGATGGCGAACAAGAAGCTTGATTGGCAGAGTATGGAACAACTTCCCGTCGCGGTGGAACTATCTGAGGAGTTTCAGTTTCATTCTGTGTTTGTTTGTCCAGTCTCTAAGGAACAGTCGAGTGATGAGAATCCTCCGATGATGATGTCTTGTGGACATGTGCTTTGTAAGCAGACTATCAACAAAATGTCGAAGAATGGTGCTAAGTCGTCTTTCAAGTGTCCTTATTGCCCGACTGATGTAGACATCTCAAGGTGTAAGCAGTTATACTTTTGAAACGAAGTAACGTGTGGCTGGAACTAAACGTTCTGACCAGGAAATCTGTGTCGGAATGTAAACTATGGTTTGTTTTGATTAAGATTTTTTAGAAAATGGTTTTGTGTACATTAGATAATTTGGACATCCCACAAGAACGTGTTTGTGTTGCTACTTGTTTGTTTGTTCAACTTTCTGAATATAGAAATTCTTTACATTTCCAAAATTAGTTTTGAATCGGATATATCATCACTGTTTCAGTAGTTTCTACACCAACTAGTATGAGTGTAAATTTTCTTTTGGTGCTATTGGATTTGAATACTTCTATGTACCAAATCCTAAAAATCGTGGTCAGGTCGTCGGCCTGTGAGCTATCCATTCGACCCGTTTTAAAATAAGGACCAAAGAGTCTAACATGTGTGTAATGAGTTAACGAATGAGCAAATCTGAAGGCACAAAAAATTGATTGGCAGGATCTTCACGAGTGCACCGCCGACAGACCTTGATTTATAGAGAAGGATTCGAGTGTGAACATGTGTGTCGGGATCCGAAAGATGGATAATGTTGAATTGGTATGAAGTGAAGGAGCTTTTATGAAGAGGTTCAGTGTATGCCATTCATTATTGGATTTGAGTGGAGCACACCTATCTATCCAAGTTAAACGTACCAAAACAATGGTGAGCACTTAGGTAATGGTCTTCTTCACTTTGACTCATTTATTGGGTAGTTAATGGGGAACATAATTGTGAAATTATAATGGGGAACACAATAGAGGCACAAAAAAGTGGGAATAAAAGTTAAAAGGTGGGACTATATTATCATCATGAGATTTATTCAATGTACAAAGTACATGAGACAAAAAGCAAAGACTAATTCAGCCGTTGCAAAAACAAATTCCCAATCTCTTTTATTTTATTTTACTATTATGTTTTAGATAATGGAGCACCCATAAATTAAATATGTCATATATCCAAAACTATTATTCCTTTATATCACATCAACTAAAAAGTTAAATAAAAGTCTCCTCGAGTTAAACAAATATATAAAAAGAAATTACAATCGGCCATCCATTGTGAATTGTGATTATAGTATACACATTTGAGAAATATCATTATCCAAAACCAGTTTCAAAAAAAAAAAAAAAAAAAAAAACAGTTTCAAAAGATTTGGCAAAAAAGAAAAGTCCATAATACAATATGTTTCATATACCATTATATTTCTTTGTATCACATCATTACAAAACTTCAAAGATAAGAGACTAGAATCTAGCATTTTCAAATCCATGGAGGTCACTGACTCTATTCATATGCTTCCTCATGATCGCCACTTTAGCCAATCTTTCAGCCGCTCTCCAAGCTGATGTCGGTGTAAGAACCTCAGTCTTCTGAGCCACCACAGGCTCTGGGCTCTTCACCGCCACGTGTCTACCTCTCACACGGTTCAAATCTGCTATCTCAGTGTCCAAACCACGTAAGCATGCGTCATTAGTATTCAACCCATATTGCACCAGCAATGCTCGAGCTGACGTCAGCATTCGCTCAGCACCTGAGTAATCATTGGCTTCAATTAGTCGCCGAGACTCTGCCACGGCTCGTGTGCTGACATGGACGTTTCTGAGCCTTGCAATGTTCGTGTTAGATGATCTAACGGCTGTAGGACGTGGTATCACAAGCTCTCGATCATCTGAGCTCCTTGTTTCTTGAGTCGTAGGGTCTACGTGGCGAGATCGGACGGTCATGATTCTGTGGGATCTACCAGCTGCAGGTGATTTTAGTTCTACTAACACTTCTCTTTCTTCTTCGCCGTACATGTCACCCAACCGGATGAGCCCGGTTCCAAGCCAAAAGGGTCGACCCGATAGTGAGTAAACCGACGTTATCTCTCCTTGACCCGACCCGGAAACCAATCCGAGTTGTAAAGTAAGATCCTGAACGGATAAACTCAACAAACCTTTAATGCGTTTGGCAAACGCCTCCTCCGGGACACACGCGCCGAGATAAAAAGTGTGCGTTGGGATTTCTGATTGAGAGACGCGGGTGGACCTTACGAAGTCTGAATGAGCAAATTGGGCTTGATGGGCCGAGTCCGTTAAGACGAAGATGGTGGTGAACAGATTTTTCTGCCGGCGATCCTCGATCACTTTCGCCGCCTTCTTAACCGCATCATTCACACTCATTCCATCGCCGTCACCGGAGATATTATCCAGAATCCGACGAGCTACTCTCCTTCCGTTCGCCGTCATCCTTCGTAACGGCGATAAACGCTTCGAGCTCGACGAGAATGAGACCATCGACAAACGATCCGTCTCTCTCAGAGACGAAATCACCAGCCTCATCGCTCGCTTCACCATTTCAATTTTGCTTCCGCTAACATCCAGAACCGTTACTAAATCCACCGGAGATCTACGCGCCGTTGGTAACGGTGGCGATTTAATCTTCATCAACAATGAGTATGTCTCGTTACCTCTTCCAACCGCCACAATTGCCGCTTCCGAAGACAGCTTAACGTCCACGTGACTATAAACAGATTCCGTTAACTGTTTCTTAGACTTTAACGGTGACGGCGTGTTAACGAAAAACCCTTTGAAACCGCCGTTATCTTCTTCTTCCTCATCGTCGTTTTCATCTGATTCGAGTATGGTGTTGAAACCGGCAGGCGAGATTGGAGAGGAGATCAAAGGCTCGTCGTCGTTGTAGACTCTTAATGACTTGTTGATTTTGGATTCTCGGATCCTGGAATCGGATTCGGATCCGGATTTTGGAGTATCCAATTCGTGGAGAGAAGAAGATAGAGTTAGAGGGAGAAGTGAGGTCTCTCTCCATGAGGTACCGCAAACAGGGCAGGCGGCGAGTAGATTCCGATCACCGGCGCGTGAAGCTACACAGGGAAAATGAAAAGTGTGAGAACACTCCGCCGTGTATATCGCTGTTCCTCTCCCTGCTTTCGCGCTCTGTAAGCAAATTCCACATCTGCTGCTGTTACTCTGCTCAAAACAGAGTAAATAAATAAATAAAAATGCTAACTTTGAGTATTTGAAGTTTGGTTTGATTCTTACTTTATTAAAACAGAGTTTTGATTTGAGGAGAGAGAAGCTCGCCGGAGATTTTGGTGACGAAGGGGTAGAAGAAGAAGAAAGGCTGAGAAGAGAGAGAGGGCTTCTGTTTCTCCTTGGCGTAGTCGGAGTTACGTCGCTGGGAGTTCTGCATTGAAGATTGGGACTAGCGGGAAGAGACGATGAGGGAGTGGTGACAGCCGTAGCAGCCCAACTCTGGCAACGAAGGGCAGAACCAACTGAATCTTGTCGGGTCTCAGACTTTGGAGTAGACGGGTTAGAGAAAAACCCGAATCTTGAAGTGGGTTTTTGCTGATCATCAATCTTCTTATGTTTTGAACTCCAAAACGTTCTTTTCAACCCATTCATCATCTTCAACTTCTAGTGAGTGAAACTTTTGTGAGAGCAAACGAAGATGTTTCGAGTTTTTAATGGGAAAGGATGAAGGTTGAAGACACTTAAGACAAGAGAGTGGGGGAGAGACAAAGAGCAGGAGAAAATGGTGGGGTTGAGTCTTTTAAAAGCGGCCTCCTTTCTTTTCTTTCATAATCAAAGTAGAGCAGATTGATTATTGGGATTAGCCCTCGGCGTTCGGATACCTATTCGGGTTCGGATCGGGTATTACTTATTTTGAGTTTTTCGGTTTTGTATTATAAGATTTATTCGGGTATTTTAGATTTCTGGGTCAGATACAGTTCGATATTTTTTGGGTCCGGGTCGGTGAGATTAGACTTTAAAAACCGGTATATACCCGAAAATCGGGTATTTGAGTACTTCGGATATTTTGAATCCGAGATAACCAAAATGTAACTAAATTCTAACCGAAGTATCCGATCGATTCGGTTATTTTGTACCCAAACTAACCAAATTCTATCCGAAATAACCGATTTATCCGAAATCATTCTATAAAAAGAAATCAGATTTATCCAAAATATATCTGAACTACCCGAAATAATCAAACATATATAAAATATTTATTATATATAATTATAAATATGGTTACTTCGGTACCCGTTCGGTTCTCGGTATTACCCGAACCGAACCAATACCTCAAAGTATCTAAAGTCAAAACCTATTTGGATATTTTTTTTTGGATCCAAACCCGAATCGAACCTGTTCTTTTTTTGTCGGTTTCGGAGTAATATTTTTGTTTCCAAGAAAAATAGAAAAGAAAATGACCTTAAAAAAGCTGTTAATTTTGTTTAAAAGTTACTGCTTGGCTTTGGTCTTCGTCTAACGTTCTTGGCTAGATACTGCGATCCGTCGGCATTTCCCGAGGAGTCAATAAAAAGTTTCACCCTACGTGCCTATGAATATAATTTTACATCCGAAAAATTGGTGTAGTTCACTGTCACTCCGATTTAAGATGGTTGATGCTGATGATCTTTATTCAGAGAGACGCCGAAACCTAGCTAGCAACCTATATGACTGAGTATGTGTGTACTCTCTAGTTGAATTTGTCGGTCCATTTTCATTCTTCTCATTTATTTAATGCATTTTTTATCATTTTTGTCTTCTATTTCGTCTTCTTACACACATGTTTTACGACAGCTTTTTAACGTACAACATCGCATGCACTGATTCACACATATATGTATTTGGATGCTTCACGTGTTTTATTTGTCTATCGTGTAAAACTTGAATTCAATGGGTTTAGATACTTGTTGTTTGATACTTGATGATAACATCCTCGCCAGTTGCACAAAAAAACATCTTCGCCAAAAGGATGGAAAGGATGGGTGGTGTTAGTATGCCTCAGCGTTTGGATTTTAGGTCAGGTTTAAATCGAGTTCTCACGGTTGTGGATTTAATGGATATATAAATATATGATCTATTTAAGGATTATCTATTTTCGGATCGGTTCGAGTCGAGTCTTTTGGTTCGGGTCACTAATGACATATCTATAAAGATCTGGATTTTTATGGGTACTTATTAGTTTAATATTTTCAAATACTTTCGAGTATTATTTTTAGGTATAAAATATTCAAAATATATGAAATATACAAATATTGGAAAAATCTATAAAAAAATATATAAAAGTTGTAAAAATATCCAAAAACTACATGTCCTATCAAGTTCTATCCTAACATATATGTCATATCGATCCTATCGGATCTTATCAGATTTGTTACTAACAGGTTCTATTATGTATTTAAAATATTATTTACAAGTTGTAACGGGTATTCGAAAGACTCGTAGATAAAAATCGAATATGATCTTATATTCGCGGATCTCCGATCATTATATCCAATAGGTTTATTTATATGGATCCGATCCAACCTGAATTTTTGGGTCGATTTTAGATCGGGTCAAGAAAAACGGCAAGGTGTTAGTGTCACCTCATTTGATATGTATAATATAGGAAAAATGATTGATACATACATGAAAAAGACACTACTATAACCATCGTTGAATTGGTTCAACTGGTAAAGGACAGGTAGTACCCTTTGCAAGACTTGAGTTCGATCCATACTGAGAGAAGTCTTCTCTCTGGAGGCAAGTAAGTAAATGATTTTAAACTAAGGTCTGGTTTTAGTTGTTTTATTTTAAGATCATTTGATTTGGTTTGATTTTTATTATCGGATATGGTTTAATAATCGATTTGTTTTATTATTGAGTTAATAATCCGACGTATAGTATAATATTTTGGTGATCGGAAATTAAATTGTGATGCTAATAACATAAAAATATTTAATTTATATATGTTGTCATATGAATCGTATAATTCATGTAGTTTTATATATTAGTATTGTTTAGATGTGTGATTATGTAGTGGTATCTTTATACGTATAGGTAGCAATCATTTTTTATAACATATTATATTTGATGAATTTTGTGTTTAAATAAGAAGATTTGGAAGTATTTAACATTTAGGACATAACAAAAGATTCTGTTAGGACTTGGCACTAAATTTTATCTTAGTACTCTGAATTATTGTAAGTGTATAATTTAACTGTCGCACATTCCCTATGTTTCAGAAGATTTTGGTTGTTTCTTTCTGCTCCATGTGCCGCACCGAAACACATATATATACTACCAAACTATGTTATTGATAACTAAGTGATATGTTTACGCATGTAAATATGCCACATATATAACTTATCATGTTGACAAAAAACATTATAAATCTATTATAATACATATGGTTTAAACATAAGTACATAACTAAAGAAAATCTCTAATATACGTACATGTATAACATCTACATGTCTCATTTTACGACAATTATTGTAGTATCGTAGGAGAGGATCGATGTTCATGCAAGATTTAAAAATGCTTCCTGTTATGTACTAATATTTTATAATATAGTTCATTTGTTGATTATTCAAAATAATTTGATAAGTATATACACTAAAAAGTTGGTATCATCAAACATAAAAAGACAACGAACCAGCAGAACCACCGTCCAAAAACTTCAATTTAGAACCAGTGGAAATACTAACTAAATTCACAACGACATGTATAGTTTATTTATCACAGCTCCAAGTTCCAACAAACCTATTACATTAAATCTAAATATATGGAATAATAGACCTAGTAAATTATTATAATTAGTTTATCACATGAAATTAATTAACCATCTTATACCATGCTTAAACATTTTAGGCACGTTAGTTGAACTTAACAAACCGAAAGCGTCTAGGCGAGCCGCACCAGTGGCCAGAGCGGACATGTAAATAAATTAACGTTTTTATTAACTCTAAACTTTTAGTACTCCCTCCGTTTCACAATAAGTGTCGTTTTAGAGTTATTTTTTCGTTTCAAAATAAGTGTCGTTTTATATTTCCAATGCAACTTTTGACATAAGTTACCCACCTTAACCTTAATACTAACCAATTAAAAATAAGAATGCTAATAGTCAAAGATAATTAATAAGGGTACAATAGAATTTTTAATATGTTTCTTAATTTGTGTGAAAAATGCTAGAACGACACTCTTTATGAAACGGAGAGAGTATTAACTAGTGTTCTAATTTTTGTGTATGATAGAGTAGGTCTTTCTCGAGAAGTGTACCCATTCGTCGTTTTTTGCCGATTATTTTGTTAATTTTTTTTTCCAAATATTAAATGTGAATTAGGTTACTTATAGTAGTTATATGTTATGTTGGTAGAGACTCGAGATTAATCTCTACGGATAATCTCACAATCATATGCTCAATAATTTTTTTTCTCTAAAAAGCTCTTATCGTTTTTTAGAGGTTTAATCGCTCAGTCATCGTTCCAGCCGTCAGCCAGCAGCTTATACCATACCGGCGGTCAAATTACTTTTATTTGTGATATATGCTGCGGTTTTATCGTCGTTTTGCTTCGGCGTTATAGCTGACTTTTATTTCAGTTTATTTTGTTTCGAACTTAAATTCCGGTTGATACAATCAATTTTCCTTGTTCTATATCATCGATTTTAAACGGACCTGGACTTTCTCTGTGTTTTTGTTTGCTTCGATTTATATAAGAAAAACTCAGTTCTCGATCTTCTTTTCGTGGTGGTTCTCGCCACTATCAAGACTCCTTCACGTTCATCGAGCTTTCCTTGCCTGAGTAACTGTCCCGAAGCTGTCTCTCTATCGCATGTTTTCGCGGCGTGTTTTGACAAGAACATATCTTGTTCGGGATACAACTTTAAGTCAATAAATTTAGGCCTACAAGCGTTGATTGAAACTCTGAAGCATCGGCGGCTCGTGCTTAAAGACCTTAGATCATGTTCTTTTCGGCGAATATTACTTCTAAAAGTAGATCGGCAGAGCAAATTCGACAAAGTCAAAGGATCCATCATTGCCGGAAAACCGCGATTTCGCCGGCACCGATGTTATATGACGGATCTCAGGTGGTGAAGACGAATGTCCGAGAGTCTTTGCCATGTGGCTGCCTGCATGGTATACTCGAGTTGACCTACTGTGTAGTGGACCACACAACCCGTTAAAATTTTAACCCTTGTCATTGTTCAATTATGTTCTGTTTGTAAATGTCCATTGGATCGTTTAATAAAAAGTTTGCCGACTAAGAAAGAAAAAAATCTCTCTACGGATATAAGCTTTCATTGGTTATCTCTTACCATTTACGATAAGAACGATCACTAATCATAAAAAAATAGTAATAAAAATAATAATAATTTTTTTACAACTTTGTATATATTTTTTTAATTACTTGTTTTTACTAAAATAGATAATCACTTTCGTTTACTGCTAAAACTATTGTTACGTTAGATCTATAGTTTTGACTACCGTGAGCCACCCAATTATTTATGATGATACCTAATATTATTATTAGTATATTGACTAATTACAATGTTTCAACTTGTAAAATTTGATTCTCATTTTTCCATTGAACCATTATGTAGACAATAAGATTGAGTCGCGTGAGATTATAAAAATCAGATAATGGTCCATTACATATTTAATTAATGGATTTGACCAAACTAATCATCGACCTTTTTGATTTTTACAAAAGAGATTTACATTTCGTGAATCTTACTACTAGCTAGGATCAAGCAAAATCTTATACTTTATGCAGGAAAATAATAATTAATTTACATATCATATCCCAATGCATAATTTATAACTAATGTAGGGTTACGCGTAATTAAACACTACACATGTAACGCAAGTAAAGAGGCCACAGGAGGGCATGTTTGCCTCAATTTATTTGGACATTTTCTATTTTATATATAATGTTTTTCTTTTTAATAAATAATTAATTCACATATCATTTTATATATCTTGTAAATTACTTAAAGTTAAAATTGAAAATTTGAAACTAATCTCATAAACTGGTACTCCTTAATCATTATCACCACACCTCGAAAGATTGTAAATCGCTATATTTAACTATATTTCTAATTGCAAACTGAATCCTCTGCTATTAACCAAAACTTAAAAATTTATATGATTTCTCCAAATTATCACAGTTAATAATTAAGTTCAAGTTTTGGTGAACATCATAACCACCATAAGTTGACTCTAAACATATAAATTCGACAAAAAGAATGTATATGTTATACGAATTAAAAGTTATACTATATAATAATAGGTTATGTCGGTAGGTTCAAGCTAAGAGAATGATTTGTAATGAGTAATGGTGAATACATATATGGAGCCTCTTTTGTATGTGTATAACTAAATACTACTAATGTACAAAAAATTATAGCTCAAGTAAGGTTCAAAAAAGGTTTCGGGAGACATAACATATGGTGGGTTGGACCGATTATGTTTAAAACCAAGTTGACCAAAAAATTAATAGATTAATGTTGTGTGGTCCGCTATATTACCACTAACCACCATAACCAATTAATATCCCTTAACCGAGTTTTGCTATGATCATTCTGTGATATTCATACTATAAAGTTTATACTTAGAAATCCTTCTAAAAATATGTTTTTGCAAAAGAAATACGAGGTGGATGTTGATATCTCTTCATAATAGATTTTATCAGAACAATCTCTAAGATTTTTTCTATTCTAACATGCGAGATTAATGTTTTTTTAGTTGATTATAGTTTTGTTATTGGATTGAAAGTTAAAAAAAACAATATTAATTGGTTGGATCCTAGTAAGAGAAAAAGTGTATAAAAAATCTATCACCACTTTATGCAGAATTAGACATACATTTGAGCTATGAAGAATCTATGTGAAAAGAGTATCCTCAATATTAGATTCGAAACATTTGCAAAACCTCTTTTAAATGCTTGAAGATTCGATAAACTGTCAGAATTTTATTTTAGCCTAGGATAGCGTTATTATTATTAGATTTTCTTTTTATATTTTAGCTTTGTTCACATTTGTCGTAATGATAATGTAGTTGTCGACACTTTTTCTAAAAACGTTATAGGACATATGGTCGAAAATTTCCGACTGTAAATTATAACCTATCAAATTTTAGAATCTATAAAAAACTAAAATATCCAACTTATTTTGATTTGAACCAAAAACAAAAATTATATATGCATTGTTAGAAAACCTTATATTTATATAATTTTTAAAGGTTTGAAAAAAACACATAACAACATCTCTCATTAGTTTTATTATATTGTTATTCCATTAGATATAACTTAATATCGTTCTCCTTTATTTGAATAATCAAGCTGTAGCTGCGTCCATCGGAGCTTCTGCTGCTGCTACTAACGATGGAACATTTTCATTAGCATTATTCTTCATCATATTACCACATCCTCCACCGCAGTTACCGCAGCCAGTGGAACCCCCAGTGCAGGTGCCGCCACCGCAACCTCTGTTCTTCATCATTCCACCACATCTTCCACCACCTCCACCGCACCCACCACCACCACCACCACATCCTCCACATCCACCACAACCACCACAATGACCACCTTCTTCTTCAACCATGTTCCCACTTTTTCCACCACAAATAGTAGTACCACAGCCACCGCTAGCGTTAAGGTCCTTCGACAAGCACCTAGCACCACCATTGATCTTCTCGGCCGCTACCACAACTGGCGTAGTCATGTCCATATTCATCATTGTTTCTTCTTCTCCAAGCTTCACTTCAATCTCCTTGCTTTCCTCTTGTATTCCATTAGCTACACCCAAGCCTTCCTTCTTAAGAAGATCATTGAGTATGAAAGCAGATACTATTCCAGGAAAAACCAACCATTCTTCATTTGCCTGCATGCATATCAAAACAAATCCAAATCATAAGTAAACAAAGTGATGAACTCTGAGTTTCAAAGTTGCAAACTTTTTTTTTCTGAACAGCGGAGAGGTTTCCGGGCCTAAGCCCGACTAATCTTTTTGGGCCGGGACCAACAGTTACCAATATCGATAATATGGCCTTAAGTGTCTCTTTCGAACTAGGGCGCATTGGGAACAACCCCTGCACCGAACCGAGCCACTAGCCTACATCCGCGTTAGTAAAAGTTGCAAACTTTACCTCAAAAGAACCGAATTTCAAGTCAAGCAACCCCACAGCTTTGCCATAAGGATGTTGCTTTGAGAATTCAACAGCAGTCAAGAAATCTTGCTCGCTTCTTATCTTTGCACAATGTTTTGGCTCATATTCCAGCTTCCTTCCAGAATAAACTTTCACCATTCTTGCACCCAAAATCTCAAACAGAGGACTATCAAGATTGCTTGTCTGCTTAAGTGACCATTTTGAGCCAAGCAAAGACCAGAAACTCCCATCATACGTTGCCAGAACAAGAGTTTCACCACTCTCTTTCACACCAATCACTTGTCTTGCATCACATTTTGGTTCTGCGTCGTTGGAGTTCCTCATTTTGAGACTGATCACCTCTGTTTCGGTTTCATCAACAACGCGTGTAAAACTCTTAGCTAAACGAACCTTTCCAAGCATAGGAAAGAAACAAGAGTCTTTCAGTGAAGGTCTTGCTTGAACCAAATGTAGAACAGTAGGACTACGAGTTGGCGTGGTGAACGAAACAGCAACTCGTAGAGAGATGGGGTTCGGATCATCTGTCTTTCCTCTTTTAGCCGGCCTTGTTAGCTCCAGCCACTTCTCAACAGAGAGTCTACTAACTGGGGACAGAAACTCAGAAACCGACAAAGAAGCAAAACCTAAGGGTTGTTTAGACTTAGAAGACATAACTTGGAAACCAAGCTCTCCTGTCGGTTCACACTGGAACAAAGCAACTTGCTTTTCTCCACAAGACTCGGACAAAATCGTAAGCTTACGCTCAGTGTTGAACAGAGAATCAGGTTGGGTTTTTCTGAACACAACAAAGACCTTTCCTTTATGAGCGTCTGGTAAGTTCTTGACCCCAACAATCTCCAACATAACCTCAATGACTTGGACATCAAGGAACTTGATTACACTCTCTTTCTCAGTTAACTTCTTACCCAAGAAACCATAAGGAGAAGTTGTGACAGGCTTTGGGGTATTACCTCGGTTCATAGCACCAGCTTTCCAATACCTTCGACCAAATGTTTCTTCCCACTTAGCAGTAGTCCCAGAGAAACCAGTATCAAGCTTCTTACCTTTACTACGGTCAGAGTCTGTATCATCATGCTCCAAGACATTACCAATCAGTTTCATCAAATCCTTACAGTAAGAGCCAGCATGGAGCTGATGTGTGTGCCAGATAAGATCAATATCGTAAGTCGGAACACAGAAAAGATTAATGGACCTTTCTCGGTTTCTCTTGATCAAGTAAAGAAACGCTTTGTATCTAGCCACAGCTTCTTGCAAGAAGACATCATTGTCTACATGAGGTCTTGAAATCTGGTAGTAAAATGGACATTGTCTCTTGACAGCTGAAACAAGATCATAAGTGGTTGTGTGTTTCGCAAGAACAGAGGTATCCTCTGGCTCTGAGATTGCCTTGTCCAAAACTAGGTCATAAGGCTCCATAGGGTACAATATCTTCCATAGATTTTGAGTTTGTAACTTGCAGCTTCCATTTACGGAAGATGAAACGACAGAATTGTCTAGGATTCTCCCATAGAATTCCTCACAATCAGTCTTGTACCTCACCTGAAATGATTAACAGGAGAGGTTTAGTATAGAGATATCGAATCAAGAATTGAGATATCGGTTTAAGATAGTACCGGATTAAGCCTGTGGCAATGCCAAACCCATTCACAGTCAAGAGGAGGGACTAATGGTCCTTCGCAGATCGAAGAAGACTCAGTGTATTCAGCGAGCAAAGGAAGCCAGTAAGCATTGTATCTGAAAAACAACAACAAAATCGCCAACTTTTGGGAGTTTTGAAACAATGAACCATGGACAAATAGAATCTACACCCTATGAAATTAGCCCTGGCTTCTTATCCAAGAAAGAAGATGTTGTTCTAAGGTGACTTAAATCTCAAAGTAATGACAATGGGCTTTTTTTGAGTGAGTTGAGGAATGGCACAGGTCTACTAAGGCAGTTTAGATTTTTTTTTTTTTATGACCAGAATGAAAAGATCTCGTTAAGATTTTATGTCCTTATTATATCGGGTTTGGTGCAATATATAAAAAAGGTTTAAAGGGTTGTAAATATTAACATTCACACAATAATATAGAAACCCTAAAGGAAAGGGCATTTGATTCAATATCGTTTTCTCAAATATTCCGCAAAGCCGTTTTTTTTCTTAAGGTTTTACTCAGATTAACACAACAGCAGAAGAAACTAATTGTTGAGAATAGTTTACCTGTAGATGGCTCTTTGGAGTGCAGGGCCCTCGTAGAGCCACCGGTTCCGGTCAACAGCACCGAGGAACTGAAGCTGTTTCTTGGCTGCAGCAAAGAGGTCAACGCTTATCTCTATCTTCTGGGCTTCGAGCCACTCCAATTCTTGATCCATTTCTTTCTCCATCTCTTACAAATCTTAGGAATTCTCACCTGCAAAATACCAACTCAAAGTCTTAAGTTTTGATATGTTTTTATCGTCCAAGAACACGCATTTGACGAAGTATGAGTCAAACTATACCGTAGGGGAAATAAATTCTCTGATGACTCGAGATTGGCAGAGAAGACTACTTCAAAAGCCCCTATTTATAAGTGGTTTCTTGTAAACGAAGTCACAAGAGACGTCACTGTCCCTTTTAAATTACAATAGTACCATTACAACCGGGATTAATTGGACTTTTTTTTTATTATCTTATGTAGGGCTGGACATAATAACCTAATCCGAAGAACCGAACCGGATCCGCACCGAAAAAGTCGGTATCGGTTCGGATTCGAATCCAACAAAATAACCGATTGGATCCCAAGCGCAAGTTACTTTGGATATCTGTTCGGTTCGGATAATACCCGATATCCAACTGGATATCCGAATTAACCCGAACTATACCTATAACTCTACTATCACTTCTTTTATTTATTTTAAATTATTTAAATTTTTAATACTATATAAAAATACTAAAGAGATATTCACTTATATGTATTAAAATCTATTACTATTTAATTTACTATATAAATTAGTATAATTTGTGATGAGATATTTTCCGGTTTTACGTATTTTCCCGAGTTTTGCTTCAGAATTTCCTGGTTTTATGGGTTTTCAAGGTTTTTGTTCCGGATATTACGGGTTTTACTCAAGACTTTTTCGGATTTTGTTCCCGGTTTTTGAATGTTTTCGGGTTTTTCAGGTTTTTTAAATTGTATTGAGTTTTTAGGTTACAAAAGAACCGAACCCGATTGATATCCGAAATATTTCGGGTTTATTTAGATTTTACATTGAAATACGGAACCGATCTGAATCCGACATAATCTGAACCGGACTAAACCGATTTTTTGTAAAATACCGATTAGGATTTTTATGCATAAGAACCGAATGAGTGGAATCGAACACCGATTGGATATCCGGATGCCAGGGATGATCCTACGACTATTATTAGCTATACAAGATTTCTTCTATAATTGATGGTCAACATTTAATAAATTATTGATATCAAAATAGTTTTCTTCTGTAATTATTTGCATGTATTTTTTTTAACAAGTAGTTGACTTTAGGCAATGATTCATTCTACACAGAATTTTCTGTTAAATTTACTTAAGTTTTACAATTACCAATTTAATAAATTATTGATATAAAAAATTGAGAAAAATATTCAAAAGGTGGAAATTACATGACAAGATCACATAATCGGCCTTGGAGGAACAGAAAGCATGTTCATAATTTTGCTGACACTGTCGCCTTCTTTTTCAGTTCATCGCCAAAATGTTTTAAGAGTTCCACAAGTAATTCAATTTAAGCCTTAAAATACGACAACGCCTACAACATGACCAAGTCTTGTTTTCTCTTTGAAATTCTCTTTGCATTAAAAAAAAGACTTAATTCCAGTGAAAACATTCAGAAAGTTTGAAGGTTCAATATATAATTCAATTATATAATCTTATCTTCAATTCTTCATCCATCAAATAACATGTAATCCTTCAATTATATCAAAGTTTAGGAAAAGACTAGCGTACCACCACCAATAATCGATCACTGATTCGATATATTAATCGGTCATAACCTTATCCAATCCCGTTAACCGGTCAAGATGATAAACCGTATATTTCATGCAAAAAAATCAAACAAAGAAACCAAGTGTATCAAAGATTTCAAGAATTACCTCCCCAAAATAGGTTTTAAATTACACAAAATTAATCAAATTTATGAAGGATAAAAGCATGTCAACTTATTTGGAAACAAACTCGGATTCGGTATGAACCGGTTAGCAACCTCACTTCCTTGAACCACTGGCCTCTTCGAATTCTGCTTCAGGGGTCTGTTCAGTCCCGCTTGAACCTTCACCACCAGAGCTCCCTGACGAACCAGAGGAACCAGATCCCTTCGACATGTGTTCTCCAATCTTTGACACTGCCTTGTTCGCAGCTTCAAGCTTAGCCTTAATATCCTCGATTTCCTCACCAGCCATTGCTGTCCTGAGATCAGATACTGCAGTTTCAATCTCAGAGGCAATCTCAGCAGGAATCTTCTCTCTGTACTCACTCAAGCTCTTCTCAACACTGTAGATTGTGGTATCAGCTGTGTTCCTAATGTCAATAAGTTGCTTCTTCTCTTGATCCTTGTGTGAGTTGAGCTCAGCTTCTTTCACCATTCTGTTTATCTCATCGTCTGAGAGACCACCTGAAGATCTGATTGTGATCTGTTGCTCTTTATTTGTTGCTTTGTCTTTGGCTGAGACAGTTACGATACCATTTGCATCAATGTCGAACGTAACTTCGATCTGTGGCATTCCTCTAGGCGCAGGTGGGATTCCAACGAGATCAAATTCTCCTAGACTTTTGTTGTCAGCAGCCATCTCACGCTCTCCTTGAAGAACTTTGATTCCGACTTGCATTTGGTTGTCTGCAGCCGTGGAGAAAACCTAAGAAGCAAATCATAATCAGCAATCAATAGATTCAGGATACAATATGAACAGTAGAGAAAAGCTAAGAAGTAAATCACAATTAGCAATCAATAGATTCAAGATGCAATCTAAAACTGTTATCTTTTCCAAGATTGATGTACCTGAGACTTCTTGGTGGGGATAGTGGTGTTTCGGTTGATCAATCTAGTGAAGATTCCTCCAAGTGTTTCGATACCCAATGAGAGTGGAGTCACATCCAAAAGAAGCAACTCTTTGACATCACCACGGAGGATACCACCTTGAATAGCAGCTCCCATGGCAACCGCTTCATCGGGGTTAACACCTTTGCAAGGGCTCTTTCCAAATATCTCAGCAACTATCTCTTGCACTTTGGGAACACGGGTCATTCCACCAACAAGAAGAACCTCATCGACTTCCTTAACCGTGACACCAGCATCCTTCAGACAGTTTTGGCATGGGGATCTTGTTCTCTCAATCAACTTGCTTACCAAAGCTTCAAACTTTGACCTAGTTAAGGTTATGTTCAAGTGCTTAGCTCCAGAGGCATCTGCGGTAATGAAAGGCAGGTTGATTTCGGTCTGAGATGTCGAAGAAAGCTCGATCTTCGCCTTCTCTGCAGCCTCTCTCAGCCTTTGGAGGGCAAGCTTGTCCTTGGTCAGATCAATATTATCTGATCTCTTGAACTCATCAACCAAATATTCCAACAAAGTGTTGTCAAAGTCTTCTCCTCCCAAAAAGGTATCTCCATTTGTTGCTTTAACCTGATAAGATTAAACCGGCGTATAAACACAAATGAAAAGGGTAAATCAAGAAAATAAAACATATATAACAGGCAATACCTCAAAAACACCACTTGAGATTTCCAGAATAGAAACATCAAAGGTTCCACCTCCAAGATCGAAGACAGCTATAACACCTTCCTTATTGTTCATACCATATGATAACGCAGCAGCTGTTGGTTCGTTGATGATTCTCTGGACATCAAGCCCGGCGATTTTCCCAGCATCCTTTGTGGCTTGTCTCTGCGCATCATTAAAATAAGCTGGAACAGTAACAACAGCTTTGGTGATGGTTTTCCCGAGGTAAGCTTCAGCTGTTTCCTTCATTTTGGTGAGGATATTAGCTCCAATCTGGCTGGGAGAAAACATCTGTCCATTTGCTTCTACCCAAGCATCACCGTTTGGTGCCTTAACAATCTTGTAAGGAACCATTTTCATCTCCTTCTGTGTCTGGGGATCATCAAAACGCCTCCCAATCAAACGTTTGCTCCCGAAAATCGTGTTTGTTGGATTTGTCACAGCCTGACGTTTAGCCGGTGTTCCAACAAGAAGCTCGCCCTTCTGGTTAATAGCAACCACTGATGGTGTGGTTCGCGATCCTTCTGCGTTCTCAATAACCCTAGGGGTCTGCATAAACGAGATCAAAGTCAATACCTTTAGAATTAAGAATTCGATCTATTCATAAACTATATCAGGACTGAAACAAAAGCAGAGTTTACCTTTCCTTCCATCACTGCTACGCAAGAATTGGTGGTACCCAAATCAATACCGATAACATCATTCCCCACAGGCCTCGAGCTGAATTTACAGAACAACAAATGAGAAAAAAAAACACTCAAAGGGAGATACTAGTTCATGCTAAACCATATAGTGAGAGGTTGAAGTTACCAAAAAGGCCTCGCCAAGTGACCTAATTTCCCAATCAAAGACGCCTTTCCATTTGTAGAAATCTGCGGATTGAATACTAACAGTGTGAGCTAACTCAATCACATAAGAATCAGAAACAACGAATAAGAAATCTAGATCCGAAACACTGAGAAATCGATTCTAGAACAGCATAAAACCTCAGATTCAATCCATCGGATAATTTCAAATCCTAATCCATTTCGAAGTAGTATAATCGATTTACAGATCCGGAAACCCAGCGTCAATTTTTGAGCAAAAACTAAGATCGAGGGCAAAATACTTACGGATTTAAAAGCAGAGAGCGAAGCCGTCTGGAGCTCACGGCGGCGAAGAGACCGTAGAACGAGGGAGGCCATTTTTGGTTGGAGAGAGGAAAGGGTTTAAGCTTGGAGATGGAACAGAAATGTATGGCTGCGCATAGGGTTTAAGGGACTTATAGGAAAAAATATCTTGGGCTACAAGTCAGATTGACTTTTCTATAGAGCTAATCTGGGCCTTGAATGGGCTTACCGACATCATAGCCCAATCCAAAATATGATACTTTTCCAGAGTACTAATTTATAAATAGACCTTATATTTGGTCGTAATTGCAGATATTGGTGTGTATTCTACAAAATTACTTAGTTTGGGGGTTCGGTTCGGTTCGGTTCAATTTTCTTGATTTTCGATTTTTCAGATATAAAAATTTAGGAACCATTTGTGTATTCATAAAATTCGGTTTGGTTTTGGTGTTCGGATAGTAAACTTGGGAACCGACTAAAACCTGGAAAAAATCGGGTTCAATTTGGTTATATTTTTCAGATAATTTGGATAATTCGAGAAAAATTTCGGATAATTTTGGTAAAAATAGTATAATTTAAATAAATTTGGATAATTTGGATTTAAAAAAAAGTAAGATACTTTTCGATATTTCGGTTAAAAATATTTGGTTATTTCATATAATTTAGTATTTTTAATAATATCGGTTAATTTTGGTTATTCAGTTATTTTAAATCTAAATATAACTAATGTTTTAGATTTAAAAATTATATTTAAATTAGTTCGGATAACCATTCAGTTATAAAATATAAGAACCTTTGATTATTTACGAAATTTAGATCAGTCCTCAAGCTTTTAACAAAGACTGTTCATGGATTTCAGCTTAAAAAATCCTCAACAGAAGTAGTATTGTTTTCCTTCTTTGGATTTCCATCATTCATATGAAATTGTTTTTAACACAATTTGTGTGACATCACACATTTTCATGACCTCTAAACCTTATCTTATCCATAAATCGTTTACAAAATATGAAGTTGCTGGAGATAAATAGTTTTAAAAACCTATAATTTGATAGCATTGTAATTTTATGGTTCTGCCAATTACTAACAAAAACCTAAATCATATCATAATATACACATATGTTACTTGTAACAAGAGAAACTGAAAAACATTCCATAAAACAAATATAGAAAGATACCATATATTTAGACATCTCCATTATATATAACTTTTCTATAGAGTTGTTTTACTATGCTTCCTCTTGAACCTGGCCATCTCCACCACCTTCAATGTTGCTAGTATTGAATTGAACACGAGGCTTTCCCATACTGAAGTTAAGAACTCTTGCATCCATATTGTATTGTATCTCTCCATCAAACAACATCTTCCTTATGTAATGTTCTACATCCGATCCTATCAATCTTAATGTATACTCCGTTAGTGGTGCTCCCTGTCCAAGAAAAACAAAAAACAAATGTTTATGTTGTTCTAAACAACTTAAAACTTAAGGTATTGACAATGAAGCATTTTTTGAGTAAGTTGAAGAATATTACGTGTCGATACCGAAAGTGAAAAAATCTCGTTAGAATTCTATTTCTATATTATATCCAGTTTGGGACTTATATAAATGGGTTTAAATGTTTTTAAATATTAATATTCACATTAATACAAAAATCCTAAAATAAAGTATATTTGCCTTTAGTTTTTTCTTTAAGTTTTCCACAAAAATAGTTTTTTTGTTCTAAGATTTTACGTGAATAATTACACTTCCCCTTATCTATTTCAAAAAAAAAAAAAAAAAAATCATAATGTCTCTTCCTAATTTAATAATGGTCAAGTAAATTACATTACCTCGTAGTGATCGACAAGTTCTTGGAAATAAGAATAAACCTTGTTACAGCTTTCATCTTCCCACACAAACTCTTCAGTTGGATCAAGAATCAAAGTAAGTTTATCCATCTGCGTCTGATCAAACTCACAAGTCTCTGGATCGATATAAGCAGCATATATCCTGACGTGACGTGTCACACTGCTTAGCCATTGACCACCAAACTCTCTTGGCATCCCTGTGCTCTTCACATTCGATTGTTTCTCCACTGGTCTCAGTGGAGTTGGCTGCTTCTTCATCTTCTTCTCAATTGATGATTGATCTTCTTTGATTATCTCTGTTTCTTGTTCATCGAGTGTGCTGTCTTGGTCTGGATTTGTCACCACGAAAGCCTTTTGTGATGTTCGTAGTTGCCGGATTTGAGCAGCCATGGGAGGTTGTAATAGAGAAAGCTTAGTGCAGGCAGTGTAAGAGAATGATGCAACCATTTTTTCTTGTCTGAAAAATGTAAAAGAAAAAGAGAAAGTTTATGTTGAGAGATGTTGTCTGGCAGAACCATATTCTGTAAAGAGATCTGATGAGGTTGAGAAATGGCCACAGCTTGTGGATGACCTTCTCACAACTTTCTTGGTGTTTTGTGGTTAATCTTAAGTCACTTGAGAGGTAAAACAATCTTTTTATTAACGAGAGCTAGCTCATTTCGTAAAAGTCGGCTAATAACACTCTTTTAGTTTGGGTTCGATTTACATTGGGAGGGGTCTACTCTCCGAAAGAAAGTTAATTTAATCTGGTCTAGACTCCGCATAAAGGTCTACGACCCCGAACCTCCTAGTCATTAAAAAAACAATATTTATTTTAGAAGTTACATGCTTTGTTGTTGTATTTATTGAATTTTTCTTCTTCTTTTGAAGGTATTTGAGAAAAAGATTTGCACTGAAAGTTCATTATTTTTTGCATAGCATAAAGTACAGAGTACATGTATTATCATCTATACATTCCATGGAAGTTCAAAGCATAATAAAAGACTTGTAGGATAAGACATTTAGTTCTTGTACTTCATGGTTTCTTTCTCAAACCCAATTGTTGGGAACTGCTTAGCGAATTCCTCGACTTCATGGCGCAGCTTAGCAATCTCTGATTGAATGGTTGAAGAAGATTCCATTGCTGACACAAAATCCTTCAGCTTGGTTCCTGTTTTTTAGAACACAACAAATGAGTTCTATGAACAGAAAACATAGATTGTTGATCAGAGAAATGAAAAACCTTGAGTTTCAGATTTGACTTTGAGAGCCAACTTCACAGCTTTGTCAAAGTATTCAGCTACTTTGGCAAAGTCTTCCTCAACAAAACCTCTGGAAGTGAGAGCAGGAGTACCTGAAAACCACAATGGTGGAGAAATTTCAGGAGGAACTTCATTTAAGTACCAAAAAACTAAAGGCTAACTATGATTCTTACCCATTCTGATTCCACCAGGAACCATGGCAGAAACATCTCCAGGAACAGTGTTTTTGTTGGATGCAATATGAACAGCTTCCAACACTTTCTCAACTCTAGATCCATCAATCCCCTGCAAACAAAAAGGTTATAACTAAGAAGATACAAGAAGATTATACAAATAAAGTAAAGATCAAGTGACCTTGGGCTTCAGATTCACAAGAACCAGATGGTTGTCAGTTCCACCAGAAACAAGTTCATACCCTCTCTCCATCAGAGTCTGCACCAAACAACAATTTTACATTTTAGAGATAAAATCTCAACGGTGACAATGTAGTGGCTGACACCCTTGCTAAAAGGACTAGGACACAAGATCGAATGTTTTTGCTTGTAAATCATAAATTGTCGGATTTCGGAATTCCACGAGGAAACTAAAATGTCCGACCTATTTTGACTTAGTTTTAGAAGCGTAGGTGATAAAAAAATAGATAAAATCAACAATAAATAATATTCATATGGTTTTTTTTTTTCACTTCACCTGAGCAAACTTTGCAGAGTTACTCAGGACTTGCTCTTGGTATGCTTTGTATTCTGAAGTAGTTGCCTGCATTCAACAAACCATTTGAAACTTAAATAAAACACAAATCCAATAAGCAAAGTTTAGTCCCATTCCGTGCCTTTCAAGGTACCTGTTTTAAAGCAACAGCTAGTCCTGTAATAGTGTGGTTATGTGGACCACCTTGAAGACCAGGGAAGACAGCTTGATTAATCTTGTCTTCAAAATCATACAAAACCTTTCAAATAACAACAAAGAAACCACATGAACAAGCGTCTAGATTAATCTTAAAAACATATTTGTCCAAATTTTGTTTTTGTTTTTTACCTCTTTCCCTTGTTTGTTAACTTCCTTAACACCCTTTCTGAAGAAAATCATGGCTCCACGAGGTCCACGAAGTGACTTGTGAGTTGTGGTGGTTACAACATCTGCATAGTCGAACGGTGAAGGGATTACACCAGCAGCAACCAAACCACTGATGTGTGCCATATCTGCTAGCATCACAGCCTTTTGCTTGTTACACACCTGGTAAAGAGTTTGGATCAGAGCTCACTCTTGATTTACTATAATCTGTTTGTGTTTATTTGGACATGAGATTGAATATACTTTTCGGATGCGGGCATAGTCATACAATCTAGCATAAGCACTTGCACCAGCAACAATCAATTTTGGCCTGAAAAGAGTAGCACTTTTCTCCATCTGATCGTAGTCGATGTAGCCAGTGCTCTCGTCCAATCGGTAGGGCATTGTTTCAAAGAAGATAGACACAGCAGATATCTTCTTGGTGTCAGTCTGATGAGATATAAGAGAAAAGAATTTGTTATGCATCAGAGCCAGAGAGTTACAGAACACATAAACAGTTGTATATTCATAACAAGAGGTTTAGGTCTAGCTTTATGGTACCTGATAACCATGGGAAAGATGACCACCATGAGGAAGATCAAGTGCCATGATTCTCTCATGAGGCTTTAACAAGGCAGTATAGACATGAAAGTTGGCAGGAGATCCAGACAAAGGTTGCACATTCACTGAAACCACAAGATTCGAATAAGCCATCAAAGATCAATTCTTGGTAAATGCCTAAGGCTTTGAATTTGAATGGTTACTGCGGCCACAATAGACTAAATCAAGTGCGGACTAAAACACTCTATTTTTGGGTGGATTATAATCCGCTGCGGACCAAGTTTATTTCTTTAGAGAAATGGTATGCATTTGGTATGCAGAGTGTTTCTTGATTTTCTTTTGTTCGCATTGTTGTGGACCAAAAATTGTGAATGGTAAAAAAACGGTCTCAACCGCTCACGACTAATCCACCCCGACTACAGGTATCATTCAAAGCCTAAGAAGTAGCTCTACGGAAGCACAAGTCAGAATACATGAAGTTGGTAGTTTACCTCCCCACTTTTCAGGATCTAACCGGAAAGCTTCAAGAGCACGCTTCTGGCATAAGGTTTCCGCCATGTCTATGTACCTTCAAAGGAGTCAACATCAGAGATTGAATCATATCAACTCTGAAACTGAATTTATGTCTTTAATTTAAAATGAAAGATTGAAAATTTTCCTGAACATACTCATTTCCTCCATAGTATCTAGCACCAGGATAACCTTCACTGTACTTGTTCGTCATTACAGACCCAACAGCTTGCATCACCGAGACAGAAGTGAAGTTTTCAGATGGAATGAGTTCAAGACCCTTCCATTGTCTAGCTTTCTCATGCTCAATAATGTCAGCAATCTCAGGATCAACTTCCTCCAATGGTGCGTTAAGCTGTTTTGGCCACTGCAACCAAATCATTGCTTCAATCGCAAGGAAACTAGAGATTAAAACAAAAGGGGTTAAGGAGAACAAGGGCAAAACAAAAGCTTACAGTGACACGAGATCTCTCCTTGTCGTCCACAGCTTCACTGGGCAAAGACGACTGTACGAAACAACCAGAAATTAAAAAACCCAACTTTAGAAAATTTTGATTTGATGATGAAATTGGAGGAAGCGTGAGCGTGTTTACCATGGAGCATGAAGATGATCTGATAATAGGACGGATGGGTTTGTCAATTGAAGAAGAAAGTCTTCGAAGAGCCATCGCCATAGCCATTTTCGCTAAACCTCTCTCTGTTGCGAAACCCTAGAAACAGATTTGAGTCATGAACGAGAGAGAAAGAGAACAAACAAAATCTATTGGGTTTATCCTTTGGAGAGAGATGAGGAGAGAATTGTGGCCTCTGCTTTTGGCTGAGCTTTTGGTGGTTGCAGAAAATTTTCGAATTTTTTACCTTTTTATATTTTTTTTTAGGAAATTAAAAAAAATAAAAATTGGGGTTTCTTGTCTTATCTCCGGTCACAGTCTCCTCCACTAACGTTTGTGAGCTGAATTCTAAATTGTGATAATTGATGACGATGATTATTTGTTTATGGTTTCTGATCACATAATTATTTAGGTAAAATTGGGTAGGACAGCTTGTTATTCAATTTATGATTTTAGGTGACTTTCCTAATTAAAAATACAAAGATTCAAATCTCATGGTTTTAGGTGGGATTGTAGGTGATTTTAATACAAAATCATAACAACTCCTTTAAAATCACTCAAAACCTTTAAAATCATTCAAAATCTTATAAAAAATCAAATCACTCTAAATACCAAGTTCAATACACCCCCAAAAATATGCATGTGTTACAGATTTAATCAGTTAAAGAAAACAATTTTCTATAATTCCATATCTCAATTTTTGACATATTTTATAAGCGTAAAATATAGTTTTATATAAAACTCCGATGTTGACCAAACAAAAAATATATTAAACTCCTATAAAAAACCATATAGTGTTTTTTTTTTCTTTTTTAAATTAATGAATCTATATATGAAGGGTTATTTGTATTTTTTATTTGTCAACATATAATGATCGGTTATAAAAAAAGCCATATAATGCATGTATTACTCAGGATGAGTATAGTAAACACCCAGTTATACTTGTATTTCTTTTGTATTATATATGCTTCAATTATACAATTAAAATGCACAAGAGAATGAGAAGAAAAAAAACATGATTGATGGGAAGAAACATGCTGCTTATTATCATGGCTTGGTTGCTTAGGGTTTCTTCTTTGTTTCCAATCCAAGACCCTTATTCAAACCAAACCTTTGATTCGTTCTTCAACATCATGCTATCCTCGAACTTCAACCTGTGAAAATTTAAACGAGTGATATCATTATATCACATATAAAAATGCCTAAAGTGTTCTTGTGATTCATCAAGATCAACTTAGAAACTCTACCACATGCATGCTGTTATTCGCTTCCTCTTGGTGGAGTCTCATAATCAGAATGCTCTGGTTGGCTTAGTTGCAGCCGAATCTGAGTGTGTGATTCGACAGTTAGTTCACGGTGTATAAACCCGTTTGTGCTTGCTGTATAGGCCTGCAAGATCACCCATTGAAAGTCAAAGTCTTCTTGTAAGCAAATGAAGAGTTTATGTATATGTTTGTTACCTTCTTGTAGAGCTCCACATTTTCTTGATGAATCCGTTGTACTTTTCGAGATAATTCCAAGTTTTCCTGATGAATGAAGTTCCTCTGCACCCATGAGCACAACAAAAACGCAAAATAAGAATTGTTATTTGGAGAATTTGTATTGATATACGTAAGAAATATATTGTGTATATAAATACATATATTATAGTAACCTTTTGGCTTAGTTCTTGGATTTCATGAGTCAACATTTGTTCCTGTAGAATCCGGAAAACCAATCGATTCTATTGAATTCCATTGTTCTATATAGTCATTCTATAAGCAACACACACTCTAAAGTATAAAAGACAAGTTATAGAGTATATTTTATCTACATAGTATATACCTTTTTCAGACGAATTCCACGTAAACTTATCTCAAGTTGATTTTCAAGATTGTTTAGCTCGTTGACGCTCAAACCATTTAGTTGTTCCCCCATAATTTGTCTGCGCTTCATAGCAAACACATGTAATCTCAATGCATAAGTAAAAAAAAATTCTTATCTTTGTACAAATTGTACATGTATTTCCTTTGATATTTTGACCAAAAGACTAATTCTTAATATGATATATGCTACAAAGTTGTGGTATAGTTCAAGGCAATACCGATTACTTTCTTGTAAAGCATGCAATTCTTGCCTTAGAACCGCAGCTTCTCTCTGCCAAAACTATAATACACAACACAAATAACTTACAAACTTTTTTTAATATGAAGGTAAATTTGATTGAAAATGATGGTTTGTAACTTAGTAAACCAAAATCTCATTTCAATACAAGATTCTAAAACCTCAATGAACTTAATCACATATTCACATGTTTGTCTAGATATATGTACCTTGGCTTCTGATGCGGGGTTCAATAGTTGTTGTTGTTGTTCGATCTTGCTCCTGTTGTATCTATCAATAACTGACTTCATGCTGTCATCAAGATATTTGATATTAGTAACTTGATTATGGTGTATAATTCACTCATATCATATCAGATTATCACAGTAAGTAAATTTCTCATGACGTTGATTGAGAAATCTTACAACTCCTCCACTGAAAAAGATTTCATACATAAAGGGAAAATTCATAGCCTTAAAAGTTTGTGCAGTATCCTTAGGATGTGCTATACAGACAATAGAGTTCCTGTAATAGGCTATATAGATAAAAACACACACACACACACATACACACACAAACTATACAAGTAAACTAAATAGACAGTAGTTTCTTTTTCAATATACAAACAAAAAAATTGTTTAGATGTTTTTATTTATTTCTTGAATATGTACACACACACACAAACCTTGAGTTCAGTGAATTAATACCAAGGTCGGTCATAAGTATAATGCATTACCATGGCACACTTTTATACTAGATCCAAGAAACAATAACATGCATGTGTCAAGGACTCAAGGTATACCATGTTGTCAGCTAAATTTTAAGAATGGTAAACTCAACTATACTAAGTTTCATATATCTAATGGTCCATGGTTCATGAACTCTATGATACATGAGATTGAAAAATATATCACATAAGAGGTGCTCTTTGACTAAATATCTCACTTAAATTATCAAAGTTTTGTTTCGCATTTAATTTATAGAAACTCTTTTTACTTGGTTGAACTGATAAATATGCAATCATATTATATAATATTTTATCAAAATTTCCAAATGGTACATAACTACATACCATGAATATAGAACCTTCAATAACCATAATTTGTCTCTACATTTATTCAGTTAGCCAGAGTTTTAAGGATAAGTTCAGATGGAATATAAAGGTCGTACGGTCCTCCATATATAGTGTCAAATATACAAAGTCATCTCTCGTAATAAATAGTTCTATACACACAAAAATATCTAGAAAATGTTTATGTTTATGAAGATCATTTGTTATTGGATTAGATCAAAGCATCTCCTAGTTTATTGGTTTTGAGCAATTAAGTCCGCCTCCCCACACCAATCATCCAATCTTGTGGTCTCTTCTCTAACTCACTATTCCAAAACTGATGTTTGAGCATTCACTTGTTAGCTCATCTACTTTTCAAGCATTTCTAAATTTGGAAGGGCAAACATTGAGTCATCGTCCACACATGTACACACAAACACATGTTAAGAAAGTCCTTCAAACATACTGATGTCTACAAATTTTCAAATTAAACATTTTCATAGTCAAAGCTATCATTCTTCTTTAAACTTAATTCTCCTCATTCTCGATCTTTCATTGTCAATAATAAATAAGTATTTTGTCAGCTATACATACACATCTTATTGTACATATAGTAAAATGTAACATGTTCTACCGACCGCAAGATGCAAAAAAACTAAAAAGAAACCACCATAAATGAGTAGATCACACAACTAAATCTCCATGAATATACCCAACCCGTAGCATAAAATTATGTACACACTTCCACATATATCCACACAATCAAGAAGATGAAAATATTTCAGATTGAATAACTATAAAAGAAGAACCTGGAGCTGGCAAAGTCATAGAGCTTCCCGGTGCTAGAGAAGATGATGAGACCGACCTCGGCGTCACAGAGAATGGCTAGCTCTTTGGCTTTCTTGATAAGACCCTTTCTTCGTTTGGAGAAAGTGACTTGTCTACTTGTAGAATCATCGATCCTTTTGATCACAATCTTCCCTCTACCCATCAATTTAAGCCTCTAATTGATTATCCCCTGGTTCTTCTCTTTTCTAGGGTTTTGTTATTTTGTAGATCTTACAAAGACCAAAAGGGAAACGAAGAAGAGGAACGAATAAGGAGAAAGAGAAAGGTGTAGAAATAAAGAGAGAGCTAAAGGTTGAGCCAAGAGTCAACAATCTATTCGAGGAATAAACTAAGGATATATATACACACATATATACACACAAACACCTCTTAAATTGAGACATTTTTTTGGTAGATTTAATATATAGTAAGTACCAATTAGTTTCTGGTCCAAAATTAGTATTTGTGTGTAATCCTATATATAATAGGAGAAGGGGGGGCTCTCTCAAGCCGCCACATCAGCCCCCCCTTGATTGGTTAATTTTCATCAAACTTTTTCACATCATCAACTAAAACATATATTAATATTATTTAATTTAAATGTAATTACTTAATACTATTGAAATATAAATTCTAAATTTGAATTTAATTTATAATTTATAATTTATAATCTCATAATTATATAAATATTATATAATATAAAATGTAAATACATTTTCTATATTTTTATGTAATAAAAAAAATCTCAGTAAAAGTGAAATATCAAATTATAAAACTAAAAGTAAAAATATTATTACTAAAAATTTTACAATAATTAAAAACTAGAAGCAAAGAACTATAAAAAATATAAATAATAGAAATAATTATGATTAAGAATAGAAAAAATATTATAAAAATGATACACAATGAGAATAAAAAACTTATACAAAATATAAAAACGTAAGAAATAAATAAAATCAATGAAATATATATACTATATTAAAGAAATCTAAAATGATAACCAAAATATTAAAATATAAAAATAATTATTACTAAGAATAAGAAGAAAATGTTATAAAATGATATAAGATGATAATAATAAAAAAAGTAATTATATAAAGTATAAGAAGATAGAAAAGAAAATAAAACCAATGAAAAATATATAAAATTTAAAATGATAACTAAAAAAATTAAAATATTATGGATAAAAACTAAAAAAATTACGAGTTTGATGAATGAAAATGTATAAATAACAAGTATATATATATTTAAAATAGTTTGTAAAAAATTAAAAGGCATGATAAAAAAGGATGAAGGAAATAAATTTTTATAAAAAGTTTATTAATTTTATTTATAAAATAAATTAAATTAATAATTACATGTTAGTGTATATATTCTTCTAAAAATCATTATATTCATAAGAAAGAAAAAATACAAATTTGTAAATTAAAAACATCTAAAATATTAATACTTCAAATAAATATCAAATATATTAAATATTTATAAATTTAAGAAAAATCCGCGCATTTGCGCGGGTTCTCTTCTAGTATTTATAAAAGGAGAGAAAGAAATAAAAGCAACCAACGAAATAGAAAAAAGTTCTTATAAAGTTCCTAGGTTAAGAGAATATATAGATATAGTTTAAATATGTATATCTTTAGTCACTGATTATTATTATATTTTTTATGGGAGATAGTGGAAACTTAATGGAATTGTTTGGATAAAAAGAAGTGTTATTAAAACGTATAGTGTGAGTTAGGTAAATTTCCAATATCAATAATATTTCCTTTTTTAACATGTCCGTACAATGTTTATATTTGTTTAGCATGATAATATTTAGTCTTCTCTGAGATGTCATGTGGAAATAGTGAATGTCACAGGACTATGTCTCTTTGACAAAAAAAAACACTTGCTTTGTATGATGCTTTTCTTAATTTAATTACTTTTATAGGTGATAAAAAAATAAACTTTAAGATATTATTATGGTCGTATGAAACAATTATATATTAAATGGATCTGTACAATAGATATTTACCTAAAAAAGTAAGAGAATGGATCGAAGAAAATACATAGTAGTATAGTACAAATAGTCCATATGGCTTTCTGTAACAACACAGATGAATAAATTAATTTTTTTGTGTCAATGAAAACTAGTATAATGAGTTTATCAAATACACGTGTCAGACAGGAACTTGGAGTTGCGGCGATTCACTATATTAATTGTTCTGTCGTAAGTTTCCAAATATGGCAAGATATTTAATATTATCACATAACTAAAGCAATTCGACGCCTTAAATGCTTAATTTTCAATTAAAGCAATTCCAAATCCGTCTACTGTATTAAGAAAAACTACGAATAACAAAAATATCATGATAAAATAATTAGACTATCATTTTTTCATTTTGTAACTTAAAATGAAATTAGAGTTTGAACCACTGGCGGAGCCGGTTAAGAATCATGGTAGTCAATTGACCCATGTGAATTTTACCAAAATAATTTTGTTTATATGCCTATATAATTAATATTTAATATTCTCTCCGTTTTTCATTATTTGATATTTTAGGTGTTAACATACAAATTAAGGAAACATTTAATTTTTTACCTTTTCTAAATAAAATATTATTAATTAACTTACCTAAATATAATTTAACCAATCAAAAAATAAAATGCAGAATACAAACGGTTATTAAAAAAACGGTTATAAAACATAATAAATTAATAAATTTTGCATTGAAATTTGAAAACATAATCTAATTTGAAACAAAATAAAATGTCTAAAACGTCAACTATTTTAAAACGGAGGAAGTACATGATTTATTTGAAATAATTAACTTTGACCCTCTTAACTAGCGTTCAAACATTTTCTTTGCACTCCCTTTGATAAGTTTTTTTCTTGTGCTTTCCCAAGTTTTTTTTTTCTTGTGATTTCATTTATCTTTTTATTTATAGTAATCATTTGATATATCTTTCATTTAAAAGAATTAATTTACAAAAAGTTAGCTTTTTAATAAAATTAGATATACATATATATTTATTTATCAAAAGCTATAATTTACGTCTAAAATCAAAGATTATCATTATTCATTAAATTTTATTTATCCAATGTATAAATAATAATATCTAAAGTGTTTGTAAAATAAAAAAATTATATCAAATCAAATATTTAAGTTATTATAGAGTTATAATTAAACACACATTATTTAATATTTATTATATAATTTATGATATTTAAATCTATTATATAATTATATTAATACCCATGTGCAATATATTTTTGGCTCCGCCACTTTGAACCTGGGTACTATGGGACAATCACTTTTTATATTTATCTAATTTATTATGTATAACATAAATAAACGCATGGCTTGAAAGTTCATTAATCTACTTGAACATTAAATATGCTAAAAAGAATTTTAGTATTTGACAAGTGGTGTGACAAATAGCTAACATAAAATGCGTAGTTATAGTGGTGTAAACTGTAAAGTTACAAGAAATAACTGAAATATATTCTATATATAAACAAATAGGGGTTTAGAGAATATACATATATTATGCATGATTAATGAACCTAGATCTGCTATTTGAACAACAGGTAGTCACTATATATGGGTGTGTTATTAAACACCAAAAACTTTAGTAAGCATTAATTTTTGGGTCAAAATTTAGGTAATATGTGAAACATATTATTTGTGTGTGTTTTTTTTTTTTAACACTAAACGGAGCAGTTGTTATTAAACCCAAAGGTGTACAGATGGGCCAGTCCTAGAAGTCCAACACGGAAACGAAAAGGCCTAAACAAAAGCCCAACAACAACATAAGAAACAAGATAAGCCAGACGGGCCACGTGTCAGCCTGAGAGGAACATCGACATGCAAACACCGAGTCGAGTGTCGCCGGAGAAAGGTGCCGATGACCGAGGAACACAGAGACGTCGGAATTCAGGACGAAGAGATGCCCAAACTGCCGATCGAACCTTTCCACCGAAAGAGCATCCAAAGCAAGACCGCATGAAGAAGAAAACCAGCTTCAACGACCAACCGGAGTCAACAAACCGCGGAAGCTACGCCGCCGCCTAACTCAGTAGAGAAGGCTGTTAATTTCCAAGCCAAAGGTGGAAGACACAGCAAAGACTGACTCCACGAGGATGAGGGGCCGGAAGAGAAGATAAAGAAAATCGGGAGCGAGGGAGGGGATCAACGGCGGGAAAGGAGATCGAGAAGATTCCGATTGTAATCGGACAGCTACAACCACTGGGAGCAAGCCGACAAGCAAAGGACGGCGCCGGAAACCGTATGGAATCAAAACAGAGAGCCGATTGAAGAAGAGGAAAGAGATCGGCATGACACAAAAGCTTGGGGAAAAAAGAGTTCAATAGAAAAGATGAGGAGGAGAACGAAGGTGAACTCAGAAAAAAACCCCTGTAGATCAAGAATCCAGATCCTCTTCTGAAAGATATAATCGGGGAAGAAGACGAGCAAGGATTCTCGAAAGAGAAATCTCTCTCTAAGAGAGAAAAGATCCAAACCCCTCATTTTTTATATGATATTATTTGTGTGTTTAGCAATTAGCTTCTGGTTTATACTTTATAGCTTCTATACATGTGTTGGATTTCGTTTAGTCATTATTTACACATTTGTTTATAAGAATTGTTCTTTTAAAATGAAGAAAACAACTCACAAAATATTGATATAAGGGTCGTGGTGAGAAACCAATATAAACAAAGAATGATAGCTGTGCATTGCACGTAGAAAGGCAAGATTAAAATTATAAATATATAACTAGATTTTGATCCGCGCTTAGAAAGTGCGGGTTTATTTTTCTTTACAAATTTAAAATTTTATTTATTTTATTAATGGTAATTTAGATTTTTAATTATACAATCTAATTTTGATTATAATTGTTTAATCCGCATTATTAAAAATTGAGTTAATAATTTATATATTTTTTAAATGAATTGTGTGTTATTTGAGAGAAGATATATCGTAAAGATAAAAAGAATAAAATAAAGATTTCGTATTATATGTTTTAATTTGTGTTGTATCGTAAGATCATGGTTTGAAAATATATATATAAACAACCATTGTAAAAGTTATGTGGCATAAGTTTTATTTTTATGGCATTTATCTAAAATATTATTTTACAAAACAACAAATATTTATAAGAAAATTATTATGTTTGTATACTTAATAATTAAATATTTACGAAAGTAGAAATAGAATAATCCGCTTATATATATAGATATATATAACACATGTTGTAGTGGTATATATAATTTTTAAATTTGATGGAACAACCCGTTAAAAACTGCATTCAAACATAAAGTATAATTTGACGCCTCAAATATTTGAATAATATAAATATGGAATAATTTTAATATTTTATTAAGTTTAAAATATATCAACAGAAATTATTTAATATATATATATATATATATTAAACTCATGCAAAGATTTAAAAAAAACATAATCGAAATTGGCTAATTTATCAGCTCTCTTATCACACCTAAATCTTTCAGAGAGTCGCTCTTTTTTCCCCATCGGACTTTTGTGGATGGTCGATCTTCTTCCTGTTTATCTCCTTCGATCGACTTTCGTTTGCTTCTTCGGAGTTTTCTGACTTGGACGACTTCATCAACGAATAAACTCAGGTTTGATTGCTATGGCTGGCTTCCCCTTTCCGATTTATCGGATAATCCGGATCTCCCGGACTTTTAGTTCTCTAGTATCGATCTTGCTTCTCGCCTCTTTCTTCGTCGTCCAACCTGTAACGCCCCTTCCCCATTCTCCGCTGACCGTCGAGCTGGCCGGTCAACAATCAAACAAGAACATGACCGATCGAACCCGAGCAAGTCGAATGGGAAAAGTTCGTCACAGGACGAAGTCAGAGACGGATCGGTTTGAGACAAAGGCTCGCACTAATCCATCTTTGACCTCGCTATCCTCACCTTCGTAATACAAGTTGTACACCTTGTACCACTTCGGTGAGTTGTGTCGGTTCGGACGAAACCTCATATCAGGGAAACAATTTCATTTCTGAGTAATCAAACATTAAGCACAACGTTTAAAGGTTTTTACAAACAATCGTCAAGTCAAATATCCAAAAGTAAATCAAACACATAAAATGGCGCCAAAGCCGAACCGAAAATAAACAATCAAATCCCAAAAACCCGAATCAAATCTCGTCACAAGCCATCCCGAAACCACACCGAGACCTCCCGCGTCCGTCGCTGCTAAACCTGAAAAACACAAAAAGAGTCTAATGAGCGATCTAAGATCACCCAGTGAATCGGCTCCCCACTAACGGCTTCTATTCTATCTAACATCTACAGATTCCCGCCCTAAAACCCAAAATAACAATCAGCAGGAATAAACGGTCGATCACGCACAACCACGTCGTGTCAACCCACACACAATCAAGCAATAGCCAAAACAAGAGAATTAAGGAAATCGAAGGCACTGCGGCACATGTCCTCGATTGGACTCGATCTATCTACCGCGCAACGAAAGAAATAACAAAACAACGCTGGGCCCTACGAACTCGGTAACTTCCACGGGTTCACATCGTCGCCTATGTGGCAACTAACCCTCGACTCCTATACGTGCTCACGAGGACCCACGCATAGGACACCGTTCTCTGTCCATCGATACGCGGTGACTCTGTCTACCCCTAGATAGCCCGAGTTTCCATGCAGTCCGGCCCTAGGACATGACCCCGTATTCTCCGGACCGCACACCTACCGGCGTCACCCAGTAGGTTAACACCATAACCGGAATCGCCATGATCCGATTAGGCAAAAACCCGAGGATCCAATCGGGTCGGAAGTACCGGAACGTAAACAAAACCTAGGCTTGCGGAATCTAACGCACCCTAGAGTCCTAGTGCATAAATATAAACACGCAGACTCGCTGGGACTCTAGCACAGATCACGCAATCAATATCAATAGTAAATCCACAACCATTCCGCAAGCCTCTACACTACCACCGCTCTGACTAGGTAAGATACCTAGTCAGCACCACTAACTTACCCGGTCCCGTGACCGGAGTAAGTGTCCGCAATAACTGCTCGGCCCAACACCGAGCAGTCTAACAAGCCTGCACACAAAGCTCACAACAACAACAATACAATCACGCAATCACAATCAATCACACAATCACACAACAATCACACAATCACACACAAGCAGGCTTATTAGGGTTTCTAAGTCTTTTAATCCATTTCACGCCCGCTACCTTGGGTTAACCGCTTGTTAACCCGTAGACGGTTCACCAATCATCACACTTCTTATTTCTTAACCAAACCTAGTCATCATTCATTAACTCCCCGATCCGTCGGTTTAGAGTTAGTAAACTTACTAACTCCCCGACGTCTCATTATTAACTTAATTTGATCCATTACCCAAACCCGCTATTAAACCTAAACCCCGATCCCAATACAATATTCTATAAGTTTGTTTAGGTTTAACCATATTTTAATGTCGTCTTAATTCCCGTATATAGATTCATTATTTATCGTTCTTAATACATATATATGCATATACGGTCCTACTCAACGGTCTATATGAATGCATCACCCAATCATTACTAACAACCTAGCGTCACACAACCAATTTACCTTTTAATTCTTTAAACCCTAACATGTTTATCTCATCCTAACCGGTTTATCATTAAACGTCCAATTAATTATTAATTACTAATCAGGTTAATTAACGGGTATGCAATCCTAGTACTACGGTTTATCACTTCCCGGTCTATATGAGTCTAAAGGTTTGTGAGCCGACTCACAGTGAGATAGGTACGGAATGACGGCTTTGACACGGTATGAATCCCGAGACCTCCGAACCGAAACCCGAACTTCCCGCACGCACGAACTCGAACCCCGAAGCTTCCCGAACACCCTGACATGAACCGCAAGCTAGGAATGGCCGGAGTCAATGCGTTGACCGGCGTTGACCACGGCGTTGACCGGCGTTGACTTTGACCGTCGTTGACCGTTGACTTTGACCATTGACCAAGGGTTGACCGTTGACTTTGACTGAACCGGTTGACCACCCAATTGAACCGGCTGAACCAACTGAACCATCTGAACCAATTGAACCGGTCTAATTAGAACCGGTTAGGTTAAACCGGTTTGGTCAAACATTGACCGGTTTGACCTAACCGTTGACCAAGGCTAAACCAGCCTTAAACCAACCCAAATCTTGAATCAAATCATCCCATCACACTCCTTGAAGAACCGGCTGAAGATTGGTGGCGGTTGGGCTTCTCCGGCGACTTTTCCGGCGACTTCTCCGGCGTTGACCGGCGGTGGTCCGGCGTTGACCGGCCGGTTCACCCCTTTTTCCGGTGACTCAGAAGACAATCCACCTATCAAACTGACCGCAAGGAAAAGATCTAGCCATCCATGGCTTCAAAACATTCAGATCTGATGAAGGATGAGAGATATCCACCAAACTCTAATCCGCGGATGCTTTCCGGCCAGTTTTCGGCCAGCTCCGGCGACGGCGGTCATGACTGGCTGGATGGCGGTTGTAGAGGAGGGAGAGAGGAAGCTATAGCACTTTGCAGAAGTGGATTTGGGTTTATATTGAGAGAGTTATGGGATTTTTGGTGAAAGAAGGTTGTAAGAACATGATGAATGTTCTTGGTGTTCTTGGGGTTTCAAGGGAAAATGCATAGGATTTCTGGGTTTTCTGGGCATGTGGGATGAATGTAGAGAGAGAGCTCGTGGGTGTGAGGCTAGAGAGAGGTTTTTGTGCTCAAAATGAAGTTTTTTCCCTTCACATGCTTGTTTTGTTTCATGCAAGAGATGCATGCATCACCATGCATTGACACCTAACCAACATATGTGGCGACCCTGGGTGATAACACATGTCCCTGGTGAAGCCTTTGAGTCCAAAAAGCCTTCCCTAAACCGGCTTTAACCAACAATAAACCCTTCTTGACCCGTTGCTTCGGTTTCCTCGATTGCGCGAATATTGTTTTAGAAAATACCAACTGATTCCCATAAATCCCTAAAGCTCCAAAATCAGATTCTCCATACTATTAGATGAATTTAGCATTTTGAATCACCTCAATTGGAGTTTCCTAGCTCCCGTTATGATTTTCCGAAGTTTTCTCGGTTTTATCGGTTTCCATTCCCGACTCACCGAAAACATGTTTCTGCTCCGATTTCTCCAACTCTGGTCTTGTGAACATTCTTTATATTGAAATATAAGAATATTCGGCCCGTCTTGGCTTCCGTCTCGACTTTTGGTAAAATTACCATTTTACCCCTGACTTAGGTAAAATGACAATTTTACCCTCGGTTGACTTTCTGCTGCCCGTTGACCGTATTTTTGATACGGGGTATCACATTCTTCCCCACTTACAGGAATTCGGTCCCCGAATTCTCCGTCACTGACAGACTTCAAATTGGTTCTGAACCCTGCAAGTTGCTTCACCATTCCTCCGAAGCTTCCTTACTCGGACACCGCTGGCATACTGAGTCTCGACATCGCTGGCATACTGAGTCTCGTCATCACTGCGATCTTCTGTCTCATTCCATTCCACCCAACTGACTTCGACACCTTTGCGTCCCTTCCAAATCCTTTCATCTCACTAATCTTTACACTAATTCCTCACTGATCATACCGTTTCCAAGGTTCTCCGTTCCATCCATCTTGCTTCGCTTCACTCAACCCTTAACTGTCTCCATCGATCTCGATCTTCGAACTTAACCCCGGTTGGTTTCTCTACTCTGATTCTCACTTCGGCTTCCCCACTTCGCTTCGACCTCCACATCCTTCTGACTGCGACTTTCTGTCTTCTTTCTGGAACACTCTTCAGAAATCTGATCACTTGCTTCCGACTTTCTGATTCCATCAACATCACTGACTCGTCTTCCCAAATCCCTTTGCTAACACATTATACTTCTCGGCCTCTTCCTGTCGGCTGCTTGATAAACTGATACATCTCCCACTGACAATATCTACCACTGATTCACGGCCCGGTCTACTTGTCTCACAACATCTTGTCACTTCATCTCGCTTTCGAGTTCGGGTTCGGTCTCGGATTCACATCGCGTCGCCATTCCGTCCTACATTCAATACAACAACTCACTGAAACAGTTAGTTCCATCCCGATCTATCCCCGATATCACTTTCCCATAGAAATATGGTTACTTAATCACGTACCCGACGGTTACTCGTGATTAAATAACAATACACTATAAGTCCGTTCCCTCGTGAACTGACGGTTAAACACAACCGTCCTCAAGTCGGCTCAAAACTTGAAATAAAAATAAAATCAATATTTTACCTTCTTAACGAAACCGAGGAAAGCTACTAATCACGAATCAAGATTTCTACCAACTAACCATCCAAAGGTCTCTAAGACCTACAACCATCAATCTACCACAACCAAGCAGGAAATAAAAACAAGCAATCACCAAACACAAAATCACGCAATCTAATGATCGGTCGGATGCGTCGTCAGTCCGGGTTCAGGTCATGATGAACGGTCGTCAGTTCCGCTCAACATTTAGTTTCACACAGTAATCTGTTTGCTTTCAGAACCATCTCAATCATGCAAACAGTTACTATGCTACTCAAAACGATCAGCTGAACACTCTGCATCCACCACGTACATAAAACGATATATCATACATCATAAGGTTTTTAGTACATGGTCCTGATCAGAGTCCCTACACACATGACCGCCATCATATCCAAAAACCCCTACGACTCCGCTATACATCCGAAAAGTCAAAGACGACACGCAAAGTCGCCTATCCGCCGATCTATCTACAAGCAAAAAGGAAGTTAGTGCCCCCACTTACCTGGCCTAACTACTCCTATCATAACCTAACGCCTCCAGCAAGACCGAAATGCCCAACACCACTGGCAAAACGGCTTGCTGAAGTATCCGCTGGCAGGTGCGCCGGGAGAGTGTGGCGAGTGTGTGTCTCGAAATGGTGCTCCGACATGCTGTGGCTGGCTATCGGGAAAAGATGAACAACGTGACCTGCACGGCCACACATCTGACAAACTGGAACGGACGCTGGGCGTGGTCCACGGTAACATACGGACGCCTGATGATCATAGCTACCACACAACTGACAAGTCCTCCCTGGCTTGTGCCTGGACAACGAAACAACCGGTAACTACACAACGGGCGGCTGACCGGGCTCGGAATCTCTGCGACTGGGTCCCGCTCGGTAAGCCTCTGGTACTGGTGCTCGGTACGGCTCTCCATCAGTATACACGGTCCTGATCCGGAAATCGGGCAAGTCGATACTCCGTGACCCCCGTGACCACACCATGGACAGTGGTCGGATCTCGGTACTGAATGATACGGCTCTCGAAGACACGGGCCCACTGGTCGAGAACACCCATATAAGTGAAACTCCTGCACTCCACAGGCACTGCACGTCCTATGCTCTGGTACTGCTGGCGGCGCCTCTATCGCCTCAGCTGGTGGCGAAACTGACTCGAACTCTGACTCCGTAGATGCTAGTGATGAGATCCGACCTACTGCTCCATAACATCCCCATGTATCGCTACCTGATCATCCACCTGCTGCTCCCAGTGTGGATACTGCTCCGGGTCTGGTACATCGGTGGTACGTCTGATGCTGCAACTGTCTATGGCACATCCGTCTCTGGCCACTGCGGTGGTAACTGTAACTCACATCTGCTCCTCCCAAGAATCCCATCATCCCTGAAACTGAACCAACCGACCCTGCGACGAACCGACTGATCTCTGCTGACTCATGCCGCTCGTCAGTAACTGCTCCGCGCACATACACACACACACCTCCACTCCACACAGGACACACTGCTGCACGACTGCAATCAAAAACTCAAAGACGAGTTAGTGCAAATAATACAAAATCCTACTTTCCCATCCCAACCCCGGGTTTAACGGACGCGGCTCGGTTTCCTAATGGATGCTTGTGTGACACATTTGACTCGATAAAACACGAAAAACACCCAAAAAATGAAATGTTTCGAAACCCATGCAGAACCATGCTCTGATACCACCTTTCTGTAACGCCCCTTCCCCATTCTCCGCTGACCGTCGAGCTGGCCGGTCAACAATCAAACAAGAACATGACCGATCGAACCCGAGCAAGTCGAATGGGAAAAGTTCGTCACAGGACGAAGTCAGAGACGGATCGGTTTGAGACAAAGGCTCGCACTAATCCATCTTTGACCTCGCTATCCTCACCTTCGTAATACAAGTTGTACACCTTGTACCACTTCGGTGAGTTGTGTCGGTTCGGACGAAACCTCATATCAGGGAAACAATTTCATTTCTGAGTAATCAAACATTAAGCACAACGTTTAAAGGTTTTTACAAACAATCGTCAAGTCAAATATCCAAAAGTAAATCAAACACATAAAATGGCGCCAAAGCCGAACCGAAAATAAACAATCAAATCCCAAAAACCCGAATCAAATCTCGTCACAAGCCATCCCGAAACCACACCGAGACCTCCCGCGTCCGTCGCTGCTAAACCTGAAAAACACAAAAAGAGTCTAATGAGCGATCTAAGATCACCCAGTGAATCGGCTCCCCACTAACGGCTTCTATTCTATCTAACATCTACAGATTCCCGCCCTAAAACCCAAAATAACAATCAGCAGGAATAAACGGTCGATCACGCACAACCACGTCGTGTCAACCCACACACAATCAAGCAATAGCCAAAACAAGAGAATTAAGGAAATCGAAGGCACTGCGGCACATGTCCTCGATTGGACTCGATCTATCTACCGCGCAACGAAAGAAATAACAAAACAACGCTGGGCCCTACGAACTCGGTAACTTCCACGGGTTCACATCGTCGCCTATGTGGCAACTAACCCTCGACTCCTATACGTGCTCACGAGGACCCACGCATAGGACACCGTTCTCTGTCCATCGATACGCGGTGACTCTGTCTACCCCTAGATAGCCCGAGTTTCCATGCAGTCCGGCCCTAGGACATGACCCCGTATTCTCCGGACCGCACACCTACCGGCGTCACCCAGTAGGTTAACACCATAACCGGAATCGCCATGATCCGATTAGGCAAAAACCCGAGGATCCAATCGGGTCGGAAGTACCGGAACGTAAACAAAACCTAGGCTTGCGGAATCTAACGCACCCTAGAGTCCTAGTGCATAAATATAAACACGCAGACTCGCTGGGACTCTAGCACAGATCACGCAATCAATATCAATAGTAAATCCACAACCATTCCGCAAGCCTCTACACTACCACCGCTCTGACTAGGTAAGATACCTAGTCAGCACCACTAACTTACCCGGTCCCGTGACCGGAGTAAGTGTCCGCAATAACTGCTCGGCCCAACACCGAGCAGTCTAACAAGCCTGCACACAAAGCTCACAACAACAACAATACAATCACGCAATCACAATCAATCACACAATCACACAACAATCACACAATCACACACAAGCAGGCTTATTAGGGTTTCTAAGTCTTTTAATCCATTTCACGCCCGCTACCTTGGGTTAACCGCTTGTTAACCCGTAGACGGTTCACCAATCATCACACTTCTTATTTCTTAACCAAACCTAGTCATCATTCATTAACTCCCCGATCCGTCGGTTTAGAGTTAGTAAACTTACTAACTCCCCGACGTCTCATTATTAACTTAATTTGATCCATTACCCAAACCCGCTATTAAACCTAAACCCCGATCCCAATACAATATTCTATAAGTTTGTTTAGGTTTAACCATATTTTAATGTCGTCTTAATTCCCGTATATAGATTCATTATTTATCGTTCTTAATACATATATATGCATATACGGTCCTACTCAACGGTCTATATGAATGCATCACCCAATCATTACTAACAACCTAGCGTCACACAACCAATTTACCTTTTAATTCTTTAAACCCTAACATGTTTATCTCATCCTAACCGGTTTATCATTAAACGTCCAATTAATTATTAATTACTAATCAGGTTAATTAACGGGTATGCAATCCTAGTACTACGGTTTATCACTTCCCGGTCTATATGAGTCTAAAGGTTTGTGAGCCGACTCACAGTGAGATAGGTACGGAATGACGGCTTTGACACGGTATGAATCCCGAGACCTCCGAACCGAAACCCGAACTTCCCGCACGCACGAACTCGAACCCCGAAGCTTCCCGAACACCCTGACATGAACCGCAAGCTAGGAATGGCCGGAGTCAACGCGTTGACCGGCGTTGACCACGGCGTTGACCGGCGTTGACTTTGACCGTCGTTGACCGTTGACTTTGACCATTGACCAAGGGTTGACCGTTGACTTTGACTGAACCGGTTGACCACCCAATTGAACCGGCTGAACCAACTGAACCATCTGAACCAATTGAACCGGTCTAATTAGAACCGGTTAGGTTAAACCGGTTTGGTCAAACATTGACCGGTTTGACCTAACCGTTGACCAAGGCTAAACCAGCCTTAAACCAACCCAAATCTTGAATCAAATCATCCCATCACACTCCTTGAAGAACCGGCTGAAGATTGGTGGCGGTTGGGCTTCTCCGGCGACTTTTCCGGCGACTTCTCCGGCGTTGACCGGCGGTGGTCCGGCGTTGACCGGCCGGTTCACCCCTTTTTCCGGTGACTCAGAAGACAATCCACCTATCAAACTGACCGCAAGGAAAAGATCTAGCCATACATGGCTTCAAAACATTCAGATCTGATGAAGGATGAGAGATATCCACCAAACTCTAATCCGCGGATGCTTTCCGGCCAGTTTTCGGCCAGCTCCGGCGACGGCGGTCATGACTGGCTGGATGGCGGTTGTAGAGGAGGGAGAGAGGAAGCTATAGCACTTTGCAGAAGTGGATTTGGGTTTATATTGAGAGAGTTATGGGATTTTTGGTGAAAGAAGGTTGTAAGAACATGATGAATGTTCTTGGTGTTCTTGGGGTTTCAAGGGAAAATGCATAGGATTTCTGGGTTTTCTGGGCATGTGGGATGAATGTAGAGAGAGAGCTCGTGGGTGTGAGGCTAGAGAGAGGTTTTTGTGCTCAAAATGAAGTTTTTTCCCTTCACATGCTTGTTTTGTTTCATGCAAGAGATGCATGCATCACCATGCATTGACACCTAACCAACATATGTGGCGACCCTGGGTGATAACACATGTCCCTGGTGAAGCCTTTGAGTCCAAAAAGCCTTCCCTAAACCGGCTTTAACCAATAATAAACCCTTCTTGACCCGTTGCTTCGGTTTCCTCGATTGCGCGAATATTGTTTTAGAAAATACCAACTGATTCCCATAAATCCCTAAAGCTCCAAAATCAGATTCTCCATACTATTAGATGAATTTAGCATTTTGAATCACCTCAATTGGAGTTTCCTAGCTCCCGTTATGATTTTCCGAAGTTTTCTCGGTTTTATCGGTTTCCATTCCCGACTCACCGAAAACATGTTTCTGCTCCGATTTCTCCAACTCTGGTCTTGTGAACATTCTTTATATTGAAATATAAGAATATTCGGCCCGTCTTGGCTTCCGTCTCGACTTTTGGTAAAATTACCATTTTACCCCTGACTTAGGTAAAATGACAATTTTACCCTCGGTTGACTTTCTGCTGCCCGTTGACCGTATTTTTGATACGGGGTATCACACAACCCCTGTTCTCTCTCTTCTCTGCTTTCGGTCTGCCGATTAGCTGGGATTAATATCGCTTCTCGTTCCACTGCTTTTGAGGAAAAGCACACGGTGGTCTATGATCGGGTTTTACTCGATTCAGCGGAGGCGCCTCCTTGGAATTGGTTGGATTCGGTGGGGTTGTAGTTACTGTGGGTCTTTTGATGCATGGTTCTTCACGACGGTTCGAGTCGCTTAGATCGGCAGGTGGGTCTTTGGTTCCTTTCGTGTATTGGCTTCGGCGAGTCTCCGCTCCGTTTTCCTCGACGTTTCGCGGTGGGCTTCCGGCGGTGCTCCTCTAACGACGCGTGTACCTGCATGCCGGCTTATCTGCGGAGATGACACGTGGCACACGTAGCAGTCTCATCGCTTCCGGTTCTAGTTGGGTCGGGTTGTAATTTTCACTATTGGGCCTTTAGCCCACTTGTACTTTTAAAGCCTTGGCTTATGAATCAACCTGTTGACAAAAAAAATAAATAAAAATTGGCTAATTTATTTTTCATCCCGTTCAATGATTTAAATATTTTGCAATTTGATAGAAGAACCCGCTAAAAAGTGCAATCGTAAAAACATCAATCGCAATAAATATATATATATATATATATATATATGAAACAAAAATAAAGAAGATATTAAAATATATTATAAATATATTTTGAATTAAATTATAAATTAGAGAATATTAACTTATTCGTGTAGAGAATATTAACTTATATATACAAAATAGTTAATGTATAAATTATTTAATTATATTTATCCGTTGATTTAATAGTTTAATGATTGTATATATATTTGTTTTAATTTTAATTAATTAAGAAAGTGGGATCTATTATATTTTGGTTGTTTGACTATATGTTTAATAATTGTCTTGTTTGGAAACATGGATTGTAGAGATAATGTTATATTTCCTAATTACCCTTAATGAAATTTAATTAAATCATTAATGTGCAATGGCATAACTTGTAAATAACACATGAATAAAATGTTAGTTTTCTTTTGACTCTAATTTTTTAATAGTATTGAGCATAATGCAATATACAACAAGAAAATGGAAAGAAAAAAAAAACAAGAAAATGAATCTAAAATGCAATATGCATTTGTGACAGGCACACGTGGGAGAAGCAGAAACAGCTCATGCGAGCACCAATTGATGGATGCCTTCGCACGCTCCACCGCAGAATCCGTACACCTGAGCCTTTTTAAAATGTTTTATTTACAGTATCACTTTCCGGTTCAGAGAAACCACTTTGACTCTGCCATGATATTTCAAAATCACAATAATATGTAAAAAATAAAATTAAAAACGAAATTATATACAAAATAATAAGTGCAAAGGAGTTAGATTCACGATTGGTTTTATGTCTCTAATCGTTGTATTTGAGTCTATTTTCACGATTTGCCTTACCATGATTCTTTGGTTTTTTTTTTTGCGAAATTGTAAATATCATTATAAAATGAAGTTTGAAGTTACAGTTTGGATTATCCTAAATGCAACATCAAATAATTGGTCCCATGGCAAAAAAAAAAAGAAAAAATATGGAAGCAAAATCAATCGGTATTTTTTGGTTTTTCAGCTTGGTAGCATTAGATCCGAAATAGCAATACACTCTTGAAATCTTGGAGACTGATGAGTGATGACGAAGAGCACGGTAAAAGACGAAACCGAGAAAGGATGAAACCCGCTGAAAAAGAACTAGGGAGTGGTTTCATCCGGCAACCTGAACACAAAGTCATTCTTCAACGATAGCAGAGAGTTCCGATCATTGATTGTCCTCATCACCTAATCGACGCTCACTAACACACCTAGATCCGACACGAGCCAGGATTACACCAACTAACGAAGCTTAATAGCGGTTGTTCGTTCCCCCATATCTTTCCCCGATGTCAGCGAAAACCGGAACCACGCTTCACCACTCAGCAGCCTTACTACCTCCTCCTACGACTAGAACAACGAAACCACACCAAACCAGGAAGCCCAAACCAATGCATAAACCCATCAGTTCCATGGAGATCAAGTAAACAAGACCAACTCAAATCCAAGGACAATAGGCCTGGGGCAAGTCCAAGATCTACACCCGCATGAAAAAGCTGGAATAATAATGTTTGTCCAAACCATGGTTCTTTGGTTTCAGTGGTTTATTGTGGCTTCGTCTTACAAGTGTAGTTGTGTCGCATTTTCTACTTTTTCCACTTTCCTTTTTCTAGAGAGATGCATTGGTGTTTTCGTTTGAAAGGTGTTTGTTTCTGAAATTTTATATTGTCGATTTTAACTTCTCTTAAAACATTAGGACATCAGTTTCTTGTTTTTTCGGGTTTAGTTATTTTCTTTTCTATCCGGTATCGTATTGATAGATGGGCGTTATCTTTTTGTCTAAGGTTTTCGGTTTGTTCCGGCTTGATTTTTGAACGAAATCAATCCACAATTAATTTGATTTGATTTTATAAATTTTATATTATACCGAACTAAACCAAATCCAAACCCTAATGAAATTCAGGTGGGGCCCAGATAGACAACATGGTAATAAAGATTCATAAGGACCACGTGGGCTTGACTGCTTCGAACCAATCACATCTCGAATCTCAAACTCAAACTTCAGATTTCGCTCTTTTTGTATGAACAACGAATCTTAAAATGCTTTAAACTGACCAAATCCCCAATTATCGTTGTCTTAAGATAAAAATATTTAAGTCTCATTCACGCCAGGTGTCAATCATCAGCGTATCATTTCGATTTTTCCCATAATAAATTAATAATCATTATTATCTTTAGTTCGTCTGGTTTTAAATCTCTTTTATGTTTCGAGTTCCAGCTTTCCCGATATTTGCAGTCCAAAAAGAAACTATATACAAATCAATATCTTTGTGAGTTGTTTTCCTTATTGTAAAAGAACTATTCTTACAAATAAATGTTTAATAAATGACTAAACGAAATCTAACACATGTATATAAGCTATAAACCAGAAGCTAATTGCTAAACACCAAAAAATAATAGGTTTCACAGATGACCTATAAATTTTGACCAATAAATTGCTTAATTACCAAAAGTTTGATGAGTGTTTAATAACACACCCATAGTGACTACCTGTTGTTCAAATAGCAGATATATGTTCATTAATCATGCATTAATATCTGCATTTTCAATAAACCCCATATTGGTTTATATATAGAATATAGTTTTTCAGTTATTTCTTGTAACTTTACAGTTGACACCAACTAACTACGCATTTTATGTTAGCAATTTGTCACACCACGTGAGCGTGTATCAAATCAAATACTAAAATTATTTTTAGCATATTTAATGTTCAAGTAGATTGAATTTTCAAACCAGGCGTTTATGTTATATATAATAACAACTTAGATATATATATATATATATAATATCAAAAAGTGATAGTTTCTTACCACGGTAGAGACCCGGGTTCAAACATTAGTTTCATTTTAAGTTACGAATATGATCGTCTAATTGCGTGTTAGTCGAGACGGGAGATTGTAGTCCATTATATTTAAATGGAGAGGCTCAGACTAATTCTAAGGGGAGTTGCATTCCATGGATAGAGCCTCTTTTTAGATATTCATGGAATGTTCATCCAAGAAAATGTGTTTTAGTTTCGTATAATAAGTGTATCGAACTTGAAACGTTAAACGTGTTAGCGTTCCAAGTCCTTCTCTTTACCACTTGACCACAAGTCCTCGGACGCCAGTCTACCTTTTGAGAAATTAAATACATGTTTAGAGAAGTGTAAAATATACCTATTAATTGGTTCTATAGAATATAGTTTTTCTGGTTGATGCTATAAAATTCACGTGAGAAGATACTAATTAAGAGTGTTAGTGTGACTGATAATAAACCTTATTTAGATTATTGATCAGACCAAGAAAAGGAGATAAGGCATTGTCTCTTTTGATGTTTAAAAAATCATATCCCACCTGATCTTCGGTCCATGAAGTTTTTAAAGTTTATCCTCTCTTTTTCAGATATTCGAAGATAACTATTGTAGTTAGTAATTGCAACTGTCGAGCTGAAAAAATGGCATTGGAACTTGAAGACTGGTGGAAATTGTACCAAGTTGTTGGCCATTATTTCATTTTTACCTTTTATTCTCTGATTGTAATAAGTAAAAGTAATAGACAACATGTGATACAAGTAATGAAGAATTATATATGGTGTATTCGTTTTATTAGTTGTTAAACAAATTTGGAATATGATCATATCATATGCTCTAGTCTTAGGTTTTGGGGTGTATCAACTTTGGAACCTCCTAGTTAGGTCTGAGCGTTCGGGTATTTAATATTGCTGCATTTTGATGTATTTAGGATAGTCTTTAGTTCATGTTCTTGTTCCTCTTTACATTCATTCATGTTCTTTTCTTGTTATTTGTTGCATTTAGAGTTTAGGAGCATTTAGAGTTAGGATTTAGTATAATTTGTTGTTCTTGGGAGTGTTTTTCTTATGTTTTGTAGATTCTTGGAGTTTCTAAGGACCTTTGGAAGAGTTTGGAAGCCAAAGAAGTGATTGCAAGTGAAATGGTGATGAAGGATCAAACCGATGAGCTTAAAAGATTGAGTCTTATGAAGTCATTCCCTTGACATTTAGCTTTGAGACTACAAATGAAAGTTGTGAGAAATTGAACCAGCTTTCCAACGGAGGTGGTTTGAAGTCATTTGGAGCTATATGGAAAGAGTTATGCTCGATTTACTGGATGCATCTCAACACAGTCCGCAAATCAGCATCATGCCCAAAAGTAACCAGAGAAATGTATCGGTTTGAGTATCGGGCAAACGCGCCCAATACATTTCCACGCCCAGAACCAGAGAGATGTATCGACTTGCATATCGGGCAAAGCGCCTTATACTTTTCCCTGTGAAGACTATTTTCAGACACCTTTATTTACGAAAATGCCACTACGTGGCTCCCAACTATAAATACTCATTTTGGGGGATTAAAAACCCTAAGCTACCTAAGCCTAGTTTTCTCTCTTCTTATGTTTATGATTTAGGATTTGTAAACCTTTGATTTTGAATTTTAATTAAGTATTTATCTTGTTTCTCTTAATCTCTCTTTCTATCTATGATTTCTCATATCTCTCTTATGATTAGGGAGTAGAGTTTTTGAGTTTTGTGGATGAGGTTAATTTAGGTGGTTTATGTGTTGATTAGTGATGCTTAGGACTTATTTATGAATGAACCTTCTCTAATTAGTTGATCTCTATGCTAGGTTGCAAGGAATTGTTGAATCTAGATGCTAGGCTTTTTCATGCCCGAAAGGTGTTCGATGAAATGCTTGAATAAACTTTTTAGAGGATTTTCACATCTTAGCCTAAGAGATTAGATGTCTAAGATGATTATTGGTAATGAGAACTTGAAATTAATGCTTATTTATCTCTTAATCACAAATAGAAATTTGATCTTGACTAGGGATTAGACAAAGGGATTAGTGCCAAGAGATTAGATTAGTCTAGTGATTAGTGTTCTTAGCCTAAAGATTAGCTTTGCTAAAAGGTATTTGATGAATATTAATGAATGCTTGTCTTGTAATTTGCAAATGAGAATTGAATGATTGCTTGATTAGCATAGGAGTTATGAACATGAGAATGTGATTAGCTTAATTATGATCATTAGCCTTGTTTAGCAATGTTTGATTGATTGAAGAATCATTGATTGTCTCTAAACCACCTAGTCTCCATAGCCTCATCTAGGACCATTCTTTTAGCTTATTTATCTTCTTGTTTAGTGTTTTGTTTGTTCTTGCTTTTTTTGTTTACTTCTTATTTTGATTTGTCTCTAGGTTTTCAGATAAACCCTTTCTATTTGGTTTGCTTAGCTTGAGTAGTTTCTTGCATTCTTGATTGGCTACTCTTCCTGCCTCCCTGGATTGATACCTTAAGTACTATAATGACACGAGTAGACTTGAGGAATTGAGCTAGAACCTAGAAAAGTCTATCATCAGTATTCATTCGGGCGGGTCGGGTTTTTTGGGTTTTTGGATTTTCAGGTTTAGGGCTAGAGAACCCGTTCAGATATTTCTAAATATCGGGTCGGGTTCGGTTCGGGACGTATAGGGTTTAGGTCGGGTTCGGGTACCAGAAATCACCATAAACCTTCTGAAAACTCGGAAAATTACTCAAAATATTCAAAAATATTTGAATTACCCAAAAATCACGTAAAAACATATATTCAAATTACTTAAAAATATTCAAAATTACTCAAAAATATATGCATTACCTAAAATATAAAAACAGAAACTACACAAACTAGCCAAAAATACTTGAAAGTATCAGAACTAACTGAAATTAGATTAAACATTGAGTTATTTCGGGTACCCGTTCGGGTTCGGTTCGGGTTTGGGTATTACCTGATACCCCAAATACTTTGACTTAAGCCCCATTCGAATATTTTTAAAAATCGGTTCGGATCGGAATCAGTTTTTTTCGGACCGGGTTCGGGTTCAGATTCAGATTTCGGGTAAAATGCCCAACCCTACTCCTAGTTGTCTTTTTCTAAAAAAAAAAAACAAATTAGTATAGTTAGACATTTTTTATGAAAAGGAATTCATGTGAAAGATGTTAGAATATCGTATATTAAAAGTTAAGATAGTTCAATCAACACTATATATAAAAGATATCAAATATTGGTTTTAGTTTGACTTAGCATTCTAAATTTTCAAATGGGATTATAGTCTAGCAAGCAACCGATTCTGAAATAAAGTGTTTTAGTTTCGAATAATTACAATATATATACGTTAATTGATTTAACACGACAATTCTATCATTTTTTACGATTTAACACAATATTCTCTATGATCTAATATGATAATTGACTGAATCATCCTGATTATCATGTCACTCGCGTGTGTAAGTAAAGGCCCCTTTATTTTAGTGACTGTTGTCTTATGGATTTTCCATTACTATTTTAGACGTGCCACAGCTAAAGAAGAGCAATATAGGAGGCCCATTAAAAATGCCCTATAAAATGTGGTACACAACAAAGATGAGTTCATTTATTTCTCATTGTGTGTTTCGTTTGGTGTAGTGTAGGTAGGGAGATAAACGTCGGACCCTACATCATATAATTATTGAGGTAATGGTTTCATGTCTAGCTATCATATCATATCATCATATAATTTGTTTTTCACTTTTATTTGACTTCTTGATTAGACATCATCATATATATAATTTATTGAAAATAATGGGTTTGGTCATTGATACTCTACTCCAATATAGGGTAAAATAATTATTATGATCTCATCCACCAATTAATTTTCATATTTAGGGTTTTCTCTATCACTTTCTCATATGTTTGGTTCAAATATATATTTTCTCAATTATACTTTGATTTAACAAATAGAAACTTATGTTAGTTTTTAAATATAAGAATTTAGTCAAAAAAATATCTATCTTCTGTCCTGTTTTTTGTTCTCACATTTATTTGACTTATTGCTGAATAATTTATATGAAAATATGTAAAAAGGACAATTTGTCTTTTGTATATGAGATGTTATATCACAAGTTCGCTGCAACCACGTTGGTCCTATGATTATACGTTTTTTTCATTTTGCTTTTAGGCATCGCATTATTCATGTACGTATGGACTAACTCTCTCAATGGCCCGCACACATTGACTTGTCAGGACCATCACATTATTCATATATGTATGGACTTAAACTCTTCGCATTATTCATATACGGACATAACTCTGGTCCTGCCAGAAAAAATGCTTAAAGTTTTTGTTGTTTGTAAGTGGTTAAACATGTCCCACATGACCACGTGTGGATTAAATTTTGGTTTGAATATAATTGCTCACACTTTATGCATGTAGTTAAATGAGTTGGCTTCAATTGTTTCAAAAATATTTGTTGCTTTGTCTTTGCGTTTATACGACAAAATTCTCCAAAATTCAAAAAAAAAAAAAATCCAAGTTTGGTTTTTTCCGCAAAAGAATATGAGTTATAAGTTTCTAACTAACAATTGAAAATTTTCAAGTTCAAAGGAACTCTTTGAACTATATTTTCGAATCTACTACAAATCTAAAACCTTATAGTAGAACATATTTATTATGAACTTCTTAATTATGAGGTTAGAAATATAACACTTGGTAAGTATATTTTGTTCAACATGATACCAATGGTGGTGTTTTTTTTTTTTTTTTGGAAAAAATATTGCCGGTGTATATACATTGATCACAAAGATTAATAAGGAGATGTTTCCGAAATGGTCCAATGATTAATGAGTAATGGTCAAGTCCTCTCACTCACATAGGTTCAACAATCCCCTCCACTATTAAACCGGTGTCGCTCCTCGTTATCTCCACTCCTCTCTGCAGATACCATAAATCGGGATGTTACACTTATAATAAAATTTCGTTATTCTGAACTTCTTCTATAATGAGGTTAGAAATATAACTATCTCAGTAAGAATATTTTGTACAACATGATACCACTGATGATAGTTTTTGGAAATTATTGGTTTTTCGTGTATAAATACATTGATCATAAAGATTAATAAGGACATAAAGGTAATGGTACAAATGAGTAATGAGTTATGGTCCTCACTCCTCTCACTCACATCTGTTCAACATGCCCCTTAGGCTTGGGCATTTTAACCGGAACCGAAAAACTGAACCGAACCCGACCCGAAATAACCGAAAAAATAGGTTTCGGTTTGTTAGCATTAACCGAACGGTTCCTGTTTTCATTACCCGTGGTTACCCGAACCGAACCGGAACCGAAACGAGAACCGATGGTTACTTTTGGGTACCCGAAATATAATACATATACCAAATATTAACTATATTTAGATTTAAAATAACCAATATACTTAAAATTTATGTACAAATACAAAAAATTTGTGTTGTATTTAAACCAAATACCCAAAATAACTAAAATATTTACATTTTATAGTTATATTTTTACAAATAAATCAATTTTTTATTATAAAATGTAACCAAATTTTATTTTTATTATTTTGGGTATTTTAGTTTTTTGGGTAATTTATATACTTTTGGTAGTTTGGTTCGGGTTTTTTCGGGTAATTTAGTTACTTTTGGGTAGTTTGCCCCTCCTATATTAAACCTTTGTCTCTCCTCACTATCTCCACACTCCTCAATTATTATTGTCACTCAAAAGAAAGAAAAAAATGTCAGTTCTATCCTCTTGTTGTTTATCCATCACGGGAAAGGTTCTTGAGAAGGAAGCCTACGGATTGGCCGCCAAAGACGAATCCGGAGTTCTCTCGCCTTTCCGTTTCTCAAGAAGGTTGAATTCTATCAAATTTGTTTCCTGGGATGATCCTAAATAATTTCTTGTTTGAATAAAACAAATTTTTGGTGGAATTAATGTATAGGGAGACGGGAGAGAAGGATGTGAGGTTCAAAGTGTTGTTCTGTGGAATTTGCCATACTGATGTAGGTATGGCCAAAAACGAGTGGGGGTTTACTAGTTACCCTCTCGTCCCCGGGTAAGAATTCAGACACACACACTTACATACTAGTAAATCTAGGAAAATGCCCTATTTTTGGGATGAGATCATGAGTGTTTTTGTATATTGGAACGGATGATGAGACATGTTAATATCTTTTTGTTTGTCCCAAATTTATGTGGTTGCATTTAAATATATGGCTAATGTGTGTTACAACTAGTGATGGGCAAAAAATTCAATCGAGCCAAATCGAACCAACCGATCCAAACCAAACTATATAAATGTACACAACATATTTGACGATGGATAATGGGTAATAAAGTTGTCTTATGGTGAACTGAATAATACTATTATTTTTTTTAACATGACCAGAACCATGGTTATTGGCTCAATCGATCAAAAGATTAATTAAACATTTCAACTTTTATCATAAAAAAAAGAAAGAAAAACTTTCCAATTTAATAAGGAAGTTCCTTTTGGAACCTAGCTCCTACTTAGAAAAAGGAAATGTAATGATGACATTCAACCGGAATTAAATTGTTTCAGGCATGAGATTGTTGGCGTGGTGACTGAAGTCGGACCGAAAGTGACTAAATATAAAGCCGGAGACAAAGTCGGAGTTGGTTATATGGTCAGCTCGTGCCGGTCATGTGACAGCTGCACCGATGACCAAGAGAACTACTGTCCAAAAATGATCACAACGTCCGGAGGCAAGTACTACGATGATACCATAACCAATGGTGGTTACTCCGACCACATGGTTTGTGAAGAGGATTACATCATCAGTATTCCCAAAAATCTCCCCTTAGACGCTGTCGCACCGCTACTCTGCGCTGGGGTGACGGTCTATTCACCGATGAAGTATCATGGCCTCGACAAACCCGGTATGCATATTGGTGTGGTGGGACTAGGTGGCTTAGGTCATGTAGCAGTGAAATTTGCTAAGGCTTTGGGTACCAAGGTTACGGTTATCAGTACTTCGGAAATGAAGAGAGAGGAGGCGGTTAGTCGGCTTGGTGCGGATCTGTTCTTGGTGAGCCGTGACCCGGAACAGATGAAGGATGCAATGGGGACTATGGATGGTATCATTGATACTGTATCTGCGACTCACCCGCTTCTTCCGCTTCTTGGTTTGCTTAAATATAAGGGAAAACTTATTATGGTTGGTGCACCCGACAAACCACTTGAGCTTCCGGTTCTGCCTCTCATCTTTGGTAAGAGCCTATATATATCCAAGTATTATCTCTATAGATAAATTAATATCACGATATAAATTAATAAAATCTCGTGGTCCTGATATTATTAATTTATAGAGGTTTTATTGTATAGGTTTACATATATTTGGCTACATTTTAAGTGTCCAGTAGAAAAACATTAAAAAATATGTTTTGTGGTTGTATATATAGGGAAGAAGATGGTGGTGGGAAGTATGATAGGAGGGATAAAGGAGACTCAAGAGATGATGGATTTGGCCGGTAAACACAACATTACGGCTGATATTGAGCTTATCTCTGCGGATTATGTCAATACCGCCATGGAACGGCTGGAGAAGGCTGACGTTAGGTACCGATTCGTGATTGATGTTGCCAACACATTGAAGCCTATTCCTAATTAACTATAACGCTTAAGAACTGAATTTCCCGAAAAACGTTTGTTGTAATAAGATCCGTGTTGTTTGGTAAGGACTTTGTGTGTAGCACTACTAGTGTGCTTTATCAGTTGAATCAACTTGAATAATACATCTTAGCTATATTAATAAGTTCTTGGGGGAAGTTTAATTCACATTGTAGGTTTTGAGTGGTGATATTATAGAGTTTAAAAATATCACACACACACACACTCATATATAAGTGGACGTTTTATTTTTATTTTTATCTATATTAACTGGTCTTGTTCTTAAAGTTGAAATATATATGTTGGGTGTCGATGATGGAAGCGGTGTTGTTTGAGCAATCGGAGCAATGAAAACGATATGATTTAAAGTACCAAGATTTTGATCCATATCTTCTAGATAAGAGATTAGCTCTTGTCTCTTGATAGTGCATACAAATTTCACAATGTATGATTTTGGGACTAAACTCAAACTATTTGTAAAATCATATTTTGTGGTATAAATATTTATCTTTTCGGTTATTTATCTACAAAGAATTTTAAAATTAAGTGTATTTGAGTTATTAGTAAAGAAAAACGTATTTAAGCGGTAGTAGTTGAAAGATGTATGATCTACCGGAAAATGATTCAAGGTATTGTACAAATGAGAACATAGCACGGAGAGAAAAATCGTGTGGTAACTGTATAACCAATAAACAAGTATTTCGAACCTCATAGACTAACAAATCGACCATTGAAAAAAGTAGATCCAAGGATCGAGAAAATAGGTGTGGAGCCTACAAACAGTAACGGTACACTACTGTTTTGGAGTATAGTATTCAAGTGCATGTATCTTGAAAATGTAAACATGTTTTTAATTATGAGTATTTTGCACGAAAAAACTATTTTGGGCGTAAAGCAAACCCGATTAGAAGACATATCTCACCATCACGGCGGAAACTCAGCTCATATCTGCGGATGATGTCAACACTGCCATGGAACGGCTTGTGAAGGTTGACGTTAGGTACCAATTCGTGATTGATGTTCCCAACACATTGAAGCATACTTCTTAATAAGAGTTTCTTAAGAATTGAAGTTCCCCAATGCTTTTATTTTTCTTGTTTGGTTTGTTGTAATAAGTTTTGTGTTGTTCCTTGCAGCAGTTATGGGTGGACGTTCGGATATCTACTCATGTTTTTTTTTTGAATTTTTATGTTTACAACTATAAAACTCTTTTGGATATTTATATTTTCCGAACTGAATTCGGTTTAGTTCTCAAGGGTTCAGTTTGGATTTAAGTATCCGAAACTCCAAAATATTTTCTTGAAAAAAAAATCTAAAAATACTCAAAAATATTTTAATTACTCGAAAACTCATAAAAATATACTCCGACTATCTAAAAATTTCTAAAATATTCAAAAATATTTATAATACCCAATAAAAACTACTCAAACTATCAAAGTATATCCAAAAAATATAAGAAAGTATTCAAAATTAGGTATAATTTTGGACAACTTCCGATACCAATTAAAGTTTTGGTTCATATCAGTTATTATTACCTAATATATAATATCTAAAATACCTAAAGTTAAGCCGTATTAGGTATTTTCTAAATCGGTTCCACAAGCCCCTCCTATATTAAACCCTCGTCTCTCCTCACCATCTCCACACTTATCAATTATTATCGTCACTAAAAAAAACAAACCCATCTCTTGTTGTTTATCCATCATGGGAAAGGTTCTTGAGAAAGAAGCCTTCGGATTGGCAGCGAAAGACGAACCGGAGTTCTCTCGCCTTTCCGTTTCTCAAGAAGGTTCCAATTTCTTCTTAAGGAATTTAATTTGTTTCGTATGATCCTAAATAATTTCTTATTTGAATAAAACTAAGTTTTGGTGTATAGGGAGACGGGAGAGAAGGATGTGAGGTTCAAAGTGTTGTTCTGTGGAATTTGCCATACTGATGTAAGTATGGCCAAAAACGAGTGGGGATTTACTACTTACCCTCTCGTCCCCGGGTAAGAATTCAGACACACACACTTACATACTAGTAAATCTAGGAAAATGCCCTATTTTTGGGATGAGATCATGAGTGTTTTTGTATATTGGAACGGATGATGAGACATGTTAATATCTTTTTGTTTGTAATTTTTGTGGTTGCATTTAAATATATGGCTAATGTGTGATAGGAGGGATAAAAGAGACTCAAGAGATGATGGATTTGGCCGGTAAACACAACATTACGGCCGATATTGAGCTTATCTCTGCGGATTATGTCAATACTGCCATGGAACGGCTAGAGAAGGCTGACGTTAGGTACCGTTTTGTGATTGATGTTGCAAACACAATGAAGCCTATTCCTAATTAACTATAAAGCTTAAGAACTGAATTTCCCGATAAACTTTTTTCTTGTTTGGTTTGTTGTAATAAGATTAAGATCCGTGTTGTTGGTAAGGACTTTGTGTGTAGCACTACTAGTCTACTACTGTGCTTTATGATCAATTGAATCAACTTCCACAATACATGTTAGCTATATTAATAAGTTTTTGTGGGTTTTGACTGGTGATATTATATAATTTAAAAAGTATTATTAGATATATATGTGGGACGTTTTTTTTTTTTTTGTTATCCATATTATAAGTGGTCTTGTTCTTAAGGTTGGAATATACATGTTGGGTGTGAATGATAGAATCCGTTTGAGCAATCCGAGGAATGAAAACGATATATGATTTAAATGGATATCTAAAAAGTACCAATATTTTGATCCATATTGTATAGTCTTCTATATATGAGATTAGCTATTGTCTCTTGATAGTAGTTTAAACACGTTTCATAATGTATGATTTCGGGACTAAATTCAAACTATTATTTTGGAGCATAGTATTCAAGTGCATGCATCTTGAAAGTGTAAACACGTTTTTAGTTATGAGTTTGTTGCGTGGACGAAACTATTTTGGGAGCAAAGCAAGTGCGATTAGAAGACATATCTCAACATCACCGCGGATATTGAGCTCATATCTTCGGATTATGAAGGCTGACATTAGGTACCGATTCGTGATTGATGTTGCCAAGACATTGAAACCTACTCTTTAATAAGAATTTTTAAGATCTGAAGTTCCACAGTGCTTTTATTTTTCTTGTTTGGTTTGTTGTAAAAAGTTTCGTGTCGTTTCTTGAGGAGGTTGTGACTGTGTGGTATACCGTATACCTTAGTATAATCAAATTAATATACTTGAAAATTATAGAATCCGATTGATAAACAAAAGCAGAACGGTTATATTAACAGTTAGGGGAAGTAATAAGCGGTTTAATAGTGCAAAATTGTAGGTGAAAGCTGTTAATGAAAACTGTTAGCGAAAGCAGTAAAAATAACTGTTTTTACTATAACTTTGATAACGTTTTCGTGATTAATAACAAAAAAAATAGTATGCCTCTAACGTTTTTAGTGTAGCGTCACCAATCATATCCATAGTCTTTGGAGGAGCGAACAAAGTCAAAGAGGATAATAAATGAAGCGTACGAATTGTGTAGTGTTTACTTCCAACAAGAGAGGAGACAGTGAAGTTTGAGTTTGGTTCCCAATGCGAAGCACTCCACTCCTTGTCATGGCTTCTCTTTATTTACCTCGTACCTTTTACCACTCTTATCTCTCTTCCCTAGATAGATATTATCATGTCTTTCATAGTATACTACTATAAGAGATATTCGTAACAACCATATAAGTGATACATACAAATGCGTAAACCTTTTGTCTCTAATGAACACTTAAACTTAAGAACATGAATCAACCTCTCTCAAGGTAATCTTTCCTCGACCACATAAATTATTTGTAACATCTCAGTTTGTAGTATATGCGGTGAAATTTAAAAGAATTGATTTAGTTATCTATATCATCAAAATGAATTTATCTTTTCGATAACTTGATTGTCCACATAAAACTCCATAATTCAGCTTGTTTGAGTTGGAATATTGGGAAGATGGTGACCTATTGAAAAGTAATTTGCCGTATCGTGTGAGTTATGACAAAGTACGAAGAAATATCGTATGGTGATTACATGGACTAACATATCGGCTCTCGGACGAGGGTGGACGTGGGACATTACATAATTACTCATATTGAACTATGTATGTAACTGGTTTTATAGTTTAGATTCATATATAAGTGTAAACTTTTAGAAGGATAGTTAAATAATTAGAAATGGTGAATTTATCAACTGGAATATCAGCTTAGATACTTCTTTGACGCCGTTTGACCAAAAAAAAAAAAAAAAAGATACTTCTTTGACGAATAGAGTATAGATTCACATAACAAATCTGAAGTGTGGTACAAATAATTGAAAGGTGACACAAATATGAATCTTGCTGTTAAACCGCTATCACCGCTTAGAGCAAGAACAATGGTGTTATCATAGTTGGAGTTCTTAGGAATTTTTTATTAATTTTTTGGGTAGTTAGGAATAGTTAAGAAACTTTGCCACTTTAACACCTCCATTGGTGTTACCCAAATTGGGGTTTTAAAAATAAAAAATATATATTACCAATAGTTTTATTTGAATTTTTATTTATTTTAATTGTAATTTTAAACTTACAATAATTAATAAGATTTTCGAAAAGAAGATGATCCTTCTTCTGCTGATTCGTGTGCCATGATTCCTTGGTCGATATTAAACTTTGCCACTTTAGTATCTCCTGCAAAGATGGAAGGAGATGAAGTTGAGGAATTGAGGCTTTTGCTACGCAATAAACTATGCGTTATCTGTACCTCAAGTTTGCTTCCATCTGGAAATGTTTGCCAAGTTGGAGTCAACTCTACAATGTGATCACTCACACACAGAAGCCATTCCATTTCTCTTCTCCACATTTCTTTCTTCTCCGTAGGAAGAGGCTCTAACCTCCATAGTTGCCCGAACAAGGTAGCTTTTTTTGTTCAAGCAAAACACAAAGTCAAGCCTATTAAGATCTGTTGTAAGAACTAAATCCAACAAGCCATGAAAGTGATGATTCCACATACCACAAAGAATAGTGATTGCGTTTGAGATGGCTAAAGCTGTGCAGACACCATTTTCAGAACCTGACATATCTTCTCCAAGTAGCAGCTTCGAAAATCTTTCCTTCATCATCTCAATCTCTAAGTAATCAAACCAGAAGAAGAAAAAACAGCATTAAATTCAACTCCAGGGGTTAAAATATATCTAAAGCTACGAACTTTAAGCTTGATAAAACAAAACTGAAAATGTCAGTGAGGAATAAAAGCAAACACTTGGTAGGTGTATCAGCAGGCTGCTTGGCAACAAAAGAAAGAATCAGGAAAGGAGTCCTATTATAGGAATAGCTGGCTATGTAAACAACTGTCCCGAGAGAAAAGGAAAAAAGGGACAACTAAAGCAGCTTTTATACAAGAGAAGAACACCAATTCCTAATTCCCCTTTGGTGAGACAGAATATACAGTTCCAGTATTGTGAAAAAGATGAGCAGGATGAAGTTTTGTAAAGTAGATTAATGAAGAGGCAACAACCATAGCACCAATCTAGCAATCACAAGACAATTCAATCAGTAATAAGAACTGCATCAGGCAATACCAACGAGCAATGTGTACACCCGGCACGCAGAAAAAAATTCTCTACCCTAAGATAATAACTTAACACAGAGAACGAGCGTCAGAGGATAAGTAAATAGACCTGAGGCGGATGTGATGATTGAATGTAAAAGCGAGACAGAGGTATTAACGAAGAGAGGGTCACGAGAGAACCATGAACGAACAACCCAATTCACAAATTGAAAGAAGCATCCACCGCAAATCACCCAAAGAAGCTCGGTCCGGAGATTGAATACAATCTCAAACACGACGGAGACCAACCAAAGAAGCAACGTCGCCAGGAAGAATTGCTCCGCCCCGTTCTTCCCTCCCGTCCTCGCCATCGAAGCCCTTCCCTCCCTCCCTCTCCTCGGGATATCTTCAGAATCTGGTAACGTTAGACCTTAATTGAAATTCTTAGCTGCTAGGCCTCAAGCTCCTTCGATTACCGTTTCCCATTCTGGCGAAAAAGATGAGCAAGATGAGCAAAATTGTGAAGCAAAAAAAAAAAAAAAAATGAATGAAAGTGTGACACATGGCTAAGATACGGTTCCTTAAATTCCTTAATTAAGAAACGATCCTTAACTTTATTAAGCTTATTCAATTTTTTTTAAATCAAAAATCCTAAGAAACTCCACTAAAAACCCCCTAAGATACACCGTTGGAGATGGTCTTATGTCTACGATATGTTTTTAATTTTTAATTAATGGATGTCATTCGTCTTTGAATAGCATAATTCAGCATTATTCAACTAGTCGATCATGAAGTACAAAAATATCAATGTGCATTTTTACTTTTTTTTTTCCGACAAATGATATATATTAATATCGAAAAGAGTTTATAAAATACATATTCAGTCTCATTACAACCGTTGACACAAATAAAAGAAATTGAAACAACTTCGGTGAAGAAGTGGAGAGTAACTATGCTTTCTTATCGAAAGTCTTATAGGCTAACAGATGAAATATGTTATGTCCCTTTTTCACATATTCTAAATCGGCTATCATCTCTTGGATGAAACTCTAAAATGTTTTTCGCATTACATTATTTAAAAAAATAAATAAGATGTTGTTGATAATGAATATAAACCTTGACTCTTTGTGCGAATAATCTTGGTTTCTGCTTGCATTCTGAATTGCTTTATTTTGTTGGTAAATGTCTTCCCATCCAAATTGGTGACATCGCCTTTGATGATAGTATGATGCTGTTGATATTCTCATGGAAGTTTCCAAGGCCTTTGTTTCCAGTAAAAAACCGTCAAATTTTTTTCTAAACTTTTCAAATCCAAAGCAAATGATCCACCAGAAATTAGATTTAATGGAGACAAATAACCCGAACTCGCCGGACAAAAACCGTAGGTAACGAGAATACACTGCCAATCAACGGACATAAAGGTATGCATATATCGATACCATAACCACCATGAAATAAAGAAACTCATGGTCAAACCAATTATGAGAAACATATGATCAAAAAACAAACGTTCACATAAGCGGAGACAAAATCAGGAATTATTAGATAATCTAGATATTAAAACAATAGAAAACTAAGAAGAGGAATAGTACGGCTGACGTCGGAGTCGATGCCGGCCGGAAAATTGCACAGAGGCGGAGGTTCAGAAGAGATCGTCGAGAATTGGCTACGGGATCGAGAGAGAAGAGACAGTTACAACTTCTTACAAAATCAGGAATTACTTGTTCATGTGCATTTTTACTTAATGACGTGAAAACTGTTAGGAAAAAAAATGGACATATGAAGATTCATGGAAACCACAAGAGCCAAACTCTCTCCTCTTGACCCATATGGCATCATCTCTCCTTAAGAACTCATGATGACGTCATCCGATCAGAGCCACACCACCTGCTTCAAACCACGGAGGATCAAGACGACGGCGAAGCAACCACATCATATCAATCACATAGGACAGTCTCCTGTGACGCAGCCGGTACTTAAATGTCCGAGATGTGATTCCTTCAACACCAAATTCTGTTACTACAACAACTACAGCTTGTCTCAGCCACGTCACTACTGCAAAAACTGTCGCCGTTACTGGACACGTGGAGGAGCCCTACGTAACGTCCCCATCGGTGGCTCCACCAGAAACAAGAACAAGCCTTGCAACCTCCACGCCATCTCTTCTCCTGCTCCGATTGTGACGCCTTGGTCGTCTCACCAGCTTGCTTCGACGGCGGTTTCCGGTGGATTCTCCGGCTACATGTTTCCGTTTGCATCTTCTTCTATGGAGTCTTTGAGTTCTTTAAACCAAGATTTGCACCAGAAGCTTCAGCAACAGAGACTCATCACTCAACAAGATTCTCTACCGGTTATGGAGACACCGGTTATGTTTCATAACGTTGAGTTAATCCCTCCTTCGACGGCGACAACGGGTTGGGTTTACGATAGATCCGCCATGGTAGGAGGTGCAACAAGTGGCAGTTATGAAAATAACGGTGATTGTGAGAGTAATTCAGGAATTTGGAAACATAATGCTAATAATGTTCTGCCCTAATTTATTCTATATTATCAATGGCATTACCATTATTTATCTCTAATATTGTAGCTAGCATGCAGAAGCTATTGATGAATAAAAAAGAGTATTAATTTCCCCATTTTGTAGCAATTTTTAACATAATAATTTGCATGATTTCCAAAGGAAAAAAACGATTGCTTTAAATTTAATCATTCTAGATAAAATTAGAGTAGTTTTGAATAAGGGTGGACAAAAACCCGAATCCGAAAATTCAAAATGAACTCGACTCAAAAAATTGGTATCGAATTGACTCTGAAACCGGTAAAATATTCGAATGGGTCATATGCTTATATATCCGAAGAACCAAGTCCGGACCAAACTGAAAACCGAATGGATACCTAAAATACCAAAATATAATTATATATTCAAAAATATTAATTATATTTAGATTTAAACTAACCAAAATATCAAAAATTATAATCATAAATCAAAAAAAAATTACTTTATTTAAAGACTAAAATAATGAAAATATTCAAAATAACTTAGATCTCATAAAATACTTAGATATAGTTCTGAAAGTTTAAATTTAAGTATTTTTATTTTATGTTTCATATATCCAAATCCGGATAAAACTGAACCGAATCCAAAACAAAATTCTAAAATATTCAAACGGGTTTTATATCCAAATTTGTGTGTGATGACCTTCAATGTACCATGTAATTGCATATACATGACAACATATATTTGTATAATAATTATTATATTATATTTACATATAATCAGATGAAGAAACAAGAGGAACGTGAAGTAGAAGAGGACAAGTTCAGCTTTAGGCCAGAGACAAGCAAGAAACTCATGAACTCTCTTATGTATGTAAGACATTCTCATGGATCATACATCCATCATCATTGTTCCTACGCCGTTAATTAACGTCTACAGCACTTGATCCTGGAACCTTAGAGATACCTTTAACCTTCATCAATCGCCTAATCTTAGCAACATCATTCCATCTTCTATTAACAGCAAAAACATTAGACAATAACACATAAACACCACTATCTTCAAACTCCATCTCTAAAAAACTATCTAATATCTCTTTAGGAAGCTCTATTAATGTTCCTTTACTCTTACAAGCACTAAGAATAGCTCCACATATAAGCACATCCGGTTTAACCGGCATCGTTTTAACCACCTCCAATGCTTCATCTAACAATCCAGCTCTACAAAGCAAATCAATCATGCATCCATAATGCTCTAGCTTAGGGGAAAGATTGTGTTCTTCAGTTTTCATCTTACGGAAATATCTTCTCCCTTCATCTACTAAACCTGTGTGGCAACAAGCGTTTAAAACCGCAAGAAAAGTTACCTCGTTCGGATTAAAACCGAGATTAACCATCTCTTCGAAATATCTAAGGGATTCATGTCCATGTCCATGGATAGCTAAACCAGTTAACAGAGCATTCCAAGTATACACATTCTTGCTTTTGATTCCTTTGAAAATCTCTAAAGCTGTTTCGATGTAGCCACATTTAGCGTACATATCGACAACCGCGGTTCCAATATGCGTATCCCATTTGATTCCAGAGTTTACAACATACTCATGAACCCATTTTCCGTAATCCACAGCTCCTAAGCTAGCACACGCAGAGAGAACACTTGTAAGTATATGCCCATCTGGTTTTACACCCGATGACGTTTGCATCAGAGAAAACAATTCAATCGCCTCGTTAGGCCTTTTACATTGAACCAATCCACTAATCAAACTGTTCCAAGAAACTTTATCTTTCATTTGCAACTCACCAAAGATTCTCTTCGCATCACACAACTGCTCACATTTCACATACATATCTATAAGAGCATTACCAATCTCTAAGCTGATCAAGTATGATTTTTTCAAGATCAATCCATGGATTCCTTTCCCTAAACTTAAACACCCTACACGCCCACTAGCAACCAAAGCACAGACATACGTAGCCAAATTAGGCTCAACATCCATCTTTGAAAACATACTCAAAGCTTCTTTATACAACCCAATCCTCGAGAAACCAGATATAATGCCAGTCCATGAAATTACATCTCTCACAGGCATTTCATCGAACATTTTACATGCACTCCATAAATCTCCGCACGTACCATAAAAATGAAGAAGCGAGTTCTGCACATATATATCATCGAAGAAACCCATCTTCGTGACAGTTCCATGAATCTGTTTACCTTCCCAGATCCCTGAAAACTTCCCACACGCCTTGAAAACTGGAGGAAACGTATACATGTCCGGTGAAAATCCATTACTTACAAATTTCCGATAAACAAGGATCGTCACTCTCGGTTTATCGCAGACTGCGTAGCTTGATAAAAGCGTGTTGTAAGGAAACGAGCTCAATGCACGACGGATTCCGTGGAGAAATACAGAACTGTAAGATGAAAAGTCGGCGGATTTACCAAAAAATGTCACGACTTTGTAGATGAATAAGTCATCATGAAGAAGATCATGAGAAATCAAATGAGTTTGTATCTGTTTGAAGACTCGAAGATAGCTGCATCGGCTAGTCAATTCCAGAAGAACTGATGTCTCTGGAAAATGCATAAGAACTAGTCGCCAATAGTGATCAAACAATCACATGGGATTTCTCTGTTAATCTGCATTTGTAATCCACAGAACAAACACGAACAAGAGTGAAGAAGAAGAAGAAGAAGCCTGGAAACTTTGGGCCGAGAATGAAGGCCTGTTATCGGGCCTGTCTTTTGATTTAATGGGCCTTTCTACAAAATATCTTCCCCGTCGAACGTCATCTTCTCCGCCTTGACTTCACCGGAGAAGAAGATAAATCGGTTTAGTTGCAGAACGCGATGCATTGCGGATGTGCTTTCGCTTCACCAGCTGTGTCTCCACGTCCTCCATTGGAAATCAAAATCTCAGTTTCGAAGCTTCGAGCTTCATCAGCCAGAACTCATACTGAGATAAACCCTTCTAATGATCTTACAATCGATGGTTCAGATAAATCTCCGGCGACTAGAGTGACGTTGCCATCTCATGTGAATTCCATCACCAGCACGTCAAACCCTTTTGTCAAACACTGCTTAAAGCTTCGCCAAAGCTCCTCTTACCGCCACGCTCATGGCTCTGTTCTTGTCGTCGGAACTATCCCAATTAGGTATTGTTCTTCATTGTTTCCGAGAGATTTGAGGAAAGTAATCTCCTTTTCTGTTTGATTGAATTCATGTGGAATTGAATTAGATTCAAGATGATAACTTTAAATCACAGGGAAGTATGTTTGTTCCAAGCGAATAAGCAAGGAATCAGCATTGAAATTGACTGTCTACTTCTCCATGAGGAAGCTCAGATTCCACAAGGATTAGAGAGTCTAAGTATACGCATCGTTCGAGTTAGTTCTTTAGTGATGAAGAAACTCTCTGGAGTGCAATCTACTGAATCTGTTGAAGCCATTGCCTTGATGAGAATCCCAAGCAGCTTCATTGATCTTAAAGATGATGAAGACATCTCCATAACAGATTGTAAGAAATGGTTCCCTTCTGCTCACCGAGTTCTTGTTCTGGACAGCATACAGGTTAGCTACCCTTGCTAGATTGTTTTGAAATTGTAGGTCGCAAAAATACGGAAGCAAAAACTGTGTTAGATAAACCGATGAAAATACGATTAAGGAAATACGAGTAAGCGGCAGCGAAATGATCTCTTTCTTTAATTCAAAATATCTGTCGCACTGTAATGGTTTGATGAGATAATGAATCCCATGATACAACCGCTTTAAAACTAAGATCGTAACACTCAATCAAAAAATCTACGAACTTAGATTATACTTATACTCTCGGACTTACGTTTAGGTAGAAGAAAGAAAACGAGAGAGATTGTTGTTTTTCGAGAGATACTAGTTCGAGATCTTTACGCCTACTCTAATGAATCTGATGATCATTTCTTGAGCAAGATATTGGTAATAGTTGCCATTCCATGTTTTTGCAGGATCCGGGGAATCTTGGCACATTAATCAGATCAGCTATGGCTTTTAATTGGGTATAAATGATCAGCCTTTCTTCTCAATTCAATACCAACTGCTTAAATCTCTAATGAGAATCATCATTATATCTTGCTGATGTTTGAATAGGATGGAGCATTTCTGCTTCCAGGTTGTTGTGATCCATTCAACGACAAAGCTCTGCGAGCAAGCCGAGGTGCTTCGTTTCAACTCCCCATAGTTTCCGGAAATTGGAACCACCTCAAGCTTCTAGAACATGAGTTTCAAATGAAGCTATTGGCTGGCCATCCAGCAAGTACTACTCAGAAACCCAAACCCGTCTCCAAACTTTCCTTAGAGTTTGCTCAAACTTTAGTAGAGAAGCCTTTATGTTTGATCTTAGGCAGTGAAGGGCACGGTTTGTCTGAGCAGTCACGACAAGTATGCGAGCTCGTGAGCATTCCCATGGATGGTGAGTTTGAATCTCTTAATGTCTCTGTTGCTGGTGGGATTTTCTTATTCATGCTTCAATCTTGTTCCGGTTTGTAAATAGCATAACCATTTATTAATGAAAATTCCTTAAAAATTCATCAATCCAACTTATAATATTTATATCATATTAGTTATAGTTAAATATATTCAGACATTTTATTAATTATCGTTTATGTTTATCTAAATTCAAAATTCATATAAATAATAAAAATTTACTATATAAAATCTTATTATCTATAACAATCATATTTATCAATATTTAAATCTCATACTTTGAAAATATTTTTATATTAATTTTTTTATTAATTTTTATATGAGATTGTACTTATCTCTAAAATAAAATAATATTGTTAATATAAACTAAAATATTTTTTATATTTATCATTTTATATTAGATTGTATTTATCTCTGAAATTGAATAAAACTAAATTGTCCATATAAACTAAGTTTAATAGTAAAAAACATAATTTTATTTAGATAAGCAAGTAATCAACTATTTGAAGAGTGAATAAAAACTTAAAAACTCTCCCAATTAATATAAAGATAATACTATAAATCATGACAATCATATCAAAAATCCAAATCAATTTAATAAATAACTAGCATGATTTGCTCGCACCTTGTGCGAGCACAACCATTAATAAATAAATAAAATTTAAAAAATATAAATTCAATTTAGCATCAATAATAGTATAAAAATATTTTTATATAGTAAATATAATTAAACAAATAAATATACATTATTATATTTTTTTATTAAAACATTTATAGTATATATAAATTCTAAACTCATAGCAACAAATAAATTATTATCTGAAATTATATATATATATATATATAAACATAAATACATGTAAATTTGTTATTAGAAGTATTTTTCGTTCATATTTATCCAAATAAAAAAACTTATATATATATATGAATTTACAACATAAATCGTATTATCTACAACAATCATACTTATCAATATTTAAATTCTATATTTATAAAATATTTTCGTATTTATCACTTTATTTTTTAATTTTTTTTTATTTGAATTGTATTTACCTATAAAATAAAATAAAATATTTTTAAATATTTTCACATTTATCATTTTGTTATAGATTATTATTTTTTAAATGAGATTATAATTATCTTTAAAATAAAATAATTAATATAAATTATCCACAACAGTAATAATTATCAATACTAAAATCTCATAATTCAAAATATTTTCATATTTATTGCTTTATTTTTTTATTTATTTTTATTTCTGTTGATCAATATCTCTAAAATAAAATAAAACTAATTTTTAAAACTAATATAATAAATAACTAAATTATAAATATATGGGGTGATTGGTAATGGCTTTAGAATCTCTCTAAAGCCTAATTTCTCTCCAAAGCACACAATCTAATCCAATCATACTTTGTAAATATTTTCCTGTCCAAAGCATTTTATTATTTTTTATTTTTTGTTTTGGCTGTACAAAGCTAAATATGCAGAGTAAAAAAATTGAGCTGTGAAAAATGAAAATATTTTCACAGCCAAAAACCTACATCGATTAAATTTAAAGCCAAAGCAAAAAAATCTACAGCATAATTTATACAGCAAAAAAATAAAAGCCACAGCTCTTCCAATCAACCCCATAAATTAAGGTTATCATTGTAATTAGCCTAATTTTATTAATGGTAAATTAGTAATTAACCATTTTGAGAGCGAATATAAGGCCAAAAACACTTCTCAATTAATATAAAGATATTTTTTTAAACAAATCAAAATAGTAAATCTCAAAACCCTGATCTATACAAACTATAATCTCCTAATAATTGTGTTAGAAAAAAAAAACAAATTTTAAATAATGTATGAATCTAAGCTCTAGAAGGCTCTTCAAAACGAATGTAATCATACATAACACCTTCAAACGGTCCAAACGCTTTAGCTTGACGTAGATAGATTGTGTTGGTCCCGGTTCTTAGTAACCTTCCAGGCACATTGATGGTATAAAGCCGGTACACTCCATGGATTCCATGTCTTGCTATAGCATTATCTCTTCCGATATTACCCGTCGAGAAAACCGGCCTTGAGTATTCGTTGTTGAACCGTACTTGTAAGTTAGCCCGAGCAGCTGAGGCTAAAGCTAGTTGCAATGTGTAGCTACCTCGCCAGTTCACATATGGAAGTTGAAACACAATCTGCCATGTCGTTGGTACATAAGTCGAATCATCAAGGTTCCTGGTGACATGAGCGTAGAACCAGTCTTGACTATAGTTACTAACTCCAACTGTGTAGACAAGATCATGGTTTGGGTATAACTCGGTATATCGTTGCCATAACCCGTATTGTCTAAACCTGTGGGGAAAATAGCAAAACCGGAATCATTAGAAGCAAAACCGGTTTTGGAAAAGAGTGAACCGGGATCATGAGGATTAAAGACTTACTTGTCTGTGTGGTTTATGTATAAAGGATTCATTGTATTCTTGTATGGTTCCGGTACAAAGTATTCTCTAGCGGTTCGATCTGGTACACCAATCTCCCACAACGTTGGACCGTTCCTAGGAGGCTTGAACACGATTCTATCGAGACTAATCTCTGAACCCGCAGCTACATTAACACGGTTTTGGTATAGAAAGTCTCCGATATAACCGGGAACCCATCCGTATAGATTATAAGTTCCCGGTCTAACGTTATCAATCGTGAAATAGCCGGTTTCGTTGGTCTGTGTCCAAAATTGATATCCCTGGAAAAACAAAATTCAACGATCAATACATGTAATTTATTAAGTCAAATCAAATTTAACAAAAGAGTAATAATGATAAACCTTAGTATTTGTCTGCCATGAACCAGCTTCTCCCGGTGGTGCTAAGCCGATATATGCCGATCGTGCCGGAGTCAATATTCTGAAAACATTTGCAAACAAAATATTAATAAAAAGTTTAAAGTAACTATTATTATTATTATTATTATTATTATTATTATTATTATTATTATTATTATTATTATTATGTAAATATACCTGTCGTTGACTAAGAGTCGACCGGTAATGATTCCTCTTTCCCGACGAGAAGGAAAGTCAGAGGATGCTACAAAATCATACGGCCAGGCTTTAACTTCTTCTTTGGTCTGAAAATTAATATAACGAAACTAACGTCACTTCTTTTATAAGTTTTTTTAACCTAACTTCTTTTATAAGTTAGGTAAATAAATATGATGCAAAACAAAACAAAATTAGTAACCTGTCGTTTAGCATCTTCCCATAATGAATCGATACGATTATTGCCGGTAGAATTAGAGTTTAAGTAAACGAAAACCGGTCCAAAGACCTTCTTCCACGCTTCACCAGCTCTGTAATGTGTCTCCATGTCCATACCAACATAATGCCCGCTTGTAAAAGACTGCATTATTAAATCAATTAATTAAAAAAATTTAAAAGACTAATCTTTTCATAATTAGTTTTGAATCATTTCTTACGGTGATGGCTGTCGGACCGACGTGAGACGTGAGCTCCTGTTTGATCGGTCCACCAGAGCGGTATTCGCCGCTCGGTGAGATGAGCCAGAAACCTACATGGGACTTGGTTGAGATCCAACCATGCACCTTGTTGTCCTTGACCTCACATGAGTATTGGTACTTATCATCCACCTAATATCATTCAATTTGAACGTTCAAAATTCAATATTTTGTATGGAAGAACAATTAGGATATTAATCAAAAAAAAACAAAAAAACTAGTTACCTGGTTTTGAAACATATGGTTATGAGGATGAGTCAATTGTACAGCCTCTTTGTAAGCAAGGGCCTTAGCATGGCCACGGTGGATGTCACGGTCATCGTCTGTCGGCATTTCTCTTTGCCGATTATCAGCCACCGCCATGTAATGGAATCTACAAACATATTATATTTACATCAAATAACAAGAACATTGTCTATTTTCTTATAATGAAAACATTATTATTTTTTGATCTTATAATGAAAACATATAAAATACCTATCAGGGTTGAGTTTGAATGTGAATCGAATTTGACCCATCTCGACTTCTGGCCATCCTGGAAGTCTCTCGAAGATTCCGTATGCGTAGATTCCTGAAGTATTTGCTCGTATAATATATCTCTTGTCTACGTTTAATGGAATATGATCAGAACCATCACTCCATGTTCTTGAGAATGAGATCTCCACTTGTTCTTTGGTTTGAGTTATGATTCTAAATTTGGTTCCTTCAATTCTGATAAACAAAGAGAAAAAAAAAGGTTCATAAATTATAAAGATTAAATATTTCTCTGGAAAATAAATGTGAACATGTGTTAGGGTTTTATTAAATACTTGTTCAGCTGACAATTCACATAAAATATTAAATCAAATAGTTAATACCTATCCAAGCCTTGGCGAATGTTTTCTCCATTCCATGTTATGTCCCAGTACCTACATTACATCATAATTAATTAAGCAATATTATTTTATATAGTTACATAATATAAGCTTATGGAATGTACTAGCTTATTATTATTACAATATAAAATCACTGAAAATTAATTACCCTCGAGTTCGGATATGAGGATTAAGAACATTGTCGATATCTTTGTATTTGATCCCAGTTATGAGTCCTCCAGGATTCGAGAAACTAACTCTGATCATCCCATTGTCTACTATAACCTGAAAAATATTTTAATTTTATATAACTATCTTTAGCATATATATTGGCATGATATTTTTTTACTATTATTGATTAGCTAAAATATATGTTGTATATACCTCTCTAGTTCCATGGCTATGCACTGTTGGAGCTTCTGCACTTATTCCATCTAAGTTCCTGTTAAAGTTCAATAATTGCAATTACATAACGTCAATGAGTTAAATTGAAAACGCTAACTGCCTATACATACAATTACTTGAGTTAATTATAACGCAGAGAGAGAGTTTAGGGTTTGTTTCTGATGTTAGATACAAAATAAAGAATTGTATTATAATCTTCAAAATCTAGAAATATGTTCAAACTTATACGAAAATCACAATTGTTAGCATTAAACAAACAAAACATGCATGAGATTTAAGAAACATGTGAGCTTTCTGCATATACATAGATGTATATGTGAATGTGTCTGTATATATTTAATGTAACATATAATGAAGATTATAAAAAACTGACCTTGTCGGCTGTTCAGAAAACGCAATTGGAAGAAGCAATAGAAAGAAACAGATCAATAACGAAGCTATCTTCTTCTGCAAATTCATCTTTTTTTTTTCTTTCAAAATCTCTTGATCGAATTTAATGTTAGATTAAGATATCTGCAGAGGCATCCGTATTTATATATGCGTGTGCTTTAGTCGGTTGTTAAACAAAGTTCAAGACGAATAGGTGCACCAGAACTTAACTAGGAGTTATTTGACTTCCGACATTAGAGTTCTAATAGGACTCGGTTTCACAGAAGATAAATACGGAAAATATATATTTTAGATCTTGACTGTCTTTTTATTTCCTTTTTTCTCGTAAACATATTTTTTTTTAGTCAAGATCTTTGATTTTTATTATTTGCATTGTTAATGGAAATATTCCTGATGAAAAAAAAAATATTAATTTTCTGAAAGTGTTTTATCTTTGGAGTGTTCTACAATATTGTGAAATTTTGTATTGCATTCAGAATGAACGTAACAAGTTGTAACGTTGGAGTTGATTGCATGGTTTAATTCTTGTGACAAAGCTATTTGACAATGTATTTTATAGTTATAGCAATTTCATGTACTTATAAATATTATTATGAAAGTATTAGCTTTCACTAAATAAAAGTTCTAATTATATATTTTAAACTAATTATTTATAATTTATTAGTTAAATTTTCATTTTCTCCTATATCAAAATATATTTAATTGAAATAAATTTGGACTTTATGATAACCATTGACCAGGATTTTCATTTGTTTAACTTTGAACTAATAGAAATTTACAAAATATACTAATTAGCAAAATTGGAAAATCCTATTAGCCAATGGATAGTGAGTGGATTGGTGAATATCTTTGTATTAGTATGATTCGTTCGTACCATATGCGAGCATAAACATTATTAACACACAAATTTTTTAAAAATAAAAAAATCATCAATTTAATTTAACAACAATAATATTATTAAAAATCTATATCGTATTATTTGTAATTAAATATAGATAAAAACATTATTATACTTAACATCTTATTAAAATATTTTATAGTTTATTATAAAATAAAATACATTATTAACACACAATTTTTTTTAAATAAAAAATCATCAATTTAATTTAACAACAATAATATTATAAAAAATCTATATCATACTATTTGTAATTAAATATAGATAAAAACATTATTATACTTAAATCTTATTAAAATATTTTATAGATTATTATAAAATAAAATTAATAGCAACAAAGTAAATTATAATTATATATTTATATGTATTACCATCAATATATAATTTTTTATTAAAAATATTTTATCGGTTATATATAAATTCAAAATTTATATTTAAATAATATAAATTTACAAAATTGTATTATCTATAACAACCATGTTTATCAATATTTAAAGATCTTCATAAATATTTTCATAATGTCAAAAGATATTCTCAATTTTAATATAAAGATATTGTATATTTTTTATTAGGTTTCATATTCTTCTAGATATTGAATTCCTAACACTACTATAACTAAACGATTAGATAGGCTTAAACCTAAATTCATGATTATTTTACTAAACTTAAAATAACATAGGCGTCATAACTACCTCTCTTGTAGTAAGAGAAGCCAATATCCTCATTACACAACTATAAAAAACTTCAAAAATTAGAAGTATTAAAAAATCTCAGTAACACATCCAGTAGTTATCTAACCACAAAGATAATTAACATTAATAAGAAACTAACCACAAGGAGATACTCCCACGGCTGATAGGAGTCATAATATATCCATAGAAGATCGCTTTCTCTAATACAAAAATGTAAAAATAGTTTTTTTTTCAAAGGCTGTAAAAATAGTTTTTGAGCTGTAATGATAATGATAACGTACAATAATGTAAAAATAGTTTTTTTTTATCAACAATAATGTAAAAATAGTTTTTGAGCTGTAAATAAAATAACCGATTTATATTTCTTTTAATGAGCTATTAATCAAATAAATCAGGTTCTTTAATACAAAACCTTCTAGACATAATACAAGATAGGTCTCGGCGTTTCAATACTCATTTGCGTTTCTCGAATTTTTTCTAAGTTTTCGGATTTTCAAATTTATAGATATAAAATCTGTTCAAATATTTTAGAATTTTGGTTTGGTTTTCAGTTTAGTTTAATTCAGATCCGAATTGAGTTCAGATATCCAAAATATTAAAAATTGATTAAATCTGAATTAATTTTAGTTAAATTTTGACTTACAACTAATTATCTTAAGATATTTAAGTTATTTGGAAGATTTGATTATTTTAGTTTTCAAATAACTAATAACTTCGACAATTGTAATTTTAGATATTTAAATTATTTTAAAATTAAATATAACTAATATATATTATGAATATATAGTTATATTTTGTGTAACATTTGATTCTTGCTTCGGTTTGAATTCAAATTAATTTTTCTGATATAGAAGTTTAGGATCCGTTGAAGTATTTTATCGTTTCTTATTTTGGTTTGTACCATTTTTTGGTTGGTTTCGGTTTGGATTCAGATCCGAATATTTTGTCCACTCTTAAATCCTAATACAAGATTAAATTTGAGATTCTTTTTTAATGAAATAGTGATAATGAGAAAATCAATAATATATAAAAATAGTTTTGAGTTATTTAATCAAAGAACCCATGTTAATAAGCGATATAGCACATGTGACCTTAGGGAGGACAGCTAAAAGAGGTAATGCAAAGATTAAAGTTCCCAATCCAATAGAGCTTAGCAGATCCGTCCGATGACAATCGTTAAACCGTCGCAGCTCTCTTTCTCCGGCGGATCCTCGCCGTTATGCTCACTCAAAGGATCACTCCTCACCGTCGCTATTCTCACTTTCGTCTCCCTCTTCTACCTCTCACTCAATTCCTTGCGCACTTCGCCGCCGTCTCCGGTCGTTGTAGGTGCGATTCAGGTTCCACAGACCTTCGTGAAGGAAGATAAGATTGATAACGAGGATGAAAACTATTCCGATGTTTATCACTCGCCGGAGTCGTTCCGGTTGAATTACGCGGAGATGGAGAAGAGGTTCAAGGTTTACATTTACCCCGACGGAGATCCCAACACGTTTTATCAAACGCCGAGGAAAGTGACCGGAAAATACGCCAGCGAGGGTTACTTCTTCCAGAACATCAGGGAGAGTCGGCTTCGTACCCTAGATCCAGAGGAGGCGGATCTCTTCTTTATCCCAATTTCTTGTCACAAGATGCGAGGCAAAGTAAGAATTGGGACTTGAACTATATTCATGAAAATCTTGATGATTGGGATTTGTGTTTTGCAGGGAACATCATATGAAAATATGACTGTGATTGTTCAAAACTACGTTGATGGATTAATAGCTAAGTATCCTTATTGGAATAGAACCTTAGGAGCAGATCACTTCTTTGTTACATGTCACGACGTTGGTGTTAGAGCATTCGAGGGATCTCCTCTTCTGATTAAGAATACGATTAGGGTTGTGTGTTCACCGAGCTACAATGTTGGTTTCATTCCTCACAAAGATGTTGCTTTGCCACAAGTTCTTCAGCCATTTGCACTCCCTGCCGGTGGGAATGATGTCGAAAACCGGTAAAAACCTTTGCTTCTTATCCATTTCTCTTGTGTCAGTTCACATTTAAGAAAGAAGAGTCTTCACAGTTTAGTGTCTGTGTGTGGTGGATAGATCTTATCTAAGCACTAGTCCTCTCTCTATGCTGATGTTCAAGTTTATAGCTTTGCTGCTTAAGTCCAGATGATTAGAATGTCCAATATTGTTGGGACTTAACTGCTCTTGGGACTTGTTTTAGTAGCTCCTTATCTTGTGCCTGTGTTTGATTGAAACATCCAGTATCTAAGCACTAGTCCTCTCTCTATAATGATGTTCAAGTTAATTTAGAATGTCCAATTTTGTTGGGACTTATCTGCTCTTAAGACTTGTTTTAGTAGCTCCTTATTTTGTGCCTGTGTTTGATTGAAACATCCAGTATATACGCACTAGTCCTCTCTCTATACTGATGTTCAAGTTGATTTAGAATCTCCAATATTGTTGGGACTTATCTGCTCTTGGGACTTGTTTTAGTAGCTGCATCCTCGATCTTACTAACGTTGGTGTTACAGGACAACACTTGGTTTTTGGGCTGGTCATAGAAACTCCAAGATACGTGTAATACTTGCCCGAGTGTGGGAGAACGACACAGAGCTCGATATTTCAAACAACAGAATAAACAGGGCTACAGGGCACTTAGTGTATCAGAAGAGATTCTACAGGACTAAGTTCTGCATATGTCCCGGTGGTTCTCAAGTGAACAGTGCTCGTATAACTGACTCCATCCATTACGGATGTGTTCCTGGTAAGTGTTCTTAATACTCATTACAACGATATACCACCAAAGAAGAAACTGAACTACTGAATCTTGTTGTTTTGGACAGTTATATTGTCAGACTATTACGACTTGCCTTTCAACGACATTCTGAACTGGAGAAAATTTGCGGTTGTACTCAGAGAGCAAGATGTTTATAACCTCAAGGAGATCCTCAAGAACATATCACAAGCAGAGTTTGTTTCATTGCATAACAACTTAGTCAAGGTAAAGATAAATCTTTGTTCAATATTGTATAACAAGAAGCTGATTGGTCTTGTTGTTTTGCAGATGCAGAAGCATTTTCAATGGAACTCACCACCAGTTAAATTTGATGCCTTTCATATGATCATGTATGAGTTATGGTTACGCCACCATGTCATCAAGTACTGATCAAATACTCTTTTCTACTTTTCCCAAACTCGTAGATACTGTCCTAAGCAAAACAGAAAAGCTAGTATGTACACCTCTTGTAAGTTTTTAATATCATAGCTTACCAAACAACATTACATTCTTTGAGGAAAATTCATTATTCTTGTGTACTATGTGCTCTGTTCCATCCTGTGGATTAGTTAGTTTTTTTGTAAGGCTTGGAGATCCAAAGTGATATGTCTCTTACTAGTTACTAAGAATCCAGGACCTGCAAACTTTGGAGAAACTCTTCCTGCTTTGAAAATTACAAAATCAATATACATTTTATTATTTTGACATCAATGATTACATTTATATACATAGGATGTTTACAGAGAGTTACAATGGCATTACTGTTTCCATATACAAAAAAAAAATATCAGTGGTAGTTAATAAATTACATACAAACTGCACTCACTTCAAACTCAGTCTTCAGGAAGAAGAGAGTTTATATGATACAGGACAAAATAGAGTATATACATACATCACTCTTTTTGTGTATTTACATTGAAGGCTTTTTACATGAATTTTCCAACTCAGGATAAATCATCCCTTCCATACCATCAACTCCATCAAATCTTGATATAAATCCTTTCACAGGATCAATGTTAACTGTTCTCCACCCTCTTTTACTGATCAATGTAACCAGCTTACATCATCTTAATATGAACCCTAAAGCTGTTTCTTCTTTCATAGCTTTTCCAATCCTTTTCTCTTTTTTTTTTAAACTCTTTTTCTTCCTTTTTGGGCTTAATCCGTTTCCAGGATCAATATAAACAATACCCATCATCTTAATCTGAACCATAAAACTACTTATGCTTCTTCATTTTTCTCTTTTTCTCTTTTTTTTTTTAGTTTTCAGGACTAATGTAGTAACCAAAATGATTCTTCAGAGCGTTATCAGCAAACTAAAACTACTAACTACAAAAGGAAGAGACCTGGTCAAAGGTTCTGCAGAGATGAAAGCCATTGCTCCATATATGTCTTCCCATCTGCACATTTGATTGGAAGACTGAATCAGACTGTGTGGATCATTCTCATGATACTAAGCAACAACAAAGATTCAGAGCAAGTAAGATCAATTTACAAACAAAAAGCATTAGCCTTTATATCAACACCACAAGTGAGATAACAGTTCATACCAGGAGACAAACCGTTGGGGAGATTCTTGACAGCAGTCAAGAGCTGGTTATTACTTGACCCTTTAACACCAGCTCTATAACAAGGAACCAGGACTAAGAAGCCACCATCATCACCTTCTTCATCAGTTTGAAAATCAGGTCCATGTGGCTCAGTCCATCCAACAGACCACTCAGGTCCATCACCAACACCAACAGCTACAGATTCTGATCCGGATGAACCAAAGCTCTCAAGCTCCAGCTCCTTCCGCTTGATAACTCTTCGATTTATCTTTGTAGGGAACTTGAGAGCTTCGGTCTCTTTCTCCTTTTTACCACGTAATAACCACCAAGGCCAACTAGGGATCTGTCTCTTCATCATTTCAAGAAACCCTTTTGGTTCCAAATCGAGCTCAAATGAATCAGAAGAAATCAATTAAAGAATAAAAGAAGGAGCTGCTGATCTTCGTGAGATTGGTTCAAAATGTCTAAAATCTACAGAATTTGAAAAAAGGACAAAACTTTCGAGCTCGATTTCCCAGAAGATCACAAGGGTTATTACAATCTTAGCTAAAGGCTCGAACTTTCAAAGCTCAAGACCTAAGTGTCACCATTAGAAACCCGGCGAAACAAAGAATGTTTCACCAGTAAAGAACCCTAGAAATTTGAAGCACAAATGAAATCAACACCAGAAATTAATCGATCAGACAACAACAAAAACAAAACCAAATTATCTATCCATCATTCTCTCTTATCCCTCCGACCAAAGTTGTCCCTTCTACTCAAGGAGCTAGTCGTCTTCTTCTGCAATTTATAATTCGATTTTCTCCAATCTTTTGGTTTTAGTTAGATCCAACGGACACAAATTTGATGATCATCCGCCTCCAATCATTAAACTACGATTATTTTTTTGATGCAAAATAAAAAGATTTTGAGTCGTTATCTGAATAGACAAAAAGAAAATACAACTATTATTTAGTTAATTAATAATGGGTAAAGAGTTCCTATCTACCGTTGATTGATGGACAAGTGGATCCCTAACCGTCCAAAATTGATGATGTGTCGTATTTTATCCAATCGTTTTGCGTGTTTATGAGGCTCAAGTTATGGCACGTGGCAAACTCATCTGCCTTTTGTTCTTAACTATAGTTTTGTTTTTTTGGTTGACAACTATAGTTTTTTTTTTAAACTCGTTGGTGATTACCGGAAAAATCTTATGATTTAGAGATAAGAACATGAGAGAATTTTCTCTTCAACCCTTAGTCGGATTTTTTTTTGATCTCCCCTCTCTTCTCACCTGCAAATTTTTCAATTAGGGGACATTTTTTTTCCGGCAGTTATTCGGTCTAACTCGGGTGATTCTCGGTATAAGTTTCGTTGTTGTCTCGTTTTTTCGGGTTGGTCCGGACTCTGCTCCGGTAGGACTGGTTTTGTTCCGTATGTCCTCTGGTTCGACGCCTCTGTTGAGGCCTAGATCTTGTTTCGTCCTTTTATGACTCGTCGGTGCTTTGCTTCTCTCCTCTCTTCCCACTCGATTTTCCGTCGTCGCATGGATTAATATCTTCGTTGGTTTTGGCTCGTTGCTAGAGCCGTCGATTGAGGATTTCGTCTTCCTCTTCGTTTCAACGACAATCATAGTTAGGATTAAACCCAACGAAGCCTCCATTATCGTGGTCTGAATCGCTGGTGCCTAGGAACTGTTCGTCTTCCTGTAGCCAAAGGTCTTGTGGTGAGTTCATGGCGGAGCTGAGTATGAGCACCAAATTCAACAATGGGCAGAACTGATATTAGAAGCAACAATATTACAGATTATAATGATTAAAACATGATGGAAATAATCAAAATATGAACCCAACTACCGTAAGCTGATTGAAGAAGAACCGGAAGGTGAGTAGAGTCGAGACAAAGATCTCTCTCCTTAATTCTTTAAACGCCCGTAGTGCTCCGGTTTGATACGCTCAAGAATCCCAGGATAAAACTACTATATTCTCTGCTTCGATGCACTCGAGAACAAAGCTAACGAACCAAAAATTTGTGTTGTACTCTCAGACACTAAGAAACATGGAGAAGAAGAAGAGAGGAGATTGTATATGGTGATGAGCATAGAGAAGAAGAGGAGTTACAGCTTCTTATATAGAAGTCATATTTCTCAATGTAAATAATCAAAAGTTTTTTAGAATTCAATCTCTCATTTACTTTAGATTGATTCCAACAATTAAGTGTCTTGATTTTTTGACGTTACAAAACTTATTGTTAGGAGATATTTTAGTTGACCAAATCAACAAAATTTTCAGTATTGATTTAGGCCAAAAATTAAATTAATATTTGGACCTACAATCTTATACAAGGCCATAAAGCCCAAGCCCATATCTCCTTTACACTCCAAGTTGTCCATTCGGACTTCAATTTCTCATTCAACCGAACTTCATTTTTATCGTTCTTATACACCACCTTGTAGTGGATGCAGCGACGATTGTATCGTGCCCAAGAACTAGTCATTCCGATGAACGTCTTCACCGAAAATCTTACCGGAATATGGTCGTAAACCATTTCCATAAAAACGAGTTCTAACACTGAGGTCGCAGATCGGGTTCGGGATTCAATCGAAGCTTTTGACGGAGGTGTTGGTTCTTCCGCCTTGCCGCCGGTGGTTTCTGGTGGCCGCTGATGATGACCGCACCAAAGTTTCACGCGTTTCAGTCTAGGGTTGCCACGTGTTCTGCTGTGTCTATCTCGCCTTCGCGTGTTCCGTTCGTCACTCTTAACCTTTTGATTATGTATTTAGACTGAACATGTTCTTTTGGACTAATAAAATTTGTTCTGTTGGCAAAATAAAATAAAATAAGAACATACTTTTAGCGAATGTTCTTGAAATATTGCTGGCAAATCATGTTTAATATTTGTATATAATTTCTCCTCTGTATCGATTTTGCGTTGACCACGAAATTATTAATTATTATTAGAAACAAAATAATTAACGTAATTGTTCCAGAGAACGCTGTACCGGCCATTCTAGTTGATTTTGATGAATAAATACGTGAAAGAATTGTACATGTACACTACACAGTATATAAATACAAAAAAGCACAATGGTGCAGTATTTTTAATTGGGAAGTTGACAAAATCATATATTCATAATTTCATATGTCCTGTAAAAGATGATTATCGTTGAATCATTTGATTCTGTAATAAAACGTTACACAATAAAACTTAAAAAAAAGAGTAAATAAAATACGTTTTTGATATTGTAGGACATATTCTCTCATAGATAACGTTGACGTATGTATGTAGGAATAAAAATACACGTGCACGTAAACGTAACAAATCCTTGACAAGTTCATTAATGGTAACGTGGAAGTTGCAGTAACTTTTTTTTTTTTTTAAATAATATTTATATTATATATAACCCCTAAACCGGGCAGAACCGCGATTACAATCTGGAATTAAACCGGAGACGCTAAAACCTAACCGGTCAAACAAACTGTGGAGAATCTGAAATCTAGAGGATTAAAGCAAAAGATGTCGCCGATTTGTTTAAGTACACTCCGGAGAATGCCCGCCTCCGATACACGTCCGTTTCCGGTGGTTGCGAGTACGGAATTCTTCGGCTACGGACTGAACCGGCAATCCTCAGCGAGCCAAGAATCCTTCGACTAAATCTCCACCTCCTCTCTCGATTCCACGATCTGTCTCCCTCAGTCGACGCCTCTGGCCAACTCACAGACCTCGACGGACCGGAATCAACCGGTGACAAACCAGATAACAACTCCGGCGACTTATCAGGATAAAAACCGGCGATTACAACAGAACTGAATCACAAGCAATCGCCTTAAGCTAAGAGAATAAGAGTACATCCGGCGAACAGGTGGGGAGTAGACGGAGGAGCCCAACGGCTCCCTTCTCCTTTGGACCGAGCAAACACTTCGAAGTACGACGCGGAGGAGATTTTGTTATCCGGTTAGTCCGGGACCGGTTTCCATGTCCGCCCACCGCGCGCTCACCGTGAGATCTTTGCCCCCGGAGTTGTCCCGCGGCCACGTAAATCAACCACTTCAAGAAGCAGCCGACCTCTCCACCTTTAACCTCTGTTTCCGCCGCAGCGTCGCATTCCTCGAGCTCTCCCATCGCCGAACACAAACCGAACCGACCTCATCCGTTCAATATCCGTCACCACGGACAGCCAAGGACTACCTTCGGAGAACCGCCATCTCCAGCCGGGGCCTCGCCGCCGCATGCCTTCCTTTGACAAAGATGCTAACCCTACCAACCGACGAAAGAAAATCCGCATCTCTAGATCTCGACAGAAACCAGATCCGTGAAACTCGGCAAGGTCTCTCCGCCGTCCTCCAGCGGAATCTCCCTTAGCCGAGTCACTTCACCGTTCGTCTGAACACTAGAGCTTCCGCAGCGGCTTCCTCCTCGGAGTTCCCACCTCTGCATCTCGGAGAAATCGTGGGTGCATCCATCCTCGCCGTCGCCGCACCGATTTGCCTATGAAGCTCAACGAACCAACACCACCGCGGAAGCTTTCTTGCCAACCGACGAGATCGCCGGCGGCCGAAAAGCCTCGCAACACTCAAAGAAGACGAAGAAGACCTAGGAAAGGGAGAGAGAAAAACGCGTGCGACTCAAACGCTCACTGATTGTTTAGAATCTTCCCGTGGAAGTTGCAGTAACATCATCGATTCTTCTCGACTAGCGGCATTTCGATACCCAATCGGTATTTGGTTCCACCCATTCAATTTTCGGGTATTTCAGTTCTATGCATAGAAACTTTAATCGATATTTTATAAAAAAATTGGTTTGGTCTGGTTGGGATCATGTCGGATTTGGATCGATTCTGTACTTCGATATAAAATACGAATAAACTCAAAATACTTTTGGATATCAATCGAGTTCGGTTCTTTTGTAACCAAAATACTCAATATAACTAAAAAACTCAAAAAAAATCGACAAAAATCCGAAAAATCCAGAATAAAACCCAAAAAATTCGGAATAAAACCTGAAATATCCGAAAACTCGAATATTTTAAAACAAAACTCGAGAAAAACCCGAAAAACCAAAAATATATCACCCCAAATAACAATAATTTATATAATAAATTAAATAGTAATAAATTTTAATACTTATAAGTGAATATATCCTTACCATTTTTATATATTAATATAAATTTAGATAAATTAAGATAAATTTAAAGAACTGAACTAGTAATGTATTAAAGTTATTGGTATAGTTCAGGTTAATTCGGGTAGCTAATTGGATATCGGGTATTATCCGAACCGAACCGATATCCAAAATAACTTGCACTTAGCATCCAATCGGTTATTTTAATGGATCCGAACCCGAACCGATACCGACTGCAATCTGATTCGGTTCTTTGGGTTCGGATATTATACCCAGCGACCATTTAAAAAAAAAACAATTTTTTAACCCAAAAAAACAAAAACGATAAATAGTTAATATGTAGTGGGCCAACATTTATAAAAGCCCATATTACACATAGGCTTATTGAGCAGAAGTCACAGTGTTAAGTCGATCTCTTTTGGCACCTTTCAAATTTAAAATCTGTCCCCTTTCTCCTCCAACGGCTCTCGGAAAAATCCTTCAGATTGTTTTCTCTCTCTCTAATCCTGAAGACTTTGAGCAGATCAATCGACTTCTTAATCGAATTCAGGGTTTGAAGATTCTACATATCGATTCAGGTACTTGATTTTCAAGTTGTTTCGTGGATTTTCGTTTCCTGGGTTTCTGTCTATAAATTAGGGTTTGATTTAAGAGATTATCAATTTATTCTATGTACATTGTAACCTCTATAATGTTCCCAGCATTAGGGTTAATTTGATATGATAACTGGGTTTAGGGTCCTTTCTCCAGATCTGTGGAATCAAAGTTTAGGCTATTTAGTTTTTGGGTTTGGATTCGCTCAATTTGTTGTTCATTTGCATTGTAGGTGATAACTGTGAAAGCATTTTTCTTAAAGATAGCTAACAATGGAGAAGGTCTGTGAAGAGCTAGATGAAGTAAAAGCCACCAATGAAAAGCTCATAGCGGACTGTAGAAGCAAAACTGAGCTTCTTGACAATCTAAAGAAGGTTCAGAACAAACAATTAGTAGAAATTCAAGAGGCGAGATCAGTAATTGAGAAGCAGGGTTTTGAATCTGAGGAGAAAACCAGAGAAATCTCTGAGTTGAAACGAACGAATGAGGATCTGCAACGTTGTTTGAGAGAAAAGGATTTGATTCTCAAGCGACTGAATGAAGCTAATGATAAGCTTAGAGCTAATGGTGAAGAAAAGAACCGCGAATTCGAAGAGGAGAGAAGAAAGTTGATGTCAGATTTGGATGAAGCAAGTGAGAAGAACATTGACTTGGAGCAGAAAAACAATGTCAACAGGGCTGAGATTGAGGGACTCAAAGGGCTTTTAGCAGCAGCGGAGAAGAAAAAGATGCAAGTTGAGAAAACAGCAAAAGCTTTGAAAGAAGTGAGGGCAAGAGATGATGTAGTGATTAAAATGGAAGAGGAGAAGACTCAGGTAGAAGAGAAGCTGAAATGGAAGAAGGAGCAGTTTAATCATCTTGAGCAAGCATATGAGAAGCTCAAAAATACGTTCAAAGCTTGCAAGAAAGAGTGGGAGGATGAAAGATCAAAGCTTCTAGATGAAATCTACTCTCTTCAGACCAAGTTAGATTCACAAACCAGAATCTCAGAGGATCTTCAGAAGAAGTTACAGATGTGTAACAGTGTGCTGACCCAAGAAGAGACCCGAAGAAAACATCTCGAGATCCAAGTTTCTGAATTCAAAGCCAGATACGAAGATGTCTTTGCAGAGTACCAAGACGCAAGAACACAGCTTGATGATTTGGCTGGTAAAAGAGATGAGGAAGTTGCAGAGTTGAGACACTCATTGAGCACAAAAGATGCATATTTTAAGGAGATGAAGTATGAGAATGGAAAACTCCAACTGGAAAACCGCGAGCTGCTTGTTTCATTAAAAGAGCTCCAAGAAGCTACAATTCAGGGATCAGGAAATTCTGCACTATCAAAGCTGAAAAACAAGTTTCGGAACTTGGAAAACTTGCACAAGAACTGTTCAGCTAATCTAAGGAGTAAAGAATCTGAATGGAGATCTCAACTGGAGAAGATTGCTGAAGAGATGGATGATTATAAGTTGCAGCTACAAAGCAAGGATGCAGCACTGAAAGAAGTTGAGTTGGAACTTGAAAACTGTCGTTCTTCGACAGATAAGATGAGGCTGCAGTATGAAGAGATCTCAGTTATGTTCTTAGTGCTAAGTAGAGCAGTCTCTGAGGCTCAGTGGAGGCTGGAGAATGTCAAAGATGAAAAAATCAAGGATGAGATTAGAGAAGAAAGAAGCTATGCTCTATTGATTGAGCAGCAAGAACAAAAGAATGCTGCCCTGGCCAAGGCGCATAAAGAGATTGAAGAAGAACGTGAAAGGGTTGCATGCTTGCTGAAAAGAATTGAAACGCTGGATCATTTTGAAGAACAGAATCTTCAGATGCAGAAAGAGATAGAGAGGTACAAACATACAATAGAGGAGTCATCTAAATTCCAAACTCAGATGAAAGAAAAACTGAAAGAGGCTGAAATTGACTACGAAGAGAAACTACTACAAGTCTGTGATGCACTTGACAACACAAACTCCGACCTCGTTGCTGAACGTGAGAAAGTGGTGGGTTTAACAAGGCAGATTGAGTCCTTTGGTACTGTTAAAGAGAAGAATCTAGTGATGGAAAACGAAGTTCAGAAGCATAAGGAGATGCTGGAGGAATCAGAAAAGTGTCGGATGATTTTAGAGGAACAGCTTTCGAAGCTTGAAAGTGATTCCAAGGAGAATATAAGAGAGCTCTGCAGCAAGGTGGACACTGCATATGCAAAGTTGGCAGACGAGGTTGAGAAGAATGTTTCATTGATAAGAAAGATTGAGTCTATTGATCAAAACGAAGAGGAGAGAAGAAGGGAGCTTGAAAACTACAAGGAGATGCTTGAGGAGGCGATTAAAAGTCAAACTCTCTTACAAGAGAAAGTTGCTGACGTTTCTGAGGCCTTGGAAACAGCAAATTGCGAACTGTCTGATAAAACCTCTGAAGCATACCAGCTTGAATTCCAGTTATGGGTCTGGAAATCTATTGCTAAAAGGCTTAAAGTCGAACTCGAGCAAAACCAGAACCTGCGCAAAAGAGTGGAAGCTTCTCTTCTTGAACAGGTTGCAGTTGGAGAAGCCATGAGGCAAGAGAGAAACGAGCTGGTGCATAAACTAAAAGCAGCTGCTATGTCTGACTCAGAGAAAGAAGCCCTTATAAAGATAATGAGGGAGAAGGACAAGATCTTGGCAGAAGTCCAGAGAGAAGTAGAGTTGTTGGAACAAGAATCACTTACAAGGGAACTTGAGGATGTTGTTTTTGCGCATATAACTGCAGAGAGGGCTTTGCAGAACGAGAGAGAGATGAAAAATGAATTGGAAGGTTCATTAAAGTCTGTATCTTTGCAGCTGGAACAGAAGCAAAACGAGGCTACTATGGTCTACAAAGCATGGGAGAAACTGTCTGCTAGTAAGATACTTACCGAGGTAGAAACCGAGGCGAAAAAGCTGATGATCATAGAGCTTGAAGAGGAAATCTCTAGCATTAGCCAGAAGCTAGAAACATCAGATGAGTCTGTTTCTTGTTTCAGAGAAGAAGCAACCCGGTTAGGAGCAGAACTAGAGACTAAGCAGGAAAATCTAAGAACTTCAGAAGCTGAAAAGACAGAGTTAGTTAAACAGGTAACGAGTTTGTCATCAGAAAGACAAAACCTTTTGTGTTTTATCAGTGAACTGGAGAATGGAATGTCGAAGCTGTGTGATGAAGATACGAAGCTGATGAAAGCTTTGGAGAGAACTGATGGATTTGGTAAAGAGAACAACAGTATTGGTTCTCCAATGGTAATGAAACATGAAGAGGTTGTAGTTGAAGACAGGTCACCGTTTAGACAACTTAACCATTAGTTTGATTGTTTTCATTCCACAGAGAGACTGTGCTCAAGTCATTTGGATTATTATAATCTCAGTAGTTAAACAAAGATTGTAATTTTCATTTCCCTTGAGATCATCATTTGTATTCGATGATCTTTGTTAGGTTTCTGTTTTCAGATTTTCTATGTTTGCAATCTCAATCTTTATTATTATCATCTTTCTTGTTTTTTTTTTATCCCAAGTTATTTATTTATTACAGTATATTCTCGTGCTTGTTTCCCATTAATCACCCATTTATTTGGAGATCTTCTCATTAATACCTTTCTTCTTATTACAAAGCTTTTGTCTTTATATTTACACACAACAAATCAACACTCCCTCCATTGTCTTTATCATCTCTCCTTTCTCTTTGCGTCGCCATGGTTTTACTTCAACATGTAAGTCTCCATCTTACTTTCTCTACAATCTATAACCATGTTCGTTTGCTAGCCGCTGACTGCTGCGGCAAGCGGTAAATTATTGTTCGTTCATATGTCTTGTGTGTAAATACAGTTAGAGCAAGGGGTGCGTCCAATCTCGCAGCGTTACAATGCAACAACGTATTCAACAACAATGGGAAGAAGTTTCTTCACAAGTGGAGCCTCAAGCAGCAACCACCTATTCTCCAGAGGGTTTTCTACCACAAAGCCAAAACCGAAAACCGAGTCTAAGGAAGTGGCTGCAAAGAAACATAGCGACGCAGAGAGAAGAAGACGGCTTAGGATTAACTGCCAATTTGCAGCTCTTCGTTCAATTCTTCCAAACTTGGTCAAAGTAAGTTTAGTTATGCATGCAAACTCGCTAAATGCATATCAAGATTACCTTAATGAAACTAAGTCTCACATCGGTAGTTGAAAAAATAATTAACTAATATAATATACAAAGGGTTATAGCCAATTCACTTATTGTCAATTGGTTGGAGTTGGAAACCCCTGACAAACCCAAATTTAACAATAACTAACACTTTATTGAAACAAAACAGCAGGATAAAGCATCTGTACTAGGAGAGACTGTTAGGTATTTCAATGAACTAAAGAAGTTGGTTAATGAGATACCAACCACACCATCTTTAGAAGACAACTTAAGATTGGGTCACTTCAAAAACAGAGACTTGGCGAGAGTTGTGTTCAGTTGTAGAGACAGAGAAGGGCTAATGTCGGAGGTAGCAGAGTCGATGAAAGCAGTGAATGCAAAGGCGGTGAGAGCTGAGATCATGACAGTAGGTGGAAGAACCAAGTGTGTTTTGTTTGTTCAAGGTGTGAATGGGAATGAAGGATTGGTTAAGCTCAAGAAATCATTGAAACCAGTAGTGAATCGTAAATCAGAGGTGCAAAACAACAATGATGGAGGATCCTTGTTGCCTCAGTAGCAATGAGTGTTCTTGTGTACATCTCTCTGTTGCTACTAGTTCATTAGAGAAGGTAGATGATAGATGTAAAGGTATACAAAAGCCCTTGTGTTATTGAATTTGGGTGGATACATTTACAAAGTCTATTATATAAATAAAAGATTTGGTTTAATTAGTTGAACAAACTCCTTTCTCTATAGAACTATCTATGTGGGTTTGGTCGCCTGTTTTATGGGTTCTAAATTGCGGAAATTTTTTGTTTTTTGCCGCCTTAGTTGTCCGATAATCGTCTGTCCCCGCGTGAAAGGTCGGAAATGTCAGATTTGAAAAGTTTGTAACCTGTGATTGGTGTCTTTTGATTATATATACAACACAGTCGAAGAAAAAAAAAAGTTGAACCAACACCTAAATCTTGAAACTTTCCCCACCTAATTCCTCATCAAACATTAATGGAAACCTTCCTTCTTATAAAGAGGTTCTTGCACAAGTCTCAAAGCAAACCAGAACTACTCAAAAGCAAAAACACATGGGCTATTGTAGCACCATGGCTCCTCTTTGTGGTGGGAAAGGGAACATGTTTTTTTACTTTGTACACAAGCCAAAAAAAAACCGAACTACTCAATCACTATCAGAGCCAAGAACTTCCTTTTTTATTTCACTAATCTTCGTCTTGAGTTCTTCTCTGTTTCTCTGCAAACAAAGTCAAATTGTGTTCTTAAGGAAATAAGAAAAACCGGCAATCAATTGCTGATTAAACTCAATTGATAAGACATATTTATTCCAAACCTTAAATAGCAAGTAACGTGTAATGAACCAGAGTGAGTATCCGAGACCAACCACTTCCATCAGCTTAGGAAACTGAACCATCAAAATGAAAGGTTACTTAACATATGTTTTGAAAAAGAAAGACAAAAGGTACTAACCAGAGGAATTGATTCGAGTGAACCAACGATTGCAGAAGTTAAGTAGAGAGCAACTACCGCACCACTCCCATAGAGCAGGATTGAATATGTGTTGTCTGAGACGTCCAGCTACATTAACAAACCCAAACATCAACTGCTTATTACATTTTTTGTCTTCAGACCAAAGAGAAAGCTATGAATGGCTCGGCCAAATACTTGTACCGATGCTATACATAGTCAACATATACTATGCATAAGAGGCATTTCATCGAACAAGTGGTGTACAGACAAAACTCTATACCTTGATATCGTTCAAGAACTCTAAGCGTTGAGTTTGCTCGTCTTCTGCTTGAGATTCACTGGTAAAGTTTTTATCTTCGACTTCAACTACATCAGCATCACGCTTCTCAACACTAACCTCATTGACTCCCGTTGATGTTTCTTCAGAAACTGTTTCTCCTTGAAACTTTCCGGTACATCGCAACGTGCCTTTACCATTGGAACACACAAAAAAGACAGACAGAACCAAATTGTCAACATGAAAATGTAATTAATCGAGCAGAGCTAAGTTGTTTCTGATCAAACTATTGATGGCAACTGGCAATAAAACACTATTATCTGATCAATCCAATTCGAAAATTATAATGATAACGAACCGAATAAGATTAAAAAAACGATTAAAATCAATTCAAAAATCATATCTTTAGGGACAGAAAAAACACAAAACAGGAACTCTAGGAGGGTTTTTCCAGTTCTCTTACGGGATTGAAGACAGAGAGATGCAACGTTTCGCTGGAGAGGGAGTGAGATCCTATGTATAGCGTTTCCCGCCAGATATCCATGGCGGTCGTTGCTCCAAGGGAGGTGAGTGATTGCAGTGACTGTGCTGAGCTCCATTTTGGTACGGAAGAACAAACCAGTCACTTTCCGCTTGTGAAATGTGTGTTTTATAAGCAAGAACGAACCTCTAGGGTTTTAGTCATTGGGCTGTTAATAATATTTGGGTTTTTATACAGCCCACATATAATCTCAATGGGACCCTTATTAATAATTTTGTCTTTACTGTGTGTATTGTATCAATCACAATCCCATTTTAGAGCAATGTGATTTCATTAGGTACGGTTTGTTTCTCGTTTCATTTTGTTGGTTTTAGAATTCCGGTTTACATTTTGGTTTAGGATTAAGTTTCTCTCTCGTACGTGCGACCCAACCAAACTTTCTCTAAATTTAAAAGCTTAAACATTACTCCCTCCGTTTTAAAATGTAAGGGGTTTTAAGGATTTTTTTTTGTTTCAAAATATAAGGGGTTTACATTTTTTTTAGACAACTTTAACTTTATTGAAAACTGTGTGACCAATTATATTTTACAGCTTTATTTGTTATTGGCCGAATTGTTTCTAATTTATTTATTTAATAGATATTTTATGTAGAAAAGTAAATTTCTTAATATTTGTGCTTTTAGCCAAAACCCCTTACATTTTGAAATGGAGTGAGTATCTTTTTTTGTTTTTTTTTTATAATCCAGGAAGGATCCCAGACCGTGGTCCAGACTAATTTCTCTGGGTCCAGTCAGACCGCAGGCCAGTTTCACATGGGAGGGTTTTTCCTGGGCCTTAGGCCCAGTGCCCACGTTATCTTTTTTTGTTGTAAAATATAATCAGAAGTTTTCTCATAATCATTCACACAAAAATAAAGTTGCTTGTCTGCCTCGTCCTAACCTTAGTGGGACTCAACTATATTGCGCGTGGTCTTGAATCTTAACATAAACAAACATTTATAATCTAAGAGTATCTAAGTACCGGTTGGCACGAAATATGTCATTTTCTTAATTCGATGTAAACTCATCTTAATTATTTTACTACAAAGTTGACGAGTTATTACATTGCAATATGAAATTATAAATTTTATATCTTTACACACCTTCAAATGTCACGGATCCATTGTATATTTTTTACAAGCTCAAGATCAGCAAAAGTCATTGACACGGTAAATCAATAAGTGTAGTTATCCATTATATGATTCTTCAAGAAAACCTACCAATTCAAGAGACTTGGTAAAGACTACTTGGTTTTGATATTATAAATAAATAAGACTTCTATCTATGTATGTGCTTGCATGATTAAAATGTCCAGTTATTAAATAATCATTTTGTATGATTAAGTATAATCTTCATAGCCTCTATATATACAAACCCTTTTTCTCATTTCTCCACCACCAACGAAGACAAGAGCTCTCTCAGTTTCTATATATCTCTCGTCGTTTTTTAGACAACGAAAGAAAATTGAAACCGAGATCAATGGCAGCTCTTTTGAAAGCTCTGATCTTTCTTGGTCTAATGGCCACGTCCATTCTCGCTCAAGCTCCGGCTCCAGCTCCAGCACCCATCACGCTTCTCCCACCGGTAGAGTCCCCTCCTCCAGCTATTACACCAACCGCTGAGCCACCTTCTCCAGTTGCTTCACCACCGGTTCCCGTTACCGAGCCAACTCCAGCTCCGGTGACTCCACCCACCGTCTCATCACCGACTAAGTCTCCGAAAACTTCACCAGTCGCTTCTCCTCCTAAACCAGAAGGTATTGCTCCAGTCCCATCAGGCTCAACACCAACGTCTTCACCAGCTCCGTCTCCTGAAGGACCGGCTGCTGACTCAGCATTGACTAACAAAGCTTTCCTTGTGAGCACCGTCATTGCCGGAGCCTTGTACGCCTTCGTTTTGGCTTAAGAGCGCCTTGGTTGTATTACTCTCTCTATCTCTCTCTGTACTTTGGTTGTTCTTGTCACGATTTGTTTGACGAATCTCTCTGTTTTCTCTGTAACATTTTGTGTGTTCTTCCTCTATGTTGGTGTTTTATTTTTCGTCTTTTTGATTCTATATAACTGATGGGCCATCGGATTAATAAAGTCTTGTTCCATTTAATCAACATTAAGAATGAGGTGTGATTATATCAAAGGTGTAGGGTTTGAATGGTAACCTCTGTAACGGTTAGAATTATTTTGTTTTAGTTGTTATCAATCACAAAAGGTTATCAAAAGGTATACTCTAAACGGTTATTCTCCGGGTTTTTTTTATTACTGCTTCGCTAACAGCTTGCACTATCAATTTTTTTTTTTTTTACAGTTTTACACTATTCAATTGTTTATCATTTCTGTTAACCACTAATATATTCATTTTATTTTTGTTCACCAATCGGAACCGTAAGTTTTGTCAATGTGACTAGATTTTGTTATTAGAGAATTTTGGCTTTAAATTTGAAAAAAAAAAAAATATTTTACTCAAAAAATTTCCTAAACCAAAGTATTAGTGTTATATGTATTCTATGCTTATTGGAGACAAAGTTTATGGCGCTTAGCGACTTTAGGCACAAAGGTTGGTCTCTAGCATTCATGGTCCCTCAAGATGGCGAGAATATTGAAGGTAAAGACATCTTATCTATAAGAGAATTGAATAATGTAAGATATAGTGGTTTAGTAAAAACATCTGCAAGTTGATGAACTGTTCCAACATGTAGTGTCTTGATCAAACCACTTAACAATTCTATCACGAACTTGATGACAATCCAACTCTACATGTTTGGTTTTCTCATGAAAGACTGGATTGTTAACAATGTATATTGTTGCAGTTGAATCACAGTAAAAAGCAACCGGTTTTGATTGTGGTGTTTGCAACTAATTAAGAAGATTCACTATCCATATGACCTCTTTAACCGCAACAGACATCGCTCTACACTCAGATTCTGCGGATGAATGGGAAACCACATCAATTCATATTGCGCTAATCTCTCTCTCTCTCTCGCTCTCGATAAGTTAGGAACTAATCAATTTGGAAAACCAACAAAATACATAAAAACTCAAACAATGTCTTCATTAATAAACACTATAGTTTAGCACTTGCATAATTTAGAAAACTTGTTTAGCGAGTTGCTAAACAAGCTGGACCCCTTTTCAGTGTACATAACAAACGAAGAAACACTTGCACCCACAGTGTAAATTTTCATCAACAAATTTGTATAAAGTATTAACCACTCGTATTTACTAACTGTATATATATTCACCAGTGACCAGTGACCAGTGACCAGTGACCAAAGCGTAGCCAACGGCAGACTATAACGTCCGTCATTTGACCGATTCACCATTAGGTGATCTAACGGAGCCCGAGTTTGACTTTGAAACAAACAAGCCCCATCGATCCGCCCAATTGACCCGATCCAATTTTACACCCGACCCGACTATGTAACTGCACTCCTCGTCTCTCCGGCAATAACCTCTTCTGCTTTCCGTCGTCAAAACAGCGTCAAAACTTCTCGTTCGTTTCAGCATACGTCCTTTCACAGCCATTATTCTCCTCTTTACATCGTCCGGCAACCGTAGAGTAAACCTCTCAGTGTCGTCCCTGAGTCGACCCATCGAATGACCGGTCGAATTCGACCGCGGAAACTTACCAACGATTTCAGAACTCGGCCGTCGATGGTGGCTTTTCGCTGCCTCATCAATATCAATCGTGACGTGATCACTCATCTGAGCTTCATCGCTGGTTTTATCTGATTTGGCAGTGAGATTGGATCTGCAAACAGGGCAAGTCGAGTGGGAGTAGAGCCAAGCGTCGATGCAATCGACGTGGAAGAGATGGTTACAGATCGGGAGCAACCGCACCGTCTCGCGTCTCTCAAAGTCGTTAAGGCAAATTGCGCATTCCAGATCATCGGATCCGATTTTAGATTCCTTAACGGAGGAGTAAGCAAAGACAGGAAAGCTCTCAACGACGGCGTCTTCGAGGCCCCCTTGCCGTGAACAGCCGTCGTAAGCGTTGCGGTGAGCGTATCTAGTGGTGTATCTGGGATTAGAACGCGAGCAGTGGCGGATGTAGATGGAAATTAATCCGAAGAAGAAGAAGACGGTGACGAGAACGGCGAAGACGGTTGTCTTCGACGGAGCTTGACCTGATTGCACCTCGTGCTGGCTCGGTGGTGAGAGTGATTGAGCACTGGCTTCGATGAAAGCCACGTGGAAGACAGTGACCAACTGGAGAATCCAACGGTGAGAAATGAAACCTTGGAGACATGTCATCGTTCATTCGAAACGGCGGCGGAAGCAAGAATGTAAGTGCAAAATGTAAATCAGTTTTGTTATTATGAAGGTTAGATAATATCAAAATACGATCACTGCATTTATTTATATACTCAAAGAGAAGAAGCACAATGAGAGTTGTCTCGAAGAAACTTCAAAAGGTAAGAATTATGATAAATCTTTATATAATATTTTGATTAACTTAGAGCACGTACAATGGTAAGACGTGGGCAGTTTCCTAGGCGAAAAAATTATTTAAATAATGTGGGTCTCACGTGGGGCCCACATTTTTTTTAATATACGATCTCTTAGATCTCTTATATAAGAGACGTTTCTTGTACTGTGCAAGACACGTGTCAAATTCTTATTGGTTGGAATTTTTTTTTTTTTTTTCGCCTTTCAAAAAAAAAAAAATATTAATAAAAAAATAAAAATAAGAAACCCTACTGCGTCCGCGGATGGACGTGGTCTTAAAAAGGGGTTTTAAAATGGACAATATGCATAGTTTGTCAACTTGTGCCAAGATAAGTTCGTTGATATTTGCATTTTATAGTAATTTTTTTATTTTGTCCCAACTTGGTTAATGAAATAGTCTAATCCACTAAGTTTGTGATTCGTCTATATGGTCTATATGTCAATCATGACTATCCGCTGCAAGTTCAATGCATTATACATGATTTGTTTTCTGTTTTTGTCTCTTCGATAGGGTCAAGTTAATCAATGCTTTGAGTTGAAAATGTATCATCGTACTTTTTTGTCATTTCCTTGATTGCAGACAAGACAATAACAAATAAACATACAAAACAACACAAGTTGATTAAGTGATGCGTTGTATATTTATGGTCTCACCAACAATCCAAATTATCGTTAAACAATAGAATTGGCACATAGATTCGGTTGATGGAGTAGTTATAAATATTAGTATCATATATATATATATATATATATATATATATATATATATATATATTTTGAAACCTCAAATGAAAAAATCTCATATTTTGACCATTAATCTCTGTTCTAAAAGTTTATTTAATCGAAGACAAGCTCACATTCCGTTGAACCTCTCTTCAAAAGCGACAACTCTCTCAGTATGGTCAATTCGGACTCATGTTCAGACTCCTGTTCGGACTCCTGTTCAGAATTATTGTCTAGGGAAAAGGTTGCAGTCTTTAGATGGCTTGAGTGCTTCAAGATACAAGCTGCGAACTTTCTCTCTTTCGTCAATCCTCCGTAGTTTCTCCACTCGAAAGTCTCAATGAAGGTCAATGTTTCAGGAACATAGCTTGGTTCAATCCAATCTTCGTCGGCAATATCATCTTCGTCAGCAATATCATCTTCGGACACAATAAAGGCATGGATCAAGTTACTGTCGAGCTTGAGAGATCGTAGATTCGAGGATTGTTTGAGTACAGAGATGAGTAGATCGCAATCTGTTTCATGAGTGCAACACCTCAAATGTACTAGCTGAGGGAAAATACTACCGGTAGGAAACGTAGCCTTTGGATGTAAACATAAGTAGAGGCGTTTGACGGACGTAAGAGATCTGAGCACATCATCTGTATTGTTACATGTAATCGCAACATCTGCTTTCACAATCTCAGGCATGTACTCAATCATACACTTGGTGGAGCTTCGATCTAGAGTCTCAAAGTATTTCAACGAAGGTGTATTAATCACAAGCTCAGAATCAGGTCCTGAACTATAGCTATAACTAAATCTTTGTAATGAAGGAACTGTAACAAAGAAACGCATCACATTGTCATCCTCGCTTCGAAACAAGACCAAGTCTTCAAGAGAGCTTGATAACAGCTTCCCAGAAGGAGATTCATTGTCTAGGAAAATCACCCATTTGAGGTGCAGCGTTTTGAGCAACAGAAAAGATACTGAGAATTCAACATCCACAAGAGATACGCTATCTAATTTCAATGCCACGAGGGTTGTGCATGTAAAAAATCTCTGAGGCAATCTGCAAGGCGGCTTGTCAATCCCACGATAATACTCAAAACTCAGCTCACTCAAACCTCGTTCTTCTACAGATCTAATCCAAAACCCAATATCTACATCTCTGAATTGTCGATCAACCTCGAAACTCAAACTCTCTAAGACTTGAGCCGTGTTTAAGCGCATAGACCTGTCCACAAACAGCACAAATCTCCCATGGTCGACATTAGTTCTCACATCCAAATATGTGAGTTTAGGGACCGACTTCCAAAGATATATTTATGCACCTAGTTGTTAGAAGAACTATCATTAGTGGATTACAAATAAGATTGACATAAAGTTGATAAGGATAAAAGAGAAATGCAGAAGCTTTTGATATTTCCAACTTATGAAATAGAAAGAGATGTATATGACAGATTTTTAAAATATCTTTGATTTTATTTTTTCATTAGTATATCTTGAGTGTGTTTATCTTCAAAGTGCTTAGATCCAGGCACATCTTACCTTAATAATGTCTAGTTTAGTTGAATGTTTGTACAAACTTTGTTCAAAAAAACATACTTATGTCATAACTATAAGCTAACACATTAGAATCAAGAAAAGAGATTATTACTTATGTGAGCCACTGAAAGATAGATGATTCACAATATTTTGTCTTTGTTAAGAGATATATCATGCAAACAAAATCATAAACACTTCTCTAACATGGAAAATATTATTAAATAAAATATTTCTAAAAATGAAAAAAACACCCTGCATAATTTAATAACAATAAAACAAGCAGAAAAATGTTTTTCTCTCTCTCTCATTTCCTCTCCTGATAAGACGGTTTTCGAAAACTTTGGTTTTTCAACCTTAGATCCGCTCCTTCCACCAATCTCTCAGATTCCGGCTAATTTTCTGGCTGAAATCAATCTTTCTCCCTCCGTTTTTTGAGAAGCTGACTATAATTTCTACGATTAAGAGTATAGAGTCTAAACATAAATAACTCCTTCTCTCAGAGAAGTTAGTCGCTGTGTTAGGGCTTTTTACGGTTCAATGAGGGTTGTCTGAGCCCTTATTAGGGATTATGAGCATAGAAAGGTTAGGTAAGGAAGATCTAGGATAGTTGGAACATTCCTGAAAACTCTAGATTCAAAATCTCAAATCGATTTAGGGCTTTTCTTCTAAGATATCAAGAGACTTTCTAAGAGAATATCTTACTAAGCATTTGTTTTCTAGTCATTGCAATCTTGATTTAGAACAACATCAGCTATGAGAAATTTCTTTTTTTGGAAATGTCACTATCAATCGGAATAAACAAAATTCATTTTTTTATATTTTAGTTTTATAAGAGAAAAATCAGAAAACCTTTCAAAATAGCTCCGAATGAGGATAAACAAGTATAAAATGCTCTCTTCGCAGCCGTTCGATCCTCGACATCTCATCTGTTTCACATGTTTATAGCCGTCTCTTTCGCTATATTTGTCCACTCATATCTTCACAACTTTACATAATGATACAACAGATCTTCACAAAATCATGCCTTTATGAGCTTCGTCGTGATCAACACACATATAACTTTGTTTATATCCATACTGGGCTTTTGAAATTTTGAGACATATTTATTAGTTCTATATATACTGTAATGGAAACAATATCATCAAAGCTAGTCTCCACCAAGCGTTAATCGATTTCTCAAAGTCATGTAAACAAGACCATCACAACTAGTTCAATGAATGTTAATATAGAGTTTAGAATGAACTATATGTGGCAAAACTAATTATTTACAATATTTATCAAGTTTTTATAAGAAACTCACAAGGAATAATATGGCAAATTTCCACGTCTTTACTTTAATGGATAGAAACATGATGAAAGAGTGAAACATGATGCTCGTTTTAGTTCAATCTTCTGTAGTAGAAAACAATGGCTCCAAAATAACAAAAAAATATAAACTAACTGTCTAAAAAACAGCAACACAAAAAAGTGAAAGAAACTGTAATTTCAAGTCTTTGAAAAGTGTCGTAATAAAAAATGCAGCGGCAGTTAAACGATCATGATTATATAAAAGAATAGAGAAAATTCTCCAATTGTCTTTTCTTTCAATATTAACATGCTTAGTGAAATCTACTAAGAAACAAAGAGAAGTGCCAGTTCTCCTATCTCTCCTCAGATTTGCTTATGAACTATGAAGCAAGGAAGAAAAGGTTTTGTGATATATAGTGGCCCAGCATATTCTTTATTATTGGGCCGTTCAGCCCAAATTGGATCCAGTTATAAAGACCATTGCTAACAAACCTTTCACAACAAACAAAAAATTGGTGTAGACACTGCCTACAACAAAACAAGTCCATCAAGCTGAGTTATCGAATATCCGCAACAACAAAATATATATTCTCTGAGTTGCTCGTGAGACCGGATGTTGAAAGTTTCAACATATAAGACAAATAATTCAATAGCTTTGGAATGAAGATTTTAAAACAATTTCTAGATTTTTAATGATTTATTTGCTTGGGAGTTTTTGTTTGTTTTTTGGTCCATTGGAATGTATTCATGTGATACGTCACATTTAATACATTTAATTAAACTTGTCCAATATAGAGGTACATTTTGCAACTAGCAAACAAAAGTTTCCCACCTAATAAAGCTTTTAACAAATGTGACGTACTGTTTGGTCTGTGAAACAAATGAGGTTAGTTTATTTATTATATCCAAATTTAAATATGAATATTCAGAGTTTTAAATACAAATAAAAATAAATAGAGATCAGACAACTAATATCTAACTACTACTTACAATAATTAAGTTAATGATAAACAATGCCCCACAGATATTTTAATTTGCAGATGTAGATATAAACTATTTATATGACATTTTTCCTATACTTGTTTTTCCATTGGATAATCACATAATTTAGACACTCAAACATTAACCTTAAGCAGTTTTATTAATGTATGCAATGATATTAAATCTATCCCGGCCATTAAAACGGCCATCGTCATCAAACCATAAAGAATTTTGCAAAAACGTCGACCACAAAAAAAAACGATTAGCGACACGACATGTCACGTCGGTCCACCATCAGAAATAAATTTCAATAGATGTGACGTCTGGGACTTCGGTTCTTCGGTTCGGTTACGGTTTGGTTACTCGGTTTTTCAGTTTTTTTTTGTTTTCAAAAAACCTACCGATCGGTTTTTTTCTTCGGTTCGGTTTCGGTTCATAAAACTTCGGTTCGGTTCGATAATTTTGGTTCAATTTTATATTCCAAAGCTATATGTATATTTATATATCAAACACATAAACACAAACTGACAAAAGTATATATATATGGGAAGATTGAAACTTTTATGAAAATCAAAACCGATCGACAACTACAAGTCTACAATAATGAATAATAGGTTAGAGACTTCGGTTTTTCGGTTCGATTTTTCGGTTTTTCGATTTTTTCTATTTTTAAAAAAACTACCAATCGGTTTTTTTCTTCGGTTCGGTTCGGTTTCGGTTCATTAAAATTCGGTTCGGTTTCGGTCGATAATTTCGGTTCAGTTTTATATCCCAGGCCTAGATATGATGATGATTACACCATTAGCTGAATTTAGAACACAATCCGAAAAGCAAAATGACTAGTGAATCGATCATCAGTATGAAAGTCAACTCGTTTGTATTGTCTTTTATACATTTACTCTTAAATGGTTCAGAAGGTTAGATCAATAGCTTTTTCATCCAAAATTTATCCACATAGTTTGGAACACGATGCTGATATTAGTAAAGCTATTATAGAGTATAAACTTTTTAGTTATAAATTAGGGTTTACAAATATAAATAGTAATCTGCATAGTCGCAACATTTTGAAGTTGAATGCAACCCTCTAACCATTATTCCAAAAAGGCAACAGAACGTCAACATATGACAAAATGAAATGGACTCATATAGACAAAACCATGTGCAAGATGCCATCATTAATATCTCATACCAAATGGAGTAGTAATAAATAGTACTCCCTCCATTTCATAATCCATTTCATAATATAAGGGGTTTTGGCTAAAAGCATAAAAATTAAGAAATTTATTTTTTTACAACAAAATATAATTAAATAAATAAATTATAAACAATTTAGCCAATGATAAAGAAATCTGCAAAATATAATTGGCCACACAGTTTTCGATAAAGTTAAAGTTATTTAAAAATATAAAAACCCCTTACATTTTTGAACAAACAAAAACCTCTAAAACCCCTTATAAATTGAAACGGAGGGAGTATCATTTAATTTGACTTGTTTTCACAAATCCTATATGGATGAGACTACTTAAGAAAACAATCTGTCTAATTAAGTAGCTCGTAACATGATACATATTTACTGCAAGCATATATTGATGCCAGCTCGTGTCACCATATATTTCTGCAAAATTCTTTTGTGGGGTTTGTGCGCACATGCGTTTTTGCTCATAGCGATGCATACCTTTATGTAATTAATAATAATCCAGCTGATAACAATGCTAGCCGGAAATAAAAACAAATAATGCTAGTTTTTTTTATCCACCAGTTCGATTTAAAGACCAAGGCTTTAAAAACATTACAAATGGACCAGAACCCATACAAAAACATAAGCTGACGAGGCCCAACAAAGGACACTCTAACCAAAAGATAAGAAGCAACGTAGCAAGCACCGCGAGAAGAGAAACATGCAAAGACACGCATCAGCAGGGAAAGCACCATCGGAACACATCTCACCAAACGTGGAGGAGATGGCCGGGAAGCCGAACCAGACCAATTCTTCGCAAGCAACAAGGACCATTTGCCGATCAATCACACCCAGAAACCACCGTGAAATCACTTGCATAAAAAAAACAGAAACTGTAGCGCCGCCGGAGACGACTGAACCCAAAGAGACACCTTCGCAGATGGAACTAAGAAATCCATCAGAGCCCGCCATATACTTGTCCTCAAAAACGAATGAACAAAGGCGAAATTAATCTCGGTGAATCGGAGGGCCGAAAGCAAAACAGAACCAATTCAAATATTTAACGGCAAACAAAGAAAGCGGGAGCGAGATCGAGGGCGTAGAGCCGAGAGCGACCATAAAACCGGTAAGATCCGCTAACAGAAGAGATCAGCCAACCTTAAATCGACGCCAGAGTTTATTGGGACGAAAAGTCCAAAAGAAAAACACCAAAAAAACCCGAGCAAATCTACTGGAAGAGCTAGGGAGAGACCGAGAGAAAAACCCAAAAATCGATCAAAGATCGGACGAAATATTTACCAAAATAGAGAAAGGAGCTATGGAAATCCTCGCGAACTCTCTCCGTAAAAGATTTTGATTGGGAACGAAGAGAGGGCGAAAGAGAAATCTCTCTCTAAAATCAGAGAGTGAAAGCTCCTTGTGGATCATTCAAATAATGCTAGTTTTACGGTGACTTTGCAGAAATAATAATAATTTGAGGTCATAACATTCTGAAATAATATTTTAATATTCTAACATAACAAAGGAAATATTTTGATAATGTCAGAATATTAAAATATTTTAATATTTATCAAAACCTACATTTTTGTTCAAAAGAAATGGTACTATAATAGAAAGGTAAGGAAAATAAAAGGGAAATTGGGTTGTATAACTATCAACGGGATCAAAATTAGGGAAATAAAAAGTGGTTTTTTGAGGTGATTGAAAGGTCGAGATTGCCCATCACCAACATCTCGTAAACACTCTTGACAATTGACTATAACACTCACAACTTCACCTTTAATCATGGCCCACAAAAAAAAGTAAAAATCAGAGAGCTCTCTGTCTTCTCCAAACATCTCACTCACATCTCACTCTCCTCGTTCAAAAGCTTCAATTCCCCGTCGGCGACAAATGGCTCGATGAGTATATGGACGACAGTTCAAAGGTTTGGGAAGCTTGTCTCGTCATCAAATCCTTCGTTTCTTCCATCGAAAACTTCTCCTCCGCCGGAATTTCAATCGCCTCTACCCTCGACGGCCACTATCACCAACATGACCTCTCTCCTCAGCTTTCACGGCAGGTGGGTAATCGAAAAAATTCAATCTTTTTGTTTTAAGATCAATGAAAAGCTTCAGTTACTCAGTTTTTGTTGGTTTTAATGGTGGTTTAGGTGATAAGAGCGATATCAGGGTATAGGAGAGAAGCGATTGGGATTGAACCTCCACCGGAATTTCACTCGCCTCTACCCTCGACGGCCACTATCACCACCGTGGCCTCTCTCCTCATCTTTCACGGCAGGTGGGTAATCGGAAAATTCAATCTTTTTGTTTTGGGATCAATGAAAAGCTTCAGTTACTCAGTTTTTGTTGGTTTTAATGGTGGTTTAGGTGATAAGAGCGATATCGGGGTGTAGGAGAGAAGCGATTGGGCTTGAGGAAGAGAACAGAGCTTTGATACGGATGATTCTGAGATCCAAGTCGACTCAGTGAGTCTCGGAGTGGTGCAGCTTGTTCTTCGATCGGATTTGACTCTCGTTTGAGATGTGGGTGGGACTATTTTGTATAAACTATTTTACAAATAGTTAAGTACTTATAGTTAACTATTTTACAGAATAGTTGACTACTCAACTACTTATATTTATTCTAATCCCATATTATTAATTAGTGTTTTTTTATAAATGTAGTTGACTAATACGTCTAATAGTTAATTATGTATGTTATAAAAAGTAGTTGAATTATAAATTATAAATTATGTGTATCCAGTATAGTATTCGAATACAATATAAAGTAGACATCTATTTTGGTCGAAACAGACAAAATACATGTCACTTTCCATCACTAGATATAATAGTCAATTACATTTATATTAAAGAAGTAAATGACTACTTTTACAAAATAGTCAACTACTTATTTATTACGTAAAAACACCACATATAAAGAATAGTTAACTATTTTGTATAAACTATTTAACAAATAGATAACTACTTATAGTTGACTATAAAGTTTAGACTATTTTACAGAATAGTTGACTACTCATTACGTAAACACACCACTAAATCTAAAAGTAAATTATATTTATTCTAATCCTATATTATTAGTTGGTATTTTTTATAAATGTAGTTGACTATTACGTCTAGTAGTTAAGTATGTATCTTATACAAAGTAGTTGACTATCTTTTCAAAATATTCAATGTAAATTATAAAATAGTTGAAAATATAGTTGATTATGTATATTCAGTATTCGAATACAATATAAAGTAGACAATTATTCTGGTCGAAACAGACAAAAGTACATGTCACTTTCCATCACTAGATATAATAGTCAATTACATTTATATTAAAGAAGCAAATGACTACTTTTACAAAATAATCAACTACTTATTTATTACGTAAAAATACCACATATAAAGAATAGTTAACTATTTTGTATAAACTATTTAACAAATAGATAACTACTTATAGTTGACTATAAAGTTTAGACTATTTTACAGAATAGTTGACTACTCATTACGTAAACACACCACTAAATCTAAAAGTAAATTATATTTATTCTAATCCCATATTATTAGTTGGTATTTTTTATAAATGTAGTTGACTATTACGTCTAGTAGTTAAGTATGTATGTTATAAAAAGTAGTTGACTATCTTTTCAAAATATTCAATGTAAATTATAAAATAGTTGAAAATATAGTTGGTTACGTATATTCAGTATTCGAATACAATATAAAGTAGACAACTATTCTGGTCGAAACAGACAAAAGTACATGTCACTTTTCATCTGTACTTTATATTTTTTTAAAAAAATATTAATTTTTTGCAGGTCTGAAAAGTACTTTTGCAGGTCTGAAAAGCTGTCCATAGAAAAAGCTGTCCATAGAAAAAGTAAGGATAAAATTGTCCAACTTTGTGTGTCATTTTAGTTGTGTTGTGTTATAAACCTAATTTCAAGTAAAAATTTACTAAATTTTTGGTCCTAAACATAATATTGATGCAAATAACCCAAAATAAAAATATTAATCCCAAGGACACAGTTTTTCTTCAACTGCTTTTAGAAAGGTAAGGAAAATAAAAAAAGGTTGAAGAAAACAAGGAGGATAAATCGGGGCAAACATCTTCCACCGTCATTCCCAATTCATCAAAAATCTCTCTCTAACTCCACCGATGACAAACGACGGTAGTTCTCACCGGAACTGAGTTCAAATAGTTACACATGGACGAGGAAGATGTTTCTCTCAATTTCCGAGCCTTGGTGGAGAACGCTGACCGTAAATTCGCCAGAGTCCGCGATCTCCCTGCGTTTGGGCGAGCACAGAGTCACTACTTCCAAGAAGTCTTCAAAGCCTATATGAAACTCTGGAATTATCAGCAGTCACACCGGTCAAAGCTGGTTGAGTCCGGTTTAAACCGATGGGAAATCGGCGAGATCGCGAGTCGGATTGGTCAGCTTTACTTCAACCAGTACATGAGAACCAGCGAAGCTCGGTTTCTTCTCGAAGCTTATGTGTTCTACGAAGCGATTCTCAAGAGGAGATACTTCGAGGTATCTCATGGGAAGGATCTCAATGCTCGATTTAAGGAGTTACGGTTTTATGCAAGGTTTTTGCTTGTCTCGTTGATTGTTGATCGGAGAGAAATGGTTTTGCACTTAGCTGAGAAGCTTAGGGTTTTGGTGGATGACAGCAAGTCGAATTTCAAGGTAATTTTTGATTGAATTTTCGATTTTGCTATGTATAATCACTATTCATGAAGATAGTCTCGGAACCAAAGAAAGGCCGGCTTTCTCGATCCAGCTAGAGGAGTTCGAACGAAGGAAGATGTACTTCACTACTTTCGATCTCATCCACATATCCGGCACAAGAAATTTGATAGCAGATAAACTAGCACGGAGTCAAGCCGTCCTATTCTATTTCACGTTGGAAATGAGCCACCATCATGAATTAGTGGAAATTAGGTTTTTTTGTGTATTTGTTGACCCAAAAAAATCACTATTCATGAGAATGAATTACTGGAATTTATTGTTCATCCTCATTAAGGCTACTTTTTGAGTTTGTGTTCTTATGTTAGGACTTGAACAGAAGTGATGATGGATTTGGGTGTGTGTAGGAGACAAACTTCAAGGAGTGGAGGCTAGTTGTGCAAGAAATCTCTCGATTTACAAAATCTGATACAACCTTAACTTATGTCAGGCCTCTACGTTACTGTGCAATGCTTGATTCTTATCCAGCTTCTCAAACATATCTAGCACGGTTCCACGCTAAGAAATTGTTCAAGTTTCGTGATGCTCTCTTAGCAAGTTATCAACCTAACGAGGTAGGGAACCAAGATTCATCTCTATTCAATTCTGTGGTCTTCGTAATCGTTACATGTGTTGGTTTCTTCAGGTGAAATATGCTGAAGTCACGTTGGATACGTATAGAATGATGCAGTGTTTAGAATGGGAGCCTAGTGGATCTTTTTACAAAAAACGGCCTGTTGATACGAAAGAGAATGGTTTTGTGATTGATCATACATTAACTTCTGGGATTATTGATATGAAGTTAGCTGCTGATATGGCTGATCCATCATTACCTCCTAATCCTAGGAAAGCAATTCTTTATCGTCCTGCAGTATCCCACTTGTTAGCGGTGAGTTTTATGTGTATCATATTCTGATTTTTGCCTTCATGTGTTAAACTATTTACTGGTGATATTTTCAGGTCTTGGCAATGATCTGTGATGAGCTCTCTCCAGAGAGTGTGATGCTGGTATATTTGTCGGCTTCAGGTTAGTTTCTTTTTGTTGTCACTTGGACCTTCTAAGATTGACTACTTTTTTAATGTTGTATCAATGATATTGGTAACGATCATCCAGGTGGTCCTGCTGGCGACAATGTAGCGCCTCCAGAGAACTCTGTCGGTTCAAGCAGAACATCGACAAGCAAGCTGCTTGCTCGAGCTTCCCAAGAACAGAAGAGTTACAAGTCAGAACCTCATAGCAATGGACAAAAAAATTCTGGGGACTATTACAATGATAGTCTATGGTTAGGTCCTAGAGGAGGCTCTGGTAAGTCTTTTCCTCGGATTTACATTGTTATCTGTCTCCAATGAGCAGACTTTTCTCACTGGGCCGGCTGTAATGTTTTTTTTTCCAGGTTCAAACAACCTTTACCCTGGTGATCTAATCCCTTTTACACGGAAACCGCTTTTCTTGATCATTGATAGCGACACTAGCCGTGCATTCAAGGCAGGTTTGTTATAACTTAGTGTATCATTTTCTCTGGAGAGTCTAATAGTTTCTCTCAGTCACTCTGTGCGATATTTGCTGATGAATTCTAAACTTCAGGTTTTGAATGGAGCAGAGAGAGGCGAGCCTGTTGCTCTACTTCTTTCTCCTCTGAAGCCATCTTTGGAAAACCCATCTGCTGATGATACATCAGCACTTAACGGAAGTCAGTTTACTTTTTTCTTAACAGCTCCTTTACAAGCATTCTGTCAAATGCTGGGCCTCTCAAACTCGGATCCGGAACCTGTAAGCGATTGTGATTTTGAAATACATTAAACGAGCCAGACATTTCATAATGTGGCATTGCCTCTTACCATTTTGATTACAATCTTCAGGAGGTTTACGATGAAGCAGAGAGCATACTATCTGCTTCCTTCTCTGAGTGGGAAACGATTCTCTTGACTTCCAAAGTCTTGAATCTTGTCTGGGCACAGGTCTTGCCCGATCCATTCTTGAGACGGCTGATTCTCAGGTGAGTCCTTTTTATTCCAAGTTTCTGGACTCAAAACCAGACAGTGCAGCTTCTCCAATGGTTGTCTTGTTGTTGTGTAGATTCATATTTTGCCGGTCTGTACTCACTTCCTTGATCCGCACAGAGGATCATGACCCGTATTTACCTCAATGCCACCCGAGTCTCCCAGACTCGGTCTCACCGGTATCTAAACCGGTGCAGTCCACAGTACAACGGCTAGCCGATCACTTAGGTGTTGCCAAACATTTCCCCTTCAACAACACATAAAATTAGAGAAACCTATGAGCTTCTCTCTATCTCTGTGGTTGGAGGTTGGTAGGTGAAAAATGTTGTTTGTTCCTTTTATTTATAGAAAAAGTCTGTATTTTTTTAGGGTATAAAGAAAATGTAATTTGGGGAGTAAATTTATTTTTAGATGTTGATGATTCTTTAGTTTTTGTCCTTTGTACAAGACTAGAACCAGGTAATAATGTATTAGTCTCTTCCCTTTCTCTCCTGTTAGGATGGTTTGTTTTTTGTGTACCATGGATATGAACTAAATCTGTGCATTGCATAAATACAGTGTGACATTGTTCTTTCCCATATTCTTAAAATTTTGTTTTTGTGTTCAACATTTGAGCTAGACTAGAAGGAAGTAAAGATTGAAACTTTAAGCCTTTAGCCCAAAATATGATAGTAGTGGTAAGGCCTAACAGGTGCCTTGGAAGATTGAATCCTAGCCGTCAAGATAACTTTGCTTGATTGAATCTTAGCCACTGACTCCATTTCTAAAACGAGCCGCTTGACTTCGCTGTCTTCTAGCTCTGCGATCTCTCGCTAGTGGAGAGGAGGAAACATGGCGGATTGATTCCAGGTTGGTCTGCTTTCGTATAATTATTTAATCGGACTTGACCTCTTAGATTTCAACTATCTGTTTTGGATAATCCGTTGGAATGCCAGATTGATTGTTTCATCTGGGTATTTACTCGTAGGTCGATTGAAGTTTAGGGGTTCTCAGATCTTCTGGGTAAATTCACATATCGTGGAGAATTATGATTATATTTGACCCTTGTTTTGCAGATGAACTTAGCTCCGACTATCCCAGAAAGATACTTGCTTTGAGAACTCACGATGCTTACACTAAAGCCCTTTGTGCCTATAACATTAAAGCCTCGTTTTTTATACAACATTCCTCATCATCATATCTACCTCTGCAAATCCCCATTAAAGCTCAGAACATATGCGCAAAATGGCGGCAACGACTCGGCCAAAGAGTCTTCTGGTGACGGAAACGGACCAGTTAGTAAAGATGATGGTGATGATTCAAAGAAAGATGGATTTGCCGGTTTCAGTTTCCGGTGGGGCGATCTGTTGAAACCGGATCAAGATAACTTTGCGGCTGTTGGATTAGCTGGAGTATTGACTTGGGCTAGCCTTCAAGTCTTATCACAGCTTTTCTTCATCTCTTTTGCTATCCTTGTCGCTGCTCTTAAGTATTCTTTTATCGCTGCTCTACTCATTTTCATTCTCGTCACTCTCCTGTAATGTGTACCTCTTGATAATGGTTCCTATAGTTTCGTCATCGTTCCATAGAAATTTGTACCACTGCTCTGTTTCTAGTGATTGATTTGAACAACAATACAGAGACATGAATGTGTACATTGAGCTTGGTTTGTCTCTTCTTACAGACAACCTTTAAGCTTCTTCTTAGAAACATGTGATCCAGTAATGACGAGAATCAATCAAAACTATGTCAATTAGACTTATTATAAGCAATCCAGAACATGTTTTTATATCAAAGGCCTAAGAGAGATTACAAAAGTATGCTACTTTTTAGAGGATTTCTTTTTCGAGTTAACAACAACGGCTTGTGGTTTAGGATGCTTCTCTGCTTCACTTGGATCCAACCACTTGAGAGGATGACGATTGAAGAAAGGCCAATTTGGTATGGTGATCAGAGTCGTGACAGCAACACCACCGGCGTAAATCAACATCATCGTCCTAAACGACGCCGTCGTGTAACCACCAACGAATGCAACAACGGCGGCGATCAACAGCAGGATCTGCATTAACTGCTCCGCCAATTTCTGCCCTTGCCAATCCATCTTTGAAACAAGAACAACAAAAACGATTAGATCCTTCGAATTGAATCTAGATTGATAACCACCGAGAGTTCAGGCCTACAAAAAGAATAATTAACAAACTCGATCGTACGGATCCGATCTGCTCAGAGAATCCATACCTGGAAAATGATGTAAATCTGATGGAAGTGAATTTGGGGAAGACGACTCCGAAAATCGGTTTTATGCAAACTAAACCGGAAAGTTTGACTAATGCAACTAATTTAACGCACTGTAACGGATTCTGCAGTTAAATGGGCCTTATTTGTAAGCCCATTATGTCCCCGCCTAAATTAAATCAGCGGTTAATTTCGGCAATCCATGAATTCAACCAATAGGTTTGGTGATCCTCGTCAAACCTGTAAACGTAGATCTGAACCGTCAATTTGGTGCAAGAAAGCACATGTTGTAGTATTTTAATCCGTACGATGAGAAAACACGAGAAACACATTGATGAGCGATAAGAACCGTCCGATCGTCAACTCCGTGTTACCATTGTTGTCTATAAATTAATTTCAAGAGTCGTTCACGCGATATTACATTCAATATCTGCTTTTTTCGAGATCGGAGCAAAAATTTGAATTCAGAGAAGCGAGAGAGGTTGCGAAGAAAGTCAGAGAGAAGGTAGTAGTTTTCTGCTTATTTTCTTCGTTTTGATTGCTGTAATCGTTTGATAGTGGAATGAAATTAGTGCGGATTAGTTTCTATTATTGATCATTATCGTCTTCTCGCCGATTCATCTTCTGGATTTAGTTTTTAGGTTAGGGATGAATCGTTTCGCTAGATTTAGGTTTCAGATTGTTTCTATGGCTAGGATCTTAAAGTGTAGATGGTCTTCTTCATCGGTGTAAATTGATAATTAGGGTTTTGCTTTCCGTCTGTTAATATAGATGATTTTTTTATTGGTTAGATGGCTCGTACCAAGCAAACAGCTCGTAAGTCTACTGGAGGAAAGGCCCCTAGGAAGCAGCTTGCTACTAAGGTAAGTCTCTCGCTCACATTTGATCTGTGTAGCTTAATTAACACATTGTTGGATTTTGGGTTGTGAACGCATGTTTGAATTTCAGGCTGCTCGTAAGTCTGCCCCAACCACTGGTGGAGTCAAGAAGCCACATCGTTACCGTCCAGGAACTGTTGCACTCCGGTCTGTGAACAAAATACAGTATCTATTTGGTTTGTGATTGATTGACTAACGCTGTTTCTTTGATTCTTGTTGGCAGTGAAATCCGTAAGTACCAGAAGAGTACTGAGTTGCTGATCAGGAAGCTCCCATTCCAGAGGCTTGTTCGTGAGATTGCCCAGGATTTCAAGGTAATGTGCTTATTCATCTTACTGGAAAGTTTTAATGTGTGATGGATTTCAACCTGTTCATGTTCATGATTTGTGATCCTTGTTCTCTGTGATTGCAGACTGATCTGCGTTTCCAGAGCCATGCTGTGCTTGCACTCCAGGAGGCTGCAGAAGCTTACCTTGTGGGTCTGTTTGAAGACACTAACCTGTGCGCCATTCATGCAAAACGTGTGACCATCATGCCGAAAGACATCCAACTCGCTCGCAGGATCAGAGGAGAACGTGCTTAAGTGGTGTTTGGGAGGAGAAGCTGGTCGGTCGTATTATGTGAATGTGGCTTGTTCTAATTAGACATAGTTTGGAATTAGGTAATGGGCTTGAGAAACTTTTGCTATTAGGAAGACTTGAAAACAATGGTTGCTGTTGGTTTTTCACATGTTCTTGTCCAGTCGGTTTATGATTTGCTTTGTGTTTAGTAGCTACGTTTTGTGGTGGATGTTGCTTCTTTGACAATATTGAACACCTTATTTTGTTGAATTTCAATTTTAAAACAATCCATATGTTGTTTAATTAAACATTTTCATATAATTCTATATACAATGCCCAATTATCTCACTAATTGGTAATCCGAGTGACACTGAGAATTTTGGATCGTAGCCGTTGGGTTGATATGAGAAAACACAAAGTGCAAATGTTATAACCGTCCGATAAGGAAAGTAAGAAAGCACAAGCGCCTATCGTGATAAGTGATACACCTTTACTTTCGTTGGTGTTATAAATAACCACTCCAAGGGTATTGAGGCCGCAACCGCAAACTATTACTGTCTGCCTCTCTCTCACGGAAGACAAGAAAAAGTCAGGACAAGCGAAGAAGAGGTATGATTTACGAAATTAATTTAGGGTTTATTATGTCTTGCAATAACTGCGACTACTCTCTGCGATCTGAATATCTGATTCTCACGGCAAACGAGTAGTCTTTGCCGATCCCAGTTTGAAAAGAAAAAAAACGAATTGAGTCTGGTCTTTTTGTCGGATGTTCCTGTCTTCATCTTTCGTTTGTTTCTCGATTTATTGTTGCGGATTTGTTTGGCTGCGTTAGTCATTGCCTATCGTTGTTTTGATAGTTAAGGTTTTAAATTCACGTTCTACCTTTTTGGTGATTTCTGTATTGATTCCGATTCATCTGTTAAAATTCAAATTTTGTTCTGATTGCTACAATGATAACTTAAATAAGATAATGTCTTGGTGTTTAGGAACAGATGGCTCGTACCAAGCAAACCGCTCGGAAGTCCACTGGAGGTAAAGCCCCAAGGAAGCAGCTTGCTACCAAGGTTTGTTTCTGGTTGTTGTCTCTTTTGTGTAACTGTTTTTGTAATTATGAAATTGAGTTTCCATCTTCTCTATATTCCAACTCAGGCTGCTCGTAAGTCTGCACCAACCACCGGTGGTGTTAAGAAACCACATCGTTACCGTCCTGGAACCGTCGCTCTCCGGTTTGTCCATCTTCGATTTCAATCTGATTCATTGTCTGTTTAATAAACTCATGTTTACATTATGTTAAATTTCTCTCATCGTATCGTTGACAGTGAAATCCGTAAGTACCAGAAGAGTACCGAGCTGCTAATCAGGAAACTCCCATTCCAGAGACTTGTCCGTGAGATAGCTCAAGATTTCAAGACTGATTTGCGTTTCCAAAGCCATGCTGTTTTGGCTCTCCAAGAAGCTGCAGAAGCATATCTCGTTGGTCTCTTTGAAGACACTAACCTTTGCGCAATCCACGCCAAACGTGTCACTATAATGCCTAAAGACATTCAGTTGGCTCGTCGTATCAGAGGTGAACGTGCTTAAGCCAAACAAACCCTCCACAAGAAACCGAAGCAACCTCTTCTCAATTGCTCGTGTTAGAGAATGTTGTTCTTTTCAATTGTGTGTTGCAAAACTCTTCAACTCTTTTGTTAAATTATGATATGCTTTTTAACTCAATGTCTCGTGGTCCGATTTGATCGGCTCTCGTTTATTTGTTACCTATAAAAATCAAATCTTTCCCCTGAAAAAAGGAAGAATCTTTCTAAAACGTTGAACCATTTTCTTTATTTGACCATATATTCCAACCAAAACCCATTCATTCTCTTATAATAAAACATTGATTCAGTCATCAGAGCTTCTCCGAGGTATTGTTCATCAAACAAAGTTGCAGATAATGATACAGAGCTTTCCAAGATGAAAGCTTTACTTGATCACAGAGAATGCGACGTCGTTTCTTTAAGAGCTGCGTTATCGGAGAAAGATGTTTTGGTGAAGAATCTTGAAGCCGAGATTGAGAGACGGAAAGAAGCAGAGAAGAAACTGCTTGATTCGTTTGAAAAGCAGAGAAGAGAGTTAGAGGAATCCAGGATGGGGAATGTTTCTTTAAAACAGAGGATTGATGATTCAAGCGAGGAAGAAGATGATAGCTCTGTTCAGGATTTCGATATTGAGTCTTTCAAGATTGAGATGGCACAGGCTTTAAAAGAGGTAGCTACTGATTGTAACCAAACGAAAGAGAAGCTTGCGGTTACAGAAACAGAGCTCGAGACTGCAAGATTAGAAGCTAAAGAATGGAAGGAGAAGCACGATGAAGTGAAGAAAGAAGCTGAGTTGCTCAAGAACACAACCGAGAGGTTAAGGATTGAAGCAGAGGAATCTCTTTTAGCTTGGAATGGTAAAGAGTCTGTGTTCGTGAGTTGTATAAAGAAAGGAGAAGATGAGAAGAACTCACTTCTTGATGAGAGTAATAGATTGCTTGAAGCTCTTGTTGCAGCTGAGAATCTGGACAAGAAGGGTAAAGATGAGAATCAAAAGGTTAGAGATATACTTAAACAAGCGGTTAGTGAAGCTAATGCTGCGAAAGAAGCTGTGGGAGTTGCGAGAGGTGAGAATTCGAGTTTGAAGGAGGCTTTGTTGGATAAGGAAGAGGAGTTGCAGATTGCTTTGAGGGAGATTGAAAGAGTGAAGGTTAATGAAGGTGTGGCTAATGGGCCGTTGAAATTGTCTTCTTTAGGAAACGACAGCGTTTTGCTAAGGGGGCGAAAAATTGGCGAAAAGCGATCTTAGGGTTTTAGCTTCTTCGAAGCTTTCATGGAGTCGCCGCCAGGTTCTCCGGCGGTGGCAGAGGCTGGTGCGAGTGAGTTCGAGAAGGGTAAATCAGGGCTGAAGGATTCATGGGCTAACGTGGTTCAAAGGAAGCAGGATTTGAAACAGTTTGAGGTTGAAATCAAAATTCAGAATGGTCAATCAGTGGTCGAGATCCCTGAGGAGATTTACGACAAAGGAATTCCGATCTGGGAAAACTTCATAGTTGGGAGATTCCTGTCATCGGCTCCACACATAGCAAAGATTCACATGATTGTGAATAAAATCTGGGTTCAGAATGGTGACGAACGGAAGGTGGATGCATATGCTGTGGATTCGAAAGTAGTAAGGTTTAGGATACATAATGCTCAGCTGAGGAACAGGATCCTTAAACGTGGGATGTGGACTATCGCAGGTGTGCCGATGATGGTCACAAAGTGGTCACCAATGGTGGAGGAGGAAGAAGTGCCGGAAGTGAGAACAATACCACTATGGGTTCATCTTAAGGGAGTTCCCGTCAATATGTTCTCATGGGATGGCTTAAGTTTTGTTACAAGCACAGTGGGAGAACCCAAAAGGCTCCATCCAGACACAGAATCATGCTCAAATCTGGAAGTTGCCAAGATCTTTGTCCAAGCAGATTTGTCGAAGGAACTACCAAGACAAATTACCTTTACAAGGAACGGGAAGTCTTTTGTGGTTGATTACACCTATCCGTGGCTGCCACAAAGATGCAAGACATGTGGGAAATGGGGGCATCTAGAATCTATTTGCATTGCCAACCAAAAGAAAAGTCCTATAAAAATTGTGAAGAGAGGGGAAGGATGTAATGGCGAAGAGCAGTTGGGAGAAAAGTCTGCAGACGCTTCTCAAGCTGCCTCTGCAACAACTGGGGATGAGGTCTTACCTAAGACAGTGGCCGACTCCAATATTGATAAAGAGCTCGTGAACACGGGAGAAATACCACCAGTGACTACCAGTTTAGCAGTGGATGCATCCAATGCTGAAACTTCTAAAGAACTGAACAGTGGCAAGGTTAGTATCGGTGAACAACATGACTCAGAGATGGAAGAAGGGGAAGTGGAAGAGAATAGGGAAGAGGGAGAAAAGGAAGGAAGCTGGGTATCTCCAACAAAATCAGCTCGGGTTCAACCACAGTCAAACCTCTTAGAGTTCACCTCGCCATCGAGGTACTCGGCTTTAATTGAAGCTGATGAAGATGGCCAACTGTCGGATGATGTAGAGGAGGACAGTACGAATGAAGCTGCAGATGAGAACATTGATATTGGCCTTGATGTGGGTGGTGAAACTCGCAAGGGTGAGAAGGTTACAACACAGAGGACACATTTGCCACGAATGTCCAAAGCTAATCATAAAGTTCTAAGCGATGCTGCGCTTGGGAAATCGGATAAGCAAGGACAAAACACTCGGAAAGGTACTAGGAAGCCTCATCAATGACAGGGTTTTTCTGGAACATTAGGGGTTTTAACAGAAGTTCTAAGCATTCAGTTGTACAAAGTTGGATTCAAAATAAGTCGCTGCAATTCGGTTGTTTACTTGAGACAAGAGTCAAGGAGAGGAAAGCTAATCAGATTGTTACATCGGTATTTAATGGCTGGTCATGGTTGAACAACTATGAATTCAGCAATCGAGGTAGATTATGGGTGGTATGGAGCCCCTCGGTTCGCATTACCCCGGTTTTTAAGAGTGACCAGTTTATCACAGTTTCTGTTCTGTTGGAAGGTAGTGAAGAGGAGTTTCTGTGTACATTTGTTTATGCTGCGAACACCAGTGAGGAAAGGAAAGGGCTGTGGAGTGACCTTAAGTCTCACCAGGATTCACCAATGTTTAGGGGAAAGGCATGGACAGTTATGGGTGATTTCAATGAAATATTGAGCTGCGAGGAGCATTCTGATGTTGATGCCACTGTCTCGCCTGGAATGCGGGATTTTGAGGAAGTTGTTAGACACTGCAATCTAAGTGACATGGGTACTCATGGAGCTCACTTAACTTGGTGCAACAAGAGAGAGGAAGGACTAATATGCAAGAAGCTAGACCGCATTTTAATCAATGACATTTGGTTGCATAAATACACTGAGGCTTATGGAGTTTTTGAATCTGGTGGCTGCTCCGATCACCTTAGGTGTCGGTTTTACTTAAAGGTGGAAGAGCAGAGCAAGCGAAGGCCGTTTAAATTCACTAATGCCATAGTCTCATCTTCTGAGTTTCTGCCGTTAGTGGATACTTTTTGGAAGGAAACTGAAGATTTATTTGTCTCAACATCCTCAATGTTTCGGTTCTCCAAAAAAACTGAAAAGTCTCATCAAAGCTGCATTGGTTGAAGGTGGGGGACCGGAATAACAAAACATTCCACAATGCTGTCAAGCTCAGACAAGCCAAGAACGCAATAAGGGAGGTGAAATGCAGCTCAGGGGAGGTAGTAACCACGCAGACCGAAATCAAAGAGGAAGCTGAACGTTTCTTCAAAACGTTTCTAAGCACGAAACCACCAGATTACGAAGGGATAGAGGTATCTGAACTAGAGGAGTTACTCGAATTCCGTTGCAGTACTGAGGAGAAAGAGATGTTACTCAAGCCAGTGACAGACGAGGAGATCCGAGATACATTATTCAGGATGCCAAGCAATAAGGCTCCAGGCCCTGATGGATATACTAGTGAATTCTTCAAATCTGCTTGGGGAATCATTGGGAAAGACTTCACAACAGCCATTCAATCCTTCTTTGTCAAAGGATTTCTGCCAAAAGGTATCAATACAACTATCCTGGCGCTCATTCCTAAGAAGGACAATGCAATGGAGATGAGGGACTACAGACCAATCTCATGCTGCAATGTGATATATAAGGTGATCTCTAAAATATTGGCTAACAGGATAAAGGGTACTCTGCCTAAGCTCATCTCATGGAACCAATCAGCCTTCATAAAAGACCGGCTGTTAGTGGAGAATGTCCTCTTAGCAACGGAGCTAGTAAAAGATTACCATAAGGAAGATATATCCCCTCGTTGCGCTATGCAGATTGATATATCAAAGGCTTTTGACTCCGTACAATGGCCTTTTCTGCTTAACTCTTTAAGGGCAATGGATTTCCCAGAGCAACTTATTCAGTGGATTGGTCTATGCGTATCTACGCCTTCCTTCTCGGTTCAGGTGAATGGGGAGTTAGCAGGCTTTTTCAGGAGTGAAAGGGGTCTCAGACAGGGCTGTGCACTTTCACCTTACCTTTTTGTCATATGTATGAATGTCCTGTCCAGGATGCTTGACAGAGCAGCTCAGGAAAATCAGATTGGTTACCATCCCAAATGCAAGAACATAGGACTCACCCACTTATGTTTTGCAGATGATCTGATGGTCTTTGCAGACGGACAGAAAAGGTCCATTGAAGGTATCCTCAAAGTATTCGAGAGCTTTGCCAAGTACTCGGGTCTCAGAATAAGTCTAGAAAAATCAAAGATTTTTACGGCTGGAACCTCCCAAGAGATCAATGCAAGCTTCCCTTTTGACCATGGCCAACTGCCAGTACGGTACCTCGGCCTCCCCTTGCTCACAAAAAGAATGTGTGTTGCTGACTATCTGCCGCTGGTGGAGAAGATAAGGAGCAGAATGAGTTCCTGGACAGGCAGGTTTCTTTCCTACGCTGGTCGGTTGCAGCTGATAAACTCTGTGATCGCAAGTTTGACAAACTTCTGGCTTGCTGCGTTTAGATTGCCAGGAAGCTGCCTAAAGGAGATAGAAAGACTTTGTGCCGCATTCCTCTAGTCTGGCCCCGATCTAAATCCAAGGAAATCAAAAATTAACTGGTTGGAGGTTTGCAAACCGAAGCTTGAAGGAGGGTTAGGGATACGTCCACTCAAAGAGGTCAATCTGGTCACTGGACTAAAGCTCATATGGCGCATAACTTCAGCTCAAAACTCGCTATGGGTCAGGTGGATCAACGTATACTTAATTCGACAAGGCTCGTTCTGGTCGGTTAATGATAAAACGACGAATGGAAGCTGGATATGGCGGAAAATTATCAAACTTAGGCGACAAGCGAAGGAATTCCAGAGAGTAGAGGTCAGGAACGGTAAAAGCACCTCTTTCTGGCACGACTCATGGTCCAGACATGGCAGATTAAGGGAGCTGCTAGGGGACCGTGGAAATATTGACATGGGTGTGGGGGAGACAGCCTCTGTGTCGGAGGTGATCCACCGTAGAAGCAGACGCCATAGACAGCTCTTGCTCAATGACATTGAATCGGACATTCAACATATCCGTGACAGGGGGCTCACCGATGACGATGATGTTGTTCTTTGGAAGCAAAAGAATGACATTTTCAAACCTAAATTCTCTTCTAAGGATACCTGGAACCTGATTCGGGCTCGCTCTCCTAGCTGTGATTGGGCTTCGTGTGTCTGGTTCAAACACAACACGCCCAAATTCTCGTTCCTGCTGTGGATAGTCATGCACAATAAGCTGGCCACTGGTGAGAGAATGATAAGCTGGAACGTGAACGTTAATGCCCATTGTGTACTCTGTTCTGATCAAATAGAAACAAGGCAGCATCTCTTCTTCAGCTGCCCCTACACGGAGATGATCTGGAATGGTCTAACTCGAGGTCTGCTCTCTCAGGCTTACACAAATGACTGGGAGGAGATAGTAGAAATTGCCAAAGGGAATACCCTAAACTGCACTGTAAGATACCTACTCAGATACACTTTGCAGGCTGCTGTCCATATTATTTGGAATGAAAGGAACCTAAGAAGGCATGGGGAACAACCGAGGACAAGCCAAACTATTATGCGGCTTATTGACAAAACTGTGAGGAATAGGCTCTCTTCAATCAAGGAGGAGGGAACCAAGGACTATGTGGATGGTCTCCAAACCTGGTTCGGGTCCAGAACCACACACGCGACGCATACTATGATTCTTTGATTCTTTTAAAAGCATCTTAGTAGATTCATTCTTTTTACAATAAACACATTCAGCTAGAGAAGCAGTTGATGTAAAGCAGTTTTTTGTTTGAATAAATTTTACATTCATTCAAAAAAAAAAAAAAAAAGAAGGTGTGGCTAATAAAAATGTAAAGAGGTTGAAGATGATGTTGTCTGAAGTTGAGGTAGCTGTGGAAGAAGAGAAACAGAGAGGGTTGAGTAGGCAAGAGTCGATGCAGAAGGATGTCGAAGTTGTTGAGAAGAAGATTGAGGAGAAAGAGAAGAAACAGAGTAAGAAGAAGAAAGAACAGAGTATCGATAAGAAGATGATTGGTAAGACTTGTAGTTTCAATCTCATGAAGCTCGCACATAATCATAACCACAGTCACAATCACAAGCACAAGGAATCACTAGAGGAAGAGACAAAAGGACAAGACAGTAACAATCACACTGATGATATTGGTGAAGGAAACTCTCCAGGTTCAGATTCTTATCTATTCAAAGGTTCGATCTTTGATGTTGCAGAGACGCCACATGCAGAAGCGTCGCAAACCCATCACAAAAGGAGATCTTCGTGTACGTTTTTGGAAGAAATAGCGACCATTAATCCAGAGGATATGGAGAGTTTAGAAGAAGGAGAATTAAGCGACAAAGGAGCGAGGAAGAAGAAGGCTTTTATTCATAGATTTGGGGATCTTCTTGTTAGGAGGAAAAGTTTAAGTTTCTCTCATAAGAAAGAGTCTTCGACTGATTCACAAGATAAGAAGCAGCAACCGCAGACGCCGACGTCACCGTCTCTGCCTCAACCGCCGCTGTCTCCGGAGCCCTGAAGACAAAAGCTGTGAACTAGAAATTGTAATCAATCCGGTTCTATATACCCGGTTTGTTTTGGATTTTTGTATTCCGGTTTGGACAATTTAGAGGGGCTTTTGTGGAATAGATTGGGTCGATAAGGTGATTGTAAATGGGCTTTTATGGCCTTTACTTGAATTTTTTTTTTAACAAGGTCTTTACTTTAATACATACACATAAAAACTCGAAATACCAAAGAAAATAATTACATATTACTCAGGGAATATAAAACTTAAGATTAAATTTGTTTTGTTATATACAAAAATGAGAAAAAATACATTTCCTTTATTTGTCAAATATCACTCTCAAATCCTCTAGCGCGAATTATTTTATGGCATTTTTCTGACCTCCCTTGAAAAGTTAATTTTATACAAAGGCTTTCTCCTTATGTCTTTCAACCGCTAACCAAATTATAACGCAATTGTAGTGATACTTGTGAGAAAAGTATGTAATATTCCCACAAATTAAGAAAATTATAAAGTTTCAAAACTCTTTCAAAGATGCTTTATCTAGTTATAGATGATTCCCACAAACATTTTTTATCTAGGCTGTTTGACATATAAAAATTATATCTTTTTCGAAGTTTGGGAAATCATAATGTTTTCAAACTCTTTCAACTAGCCTTCTTGTCAGTTTATAGTAACCAATGGGGGACCGTTCATCACCCAACTACTCAACGGTGATGGGCTTTTACATCACGGCCCACTCCTCACCTTCCACGTAACCTTGGCCATTATGCGCAACCACCTTTCCACTTGGCATTGTACTTTTGTCACTTGCTTTCTCCCACGTGTACGGAAATAATGTTGCCACGTACACGGTGATATAGTGAATGTTATTTTTCATTTTTTTGGTTAACATTTGGTGAATGTTATTACAATCAAGTTTATAAAAAAAATGTTATTACAAGCAACGCACGCACGTTGAGTCCGACATAGTTTGTAGTCCTGTGTAAGCAACAACTTTTTAATTGGCTTTTAGCTTTTATGATGTAGCCATTGACCTGTTAAACCAGCTTAGTATATATAATTAGACAAGCTCATTTATTTATTTATAATAATAATATTTATATGAGTTTTGTTATTCTATTGGGTTGCGGGAAAGGATCACGAATCATAAGTGTGGGTCATCTTTTTCAAGCTAAGAAAATTTGGTATTTTATTTTTGTTTATTAAAATAAGTAAGTTTGGCCGAATATTTCTTTTAAAAAGAGAGAATAAATACTAAAAATGGATAATCGCAATTACTCAACTAGTTGTTAACTTTTGAAGCCATGTGTTGATGTTTAATGATAGCATTAGATGATTTTAAAAAGTGTTTTGATAATTAAATTGCTTCTTTTATTTACAAACACCGTATATTCTTTGTTGACAAAAAAACAGGGGAAAGACAAATGAACTGAACGGCTCGCAAGTCACCACCTTGTTCCTGTCCTTGTTGCTCATGTTCTTGAAGACAAGCCACGTGTCAAATGGGCCTATTGTCAACAAATTTGACGGCCCAATACTCACTGTGGCCGATAACGAAAAAAGCACGTCTCAAGTTGGTGCTGACTGTATGTATCGGTTCATACGAGTTAAAAATGTGTATATAAATATACGACTGAACCAAACAAAAGCCTTATTCTCTTGCATCTTCACTTTAATAACCTCAAAGGAATAATCAAGAAAGGAACCAAACCAAAACCTCTGTTTTTAACTTTCTCTGTTCTTTGATCCGACCATCGATGGAGAGATACGACATCTTAAGAGATCTTGGCTCCGGTAACTTTGGAGTTGCGAAGCTTGTTAGAGAGAAAACCAACGGAAAGTTTTACGCCGTTAAATACATCGAACGAGGCCTTAAGGTATTGGTAATCCTTTCCCTAAAATTTTGGTTACACAAGATTGATATGAAACTGCTCTGTCTTTTGATTCTGTTTTGTACAGATTGATGAACATGTACAGAGAGAGATCATAAATCATAGAGACTTGAAGCATCCCAATATCATCAGATTCAAAGAGGTATGTTCATGAACATGATCTAAACCATAATTGAGTGTGAATCTTGGTCTTATAATCCAGCTAATAGTGTATTGATGGTTCATTTACTTGGTAAGATTTGTAGATATGTTGGTCTATTTTAATTTGCTAGAATATGGTTATTAATCGGAATTTCAACCCAGTGTGTCAATATAAAATCATTGATATGTGGTCATGTAAATTATGTGTATCATTTCATATGGTTAGGACTTTGGACCTCTTCTTCTAAGAAAAATTGTATTAAATTTATTTTAATAAATAATATATATCATTCTCCAACGGTCCATATAATTCGAGTATCATATGACAGCGCATGTATAATTAGTCATGGCGTTGAAATTTCTTCTATTAAAAAGTACAAGATTATATAAAATTAAAAATGTAATCAGTCGGTATTTGATCTTAGAGGAAAATCAAAATATAATAAAATAAATGTGTGTTTGTTGTATATTTTGCAGGTTTTTGTAACACCAACACATCTTGCCATAGTAATGGAGTATGCAGCCGGTGGTGAGCTTTTTGAACGAATTTGCAGTGCTGGTAGATTCAGTGAAGACGAAGTATTATCTAATCCATCATTAACGATAATTCAATAGTAATCTTGTGGCTAATTATATTGATTAGTTTTTGTATATTATTTAGGCAAGGTACTATTTCAAACAACTCATCTCGGGAGTTAGCTATTGTCACGCTATGGTACGTATTACTACATTTATATATATATATATATATATATATATGAATGTTATAAACTTATATATTCATGTAATATAATATAATTGCAGCTTTATGTAACATATTTTTATTTTTATTGCAGCAAATTTGTCACAGAGACCTTAAGCTCGAGAATACACTCTTAGATGGGAGCCCATCATCGCAGCTCAAAATATGCGACTTCGGATATTCGAAGGTGTTATTACAAATTAAATAATCTTCATTGATCATATAATATTAATGACATAATTGAAAGTAATGTTGTGTGTTTTTTAAATAAAATACAGTCATCAGTTTTACACTCTCAGCCAAAATCCACCGTGGGTACGCCGGCTTATGTTGCTCCGGAGGTCTTGTCCCGGAAAGAATATAACGGGAAGGTATACGTTTATTAAATTATTAAACTAATACTGATTATATTACTAACAACTTGTGTATAAATAATCATATTAACATATATAAAATATGATTTTTTGATATAAAGATTGCAGATGTGTGGTCGTGTGGGGTGACATTATATGTAATGTTAGTTGGTGCTTATCCCTTTGAAGATCCAGACGATCCAAGAAACATTAGAAAAACCATTCAGGTACTTAAGATTCTAAATTATAATCAAACGTTCATTCCACTAACTAACTTTTATATAATGTTGTCTCATATAAAATTAAAAATAATAATTATGCTTACAGAGGATCTTGAGTGTCCATTACACCATACCGGACTACGTAAGGATTTCCTCGGATTGCAAGCATCTCTTATCTCGTATATTCGTCGCTGACCCTGATAAGGTAATGAATTAAAACCTAACCGGTTAATGTAAAATATTCCGGTTTAGTTTTGGTTTTATCAATTGTTCATCAAAAACCTAACTAACTAGAACCAAAACCATTCCACACCAATCCATATATACTACTAGATTTAGCTTTATTTGGGACTTTGGTTTTTTTTTTTTCATAGAAATTAATCGATTTTTTTTGTCAATAGATATATTATAGATGACCATTTCAAAGTCTTAGCCAATGTTTGATGAGTACAAAATGTTCAAAACACATGAATTATACCAAAACCAACCTCAAGACTAAAATAGCTTAGCCAAAAAAAACAACTCCGAATTACTAATGAAAACATCAAGTAGAGGAAGGGTCTCTCTCACCAGCGAAATTAATCGGTTCAGTTTCTGATTTTTTCGGTTATTGTTTTTTTCCGTCGAAATAACCGAAATTTTCGAAAATTATTTAATTTCAGTTATTTTGGTTTATTCAGTTATTTTTGGGTAATTTCGTTTATTCGGATCGGTTCGGTTCAGATTATTTTGGTTAATTCGATTAATTTTTGGTATATTTGGCTATTTTGGTTTGGTTCAATTTCATTCAAAAATTTTAATATATTTTGTTAAAATCGGTTTATTTTTTATTTATAAAAAAACTTCGGTTAATTGAACGGCTTGGCAATTTCGATTCGGTTAAAAGTGTCAGGGCTACTTTATACTATCAACCAATTGTGAAAACTGATAAATTTGAATCGAAATCCGGATTGAAAACTAAGCTAATACCGGGTTCTAATTTGAAACCATGGTAGAGGATAACCGTACCGGAAATCGAAAAGCACCCTTGGTTCCTAAAGAATCTCATGCCTGAGAATTCAGAGGAGAAATGCAATGGAGATAAGACTGGAGAGAAAGAAGAAGAAGAAGAAGAAGATGAAGATGAGAAGTGTCGACAAAGCGTTGATGAGATAGTGAAGATAATAGAAGAAGCAAGAAAGGGAGTGAATGGTAAGAATAACAATGGTGGATTAGGCTTAATAGATGGGAGCATGGATCTTGATGATATCGATGATGCTGATATTTATGATGATGTTGACGATGATGATGAGAGAAATGGTGATTTTGTATGTGCTCTATGATTTCATATCCATATATACATGCATGCATATGTGTTTATCTGTCATATGTGCATGCATGTAGCTTGAGAATATCCAATGATTTCGTGTTGTATATCTTTTTACACTTAAGTGGAAACAATAAAGTGTGCGTTTAATATATCATATATGTAACTAATTTATAGATCCGTGATTTAAATACATGGTGGCTAAGTGTGTATATCACCATACCAACTGCAGCAATTTATTTTGATTCGTCCGCATATATATGATATTGGTAGGGCTATACATAACTTTATAATAGGCTACTAGGCCACGATAGATTTTCACTTTTTACATTTATTTTAATTCATATAATCAAAGTGTGTGAAAAGTTTGTCTTTCTCTAGCCAAAGTTTTTGTAAAGAGCATCTATGTGAGACAAAGCAATTCAACATCATCCATATATATTTTAGAGTTATCAATATTTAAAGATATATATAAACTTAGTGGAAAAACTATAATTTAATATACAAATCATTAATAGTGGCTTACAAATCCAATTGATATTGGGTAGATGAAATTTGGCTCTATACTAATAATCTCATGACAATAATGTAAATGACCGATGCTAACGACCAAATATTAGGTCCATGACGTTACTCTCGTATTTTAAATACCTCATCATATGATTATGCATACTGTTTCTTGTTCTTCTTCGAATTACAACCTTTCGAAGAAGAACAAGAAACAGTATGCATAATCATATGATGAGTATATACAATGGCTGAGCTAGGATAATTTTATAGTGGGGACATTTAATTTAAATCACTTTTAAACTATTTTATTATCTTTTAATATAAATATTTATTTGTATGTTATTGATTAATATTTTTACATTAGGTTATTTTCTAATATAATATATGAAATATAGCATAAAGGAGGTGAAGATACAAAAAAAAAATCTCTATGTTTTTTAGTTTTAAAGTATTGAATTTTGAAATATGCAAAGAATGTATTAGCTATTTTCAATAAAAACCCATTATCAATGACAAAAACAATCATTAAAATGAATACAAACATGTTTAAGATTGAAATAAAAAAGAAATTATTCTCTTTTTAAATTAAAATCTGATAAAAGAATAGTATTAGTTGGGCTATAGGCTACAGCATAAATATTGAATAGTATTTTTTTTTTTGTCAAACGAATAGTGTTTTTTAAACCAATAGTGCTTTTTACTAAATAATTGGACAACACTAAATCAAATAAAAAAATAGAATGATGTGGGGTTTGGGTCTTGGGGGCATAAAAGAAATTTAATCTTTAATGGGGGCATAATGACAGAATTTAACCAAATTATTAAGACTTCAACTAAACAATAAGCTAAATAATTTAAAATTAATAAATTGACTGGAGGCAGCTGACCCCCTAATCATAAAGTGCCTCCGTCCCTATATATATATATATATATATATATATATATATATATATATATATATATATAAATTATTTCATTTCTTTTCTTTTGGTACAATTTAAAAAAAAAATTAACCGGTTTAACCAATTAATCTTTAGACCGGAGAACCCATGAGTAACCCGTATCGAACCCATGTTTGGCAGAAACATACTAGACTTCCTATACCAGCTGGACCAACGCGGATTGGTTATTTATTTCATCTTCTTATTTGAAAGTTATAGATTTTTTTGGTTTATTCGATGTTTTTTATTAAATTTATATCATGGAAACATAAAATTATTTATTATTGAAGTTTGATATAATATGTTGTATTTGTTCAATACACGGTCGATTAGAATTAAGATTTCTTTCGATTAACAACTCTACAATTTAACCTAATCTCCCCAGGTTTCGTAGACTGCAAGTCACCCATCTTCACCATGCCTTCCGCAAATGCCTTGAAAAACTCAGTCTCATTCTCACTATACAATTTCACATACTCTCTCGTCTCCGGCGAAGTAAACAATGTCTGATCGGAGTTAAGAAATCCTCTCCCGGAAACCAAGTCTTTGAAATATTGATTATCAAACACTTTATCAGTTACGTCCAAACCACTTGTAACGTTTTCATCTCCTCCCATGGGACACAATTTGCTCAATTTCTCACGGTAAATTGGCTCGAAAGCCGGATCCGGTTTTCCTGAACCGGATTGGTTATAGAGTCTAGCCATGATCGAGAAACATCTAGCTTCGCCGATAGAGTGTGATCCAGATAGAGCTACCATGTCTTTTGTAGAAAGATTATATCTTTGGAAGAGATTAATTAAGCTTGTTGCGTTTGATCTTGGACTTGGCATGATGTCGTCTGAATCCTTTTGACTTGCAGTTAAACTGTCTTTTCTCCCTAATTTAACTTCCCAGTCCGGTCCTCCTGTCTATTATCAAAGATAAATAAATGTTAAGTATCGAGTTAAGACTGTGGATCGAAATCTAATCTGACATCATATTAAGTTATATATGTTTTCAACTCAAAACCAATTGACAATAAATAGATTGGTTGATATCTTTTATATACTATGTATGATACCTTTCAACTTTCGATATAAGATTTTATATCTTAATAATAAATACATTAGAGAGTGAAAATTACCATGACATATCATAAGACCGGCCTAGTTCAACCCTTACACGGTTGATCTTATATAAAGTGATTAATATTAAGATATTGTAGAGATTAATGAGCCATAAGCCTAATTTCTAGAAAGTGTGATAATTGTCTCACATTAGAAGTTATGGAATAATATTGACTAATATATAAGAGATTTGGGCCAATCAACTTATCATCAATTAGTTTTAGGTTGAAATCCTATGAATCTTAACATGGTATCAAAGCCAGATCCACACACTCTCGTAAACCGGCCCAAAAAAGTGACCCGTGCCTTCATACCCACTTGGGCCAATTCACTTATCATCAATTGATTTTAGTTTGGAAGTCCATGAAACTTAACAATTAAGCTGAGGGAAATGATCGAGATAGAGAGTATTGGTAAAATATAGAGAGTAACTTACTAGGGCAACTGCATCACGAGCAGCCATGATGATGATGTCTGCACAAGAAACAGTGGCAGGACAAGCCTTCTCTAATGCTGCCTTAATGTTGTCTATTACATCGAACGATCTCAAAGAGTTTATATTAGAAAGTGATAGCTTTTCTCCCAACAATGTCGATGTATCATCCAGCAATACAGAACCATCACATCCCTACAGGACAAACAAAACATTGGATTATATGATTCAATGATCTTTTTTCAGTAATTTATCTACCAAAATGTGGTGACTACAAATCAATTAGTGATTAATTACATTAACAAAGCAATCATGGAATTGAAAACGCATAACGGACGCAACACTTCGAGCTTCCCTCATCATAGCTTTTCTCATCTCATCTCTCACGATGGATTCGGCTTTAGGACATGTATTGCCATAGAATCCTGGTCGGAGAATCTCTCCGGCCATCGCCGTGACAAGAAACAAACAGAGGAAGAGGTGGGGAATTAATCTCATACTTATTTTACTTGACAAATAAAAAAAAAGTTCAAACTATATACATATATATATATATAATTTTCTTTTCCTTGTATAATATAAACATATATTTATTTTTAAAGTGTGCGTTACTGTTATGTACTTTGACTACAACCGTAGTCAAAATAATTTTTTTGTCAACAAAATTAGATTCTAAAACTCAATTATCCAAGTCGGACATCTTCATTTTTGTAAAGTAATTAATGTTTATTGTCGTTTGTAATTAACATTTTTTGTCTTTTAATATTTTTTTCTAGTAGTCAAAGTACATTTTTTCAACAAAATTAGATTCTAAGACTTAGTTATCCAAGTCAAATATTTTAATTTGTAAAGTAATTAACATTTTTTGTCGTCAGTAATTAACATTTTTTGTCTTTTTATATTGTTTCTACGGCAAATAATTTTAAATTGTTGAAAAATGCACAAAATGTAATAAAACAAAGTAAAAGAGCGTTTCATTTGAATATATTCAAATCCTTAAAACTGATGTATTATTATAAAGCTAATTAATATATGTGGTAGACCAAAACTGAGCGGGTCAATAAAGTCAATACTCAATATGAATAATAATTCCGTTACATAATGAAAATGAGTAAATGACCTATGCTAACGACCAAAAATTAGGTCCATGCATGAAGTTACAGGCCTTTGTTCGCTTGATAGTTGATGGCGACAACAATAGCGATTAACGATTCAAAATTCGGTCGCTGATTTTAACAGTAATTGTGCAGCAATTTGAAAAGAATAAAAAAATCCAGCTACACTCACATAAACTTTAAAACGAATAACACAATGATTTTAAAACAAACAACACAACGACTCTAAAATAAACAATAACAGCTGTCATAGGGACTGCGAAACGAACATGGTCGTAGCCGGTATTAGTAATGAAGCAATGAAGACAGCTTCAAGCTGATCATGACATAACTGAAAAAGAATGTTGTTTCACATTGCAATCAAAAGCTATTTGTTCCAATAACTCTTTCTATCGATGTCTAATCCCACCATTGTTTAATGAACCAAGCAACACTTTCCAAAAGAATATACAATGCAAGCACTTTGTAACGACACAGATCAAGAAGAGCTACAACACGTGCTACTCTTAGCAGGAATCTCCTGTCCATGACCAGGGATGACAATCTTCTTACCAGCCAACGAACCCGGGTTATTCGACCCACCTTGATTCTCAGTAGATGAGAGATTCTTTTTGTTAACCGTGTTAAAGATCTCTGTCATTAAAGTGTTGAAGGAGTTTTCAACATTGGTTGCGTTTAGAGCTGACGTCTCGAGGAAAAAAAGTCCTTCCTTCTCTGCAAACTCTTTGGCATCTTCAGTGGGAATAGCTCTTTGATCTTCTAGATCAGATTTGTTTCCAATGAGGATGATGACAATGTTTTTATCAGCATGTGCTCTGAGCTCTTCAAGCCAACGAGGGATGTGGTCAAATGTTTCACGTTTAGTTATGTCATAAACTAGCATTGCACCAACTGCTCCTCTGTAGTATGCGCTCGTAACGGCTCTGTATCTGCATTATGAACCAAAGATCGATATTTTTTTGTTCCAAAGACAATCTATTGCAAAGTATATAGCATGTTAAGCAAGCAACACTGATTCAATCAGCCAAGAATCATAGAATGCTGAGTAGAAGAGTGATCTTTTACACAACTTAAATCAGTTTTGGTATGATTAGTAATCGATTCTTGAGCTATTCTTGTGGAGAAGATTATCTCTGGCTTTTAATTAGATAATCCCCAAGAAAGGAATAACACTCTAAGGCTTTGAATAGTAACTTCGGTTAGGACGGACAAAACTAACTGCGGACTAGAACTCTTTATTTTTGGGGCGAACAGTCCGCTGCGGACTGAATTTATTTCTTCATAAAAATGGTCCGGATTTGATTCGCAGCGGATGTCTTTCATTATTTTTTGTCGGCAACTTGATCAAAAATTGTGAATGGTAAAAAAAGTTGTCTTGACCATTTGCGGACTAATCCGTCCTGCCAGTGGTTACCATTCAAAACCTAAGATGTTCTTATAGATGCCTAATCTAAACGAGTAAAGAGTTACTAAAGAAAGCTGATTCTAATGTGAAACAGTAGGATCTGAGCATTATCAGCCTTAATCTTAATGTTAGATCCGATCAAACTCTAATACAGATCCAGAATCTAGTCAAACCGGATCCATTAAGTTCCTAAACTAGTCGAACCCTAGTCGCTTCCCGGGAAGAAATGCAGATCCAGTGGAATTTCATTTCAGAGATCAATAGAATAAAATTCAGTGTACCTTTCCTGGCCGGCGGTATCCCAGATCTGAGCTTTGACGCTCTTTTCTTCAATGACGAGCGTACGAGTTTGAAATTCGACACCGATTGTGGCTTTGGAATCCATACTGAATTCGTCTCTAGCGAATCTAGCAAGTAGCTGTGATTTCCCAACTGCTGAATCGCCGATCAGAACAACTTTGAACACGTAATCCACTTTTCCAGATGCGCCGCCGTATCCGCCTCCTCCGGCCATCTTCTCTAGCTGTTAGTTAACTGGGTGGTGAGAGCGATTTGATTGTAGAGAAACTCAAAGGCGAGTTGCTGATATATTGATTGATTGTTTTAAATTAATCATTGTGTTTACTGTGTGATAGTCTTTTGTAATTGAGAGTGAGACGAGTTATGATCACGACACGTGGTCGAAATCGATAACCAAGGCGGAGGATCAAAGGCTCTAAGCTATGGGGAGCACCGGAACAAAGTGAAGAGCAATACAGGAGATGGGATTTGGATTAAGTGAGCGGGACACGATAATTGATTAGTGGGTCCGAAAGCGTCGGCGCCGGGATATTGTTTTCTTTTCCGTTCGAATCTATTTTGAAAGAGAGAAAAAAATAAGAAAAATATTCAATATTATAAATGGCCCATGCAGGTTTCGAACCTGCGACCTTCGCGTTATTAGCACGACGCTCTAACCAACTGAGCTAATGGGCCTTGATGCATATTGTCGATCTTACTAATAAATCAATTAACTTAATTAGTCGTAACAGCCAAAATTAACACAATTCATACTTTCATGTTTGTAGATGTATGTAAAGAGTTTAAAGTTACATAAAGAACAAAGACATGACATACAGCAGAATGGAACAGACATTTGAGGTTTTTAACCAAGTCATAAGGACACCAACTCACAAAACACAAGAGTTCTTGAAATAAACAAAAAAGTATGTGTAAATAAAAAACCGGACTCAAGATAGATTATGACTAGCGGTTCTTCTCTTCCTCAGCCGTTCAGCAACAATGAAGGCTAGTTCAAGAGACTGAGACGCGTTGAGCCTTGGGTCACAATGTGTGTGGTAGCGAGAGCTTAAGTCATCGTAGGTTACAGTACGGGACCCTCCAATACATTCTGTCACGTTCTGTCCTGTCATCTCTAAATGGATACCTCCCGCGTTGCTTCCTTCTTGCTCGTGCACATCAAGGAAGGCTCTAACTTCAGCCTGTACAAAAAAAGACAGGAAGTTTTAGTCACACAATTAGCTAAATATATGTTATGTTGATGGAAGGTTTAGATTATGAAGTGTGTACCAAGATTGAGTCGAAGGCTCGTGTTTTGAGTCCACAAGGTGCTTTGATGGTGTTTCCATGCATTGGATCGCAAACCCATGTCACAATCTGGCCTGACCTACGGACTGCTCTGATCAGGTGGGGTAGTTTAACCCTCATGTTCTCGGCACCCATTCTCACAATTACAGTAATTCTTCCAGGTTTGTTGTTAGGATTCAGGATCTCGACAAGCTTTACAAGCTCATTAGGATCCATTTTATTGCTCACCTGCGCCAATAGTTAATGGATATTCAGTCAATGGAGCCATGTGACCAAGCATAAACTTCATATCCTACTCTATTTCACTTTTATCACCAAAACCAAAGTTAACATCTATAAAAGGGAAAATACCTTAATGCCAAGAGGATTAGCAATCCCTCTGAGAAACTCAACATGAGCACCATCCAATTGTCGTGTACGCTCTCCACACCACACCATGTGTGCAGAGCAATCATAGTACAGACCAGAAGTTGAGTCCAACCTTGTAAGAGACTGTTCATAAGGTAGAAGTAAACACTCATGGGATGTGTAGAAATCAGTTGTAGTCATGAGTGGATGATCTGTGGTAAGTCCACACGCAGACATGAATCCCAACGCCTCATCTACCCGGTTGGCTAGTTCCTGGTACCTGTACAACAAAAGGAATCCGTTCTTTGTTTCAACAATAGTTGCTTTAACCATCACTAATTCATCCCAAAAACTTTTCTTTAATACTATCTTCAAACCAGATTCATTAAGGTTTTTCAAGTTGAGTATGGTGTACCTGTCAGATTGCTCACTTTGCTCAGCAAAATCAAGGTTCCACTGAGTAACTCTTTGAATTGCAGCATACCCTCCTGTGGCAAAGGCTCTGAGAAGGTTCAACGTTGCTGCAGATTGTGTGTAAGCCCGAATCATCCTATTAGGATCAGGAATTCTTGATTTCTCATCAAAAGTGTCACCATTGATGTTGTCTCCCTTGTAGCTAGGTAATTTCACTCCATCCTTCTCCTCGAATGGATCAGATCTAGGCTTCGCAAATTGACCAGCCATTCTCCCAACCTAAACAAATATCATCCACACGATACAAATTCTCACAAACAGCTCCACAATACTCGATTGATTGGTATAGAAGGAGAAGAAGATCTGACCTTAATCACCGGGACTTGGCCACCGAATGTAAGAACAATACTCATCTGAAGCAAAACCCTAAAGGTATCTCTGATGTTATCAGCATGGAACTCCTTGAAACTCTCAGCACAATCTCCTCCTTGGAGAAGAAAAGCCTTGCCGACGGCAGCATCAGCCAACCTCTCTTCCAGATTCCTAGCTTCTCCGGCGAAAACGATCGGAGGAAAAGCCTCAATCGTTTTAAGCACGGACTCGAGCTCGTTTGCGTTAGGGTAATCAGGAAGTTGCAGAGCTTTCTTCAATTTCCAGCTCTCCGGCGTCCATTTCAATGTACCAGGAGGAGTCTTGACTGAAACAGCGTTTCTAGATGGCTCCGCTGCATGAATTGCCGTAACAAGATTAGGCTTGGTGGTGTTGACGGTGGGATGGAAAGTGAAGGATGATTGACGGTTGCTCTGACGGTGTGAAAGACGTGCGTCGGTCCCGTAGATGGATCTGGAGGAGAGAGAGGAGGCGTTGGAAAGAGCCATTGATTTCTCTCTCTGTCTCTGAGTTGATTTGGTATTTAGAGAGAGAGAGATCAACGACGATGGAGGCGGCTGATGAGTGGAGAGAGAAGAAATGCGGAAGGTGATGTATTATTTATAACGGAGGAGAAAGAGATGGTACGGAAAGGGTTGGTTTTGTAACTTTTCAAAGTTTTGCAGACAAATCTATAAATTAATAAAAATAGAGGTTGTTGGGGAATTTGAGATGCGAAGCCGTCGAGGGGTATTTAAGTAAATCTAGGCGTTTGAGATATTTCCAGGCTTTGAAGGCTTGAGCATTACACACGTAACGCATAGTACACACACATTAAATAAACGTTTTCGTGTAAAATTTGACCATTCAAAAAATGTGGTTTGAAATTATAATCGTATTAACAAAAAAAAAAGGAATTTAGATTTCTCTATCAAATTTTTAAGGAAATGTTTAAGTAATTGTATGACACTGATATATCTCTTTTGCAGGTAGAAGAAAATTAAGAATTCAACAAATTTATCAAAAATTGAGATGATGACAACAAAATAAATACTTAAGGGAAGACCGGCAATCTGGTTAATGACAAGAATGGCCCTTCACCAACCAAATCCACCACCTTGAGCAAGTTGCATATGATATAATACAAGATTATGTTACAGTTCATCGTCACCTAACACGCGACGACTAATTCCATCGGGCATTTATAATGGACCCATAAGAGCCGGTCAAAAAGAAATGGACCATAAGATTAATTAACTATCGAGTCTTTGCTGAAAGACTTGGTAAGTAGACTTGGAATACTTATGAGACTCTCTGCTTTTTTCTTTTGAAGGTAGAAGCAAGACCTGGTGTAATGGATGAAGCAAGATCTTCTGTAATAACATCTTCTTCAAGCTTTGTCAATTACAGGAGCTTTGTAATAAGAGCTGCTGTAATTAAAAGACTTTCATGAATTGGTTTAGACATGGGCGTTCGGATACTTGTTCGGGTTCGGTTCAGGTCTTTCAAATTTTCGGGTTTAGGTATATAAAACTCATTTGGGTATTTAGAATTTCGGTTCGAGTTCGGTCGGTTCCATTCGGATTCGGTTCAGTTCCGGATACCCGGAAAATCATAAAACAAAAATAAAATTGGTTAATTTGAATAAAAATGTATTAATGTTAGACAAATATAACCAAAGATTTCGTTTATTTCGTTTATTTTGGATATTTTAATTATTTTGGTCTAAAAAACCAACTAATATATTTAGGTTTGTAATTATAATTTTGGATAATTCTATTATTTTAGTCTAAATAAAATTAATATTTTGGGTATATAATTATAGTTCGGATATTTGGATATCCATTCGGTTTTCGGTTCGGGTCGGGTTCGGTTCTGATTTTTTGAATATATAAATTTATGATTCATTCAAGTATTTTGTCGGCTCGAGTTCAGTGCCTCTTTTTCAGTTCGGATTCGATACTTCAGTTCCGGGTGTTTGGTTTTGTCCAGGTCTAAAGTGGTTCTTGAAATGATACAAGGGGAAAACCATTGTCACTGCAGCTTAACACAGAGTCTCCTTTCATTTCTGTCTGTTCTTCTGCAACTGTACATTAGTTTTTGTTTAATAAATTTTCACCAATCAAAAATAAGAATTCAAATATGTAAATATCAGTACAATACAAACAAGACCTAACCTGAATCCTGCTAAATCCATAAACTTTGTTTTAAAAACAAAACAAAAAAAATAATCCAAAATTAAAGAGGAAAAACCAAAGAAAGAGTTCTTCAATTTTCCTCTCACCTAACTTATCCTCTCCATCATCACAAGCAGAGGATGATGAATCATCTATGTAACACCACATTTTCATCTCCTACTATTAGCTACCTTGTTCTTGCTCATATCAGCAAGCTCCTCAACAAGTTTCTTCTCTTCATTACTCAATCTCTTAGGAATCTCAACTTGCACTCTAACCAACTGGTCACCTCTCATCTTACTCTTATTCAAAACCGGTACTCCCTTTTTCGCCATCACCAGCGTCGTGCTCGGTTGTGTCCCGGCCGGTACTTTCAAATCCACCATCCCATCAACCGTTGGAACCTTCAAAGTAGTCCCCAATATAGCATCTACATACGATATCTTACAAGTATAAAGTATATTAGTATCATCCCTCTTCAAGATTGGATCCGGAATCACCTCAATAACAGCAAAAAGATCTCCAGGTGATCCACCTCTCTTCCCTGCATTCCCTTCTCCTCTTACTCTTAACCTGCTACCGGAATCCACACCGGCTGGAACTTTAAGACTGATCCTTTTAGTCCTTCTTACACGTCCATCTCCTGAACAGGCGGTGCATGGTTTTGAAACCTCTCCCGTTCCGTTACATGGAGAGCAAGTCATGACTTGTTGGAATACACCTAGTGGTGTCCTTGTTGATGCTACTACTTGTCCTTGCCCGCCACAGGTTTTGCATTTGGTTGGTTTGGTTCCTGCTTTTGCTCCTGAGCCATTGCAAGTCCCGCAGCTCTCTAACCTGGATATCTCTATCTCTTTCTCTATACCAAAAACAGCTTCTTTGAAATCTAAGAGTAGTGAGTAATACTCGTCTTCACCGTCGATAGCTCTGCTTCTTGAACCTCTGCTACCCATTCCACCTCCCATCCCACCCATTCCTTCGAATAATGACTCGAATAGATCAAAAGGATTACTGTAATCCTACAAGAAAACAAAAGCAGCAATTTTAGATCACATTCAGAATGTTGATTCAGAAGTCTTGAAGAAGAAATGTATATATACCCCCATGCCTCCCATTCCGGCGCCTTTAACTCCTGCCTCGCCATATCTGTCGTATAGAGATCTTTTCTCATCATCTGATAAGATCTGCAACCAATATCAAACATTGTTTAGGCTCTTCAAAGTATCAGTACAGTCAATCCAAAGAAGAAGATGGTATTTACCTCATATGCATTACTTATTTCTTTGAATTTATCTTCTGCCCCAGAGTCTCTATAGTCAAAATCATAAACAGAACGGTGACGACTAATACCTTAAAGCAGTATCAGGGTTCTTCAGCTTCTTAGTCTATGTTTTCATTACTTAAAGATTGTTGGTTATATGTTCATAACTTCATATAGAGAAACTTAATCAAAGAATTTACAAAAATTCTCTTGCTTTAGCGTTTCTCAAATATTGTATTCAAGTTCTAATAGAAACACACCAATCTTGATGGAGGAAGGTTATAACTTATAACTCATACTGACATCTTATCCTAGAAGCTGAATTTAAAGTGAAGTTTTTCACTTACTTGTTCACATCCGGATGGTAACTCCTAGCGAGCTTCCGATAAGCTGAAGTAGGTGCAGAGTTGTCAAACTTTCAAAAAGCATAACTCAAAAGAAGAACAAATGAAGCTCAAATGGAATCATAGATGAGAGCTACACATCAATGTTGTAGTCAAATGATTACAGCATGAATCACATACCGCTTTTAATCTCAGCTTTGGTTGCAGTTTTTGAGACTCCAAGGACAGAATAGAAATCCTGTACATTAATCACACACACACACACACACAAAGTCTCTTTAGCAACAAAGTATATAACAAATAAAGAGAGTCATCAGTCAAAATCTAAAGAAAGGGAATGTATACATACAGAATCGGCTCTAACAGTGAAGCGAGCTCCTCTACGAGAATGTGTATTACAGGATTGTCCCGTCAATGACAAGAAGGACAAGGAGCCATGTGAGAACATACTCGACCTTGAAGCTCCCAAACAATTTATTTGGCTAACGCAACTGCAAACGGTTATCAAAAGAGAAACAATTCGATTAGCCTTCGAGATACATATAACTCCACAAAGCAGTAAAACTATTATACTCTATGCAATGGTAAGATAGGCAATCTCAACAAATCAAATGTCTTCAATTAAGCCATTGTAAAGTTAAGATGGTAAGTAAAACTCGTACTTGTCTAGGTGAGATTCCAATTTGCTTGGATAATAAGAAGCTTTTACTGCAAACTGAGGACGAAGAATTCCCCATTGAGCAACACATGAACTTCCAAATTGTATAAGAGCCATTACACCTCCCTGCAAGCAACAACAACAAAGAGTGGATTCAGTTTCTTCAAAACCCTACACAATAGAAATTATTTCTAAACAATCGAACCAAATGAAAAACACACAAAAGACGAAAGCTTTTAAAACCTAAGAAGATTATGCAATCTCATAAATGGAATTTTGACTCCATAACAGATTCCAGAATATATATAAAAAAGGATTTCACTTTCACCTTCCCAATCTAAAAAGACACAGCTTTCTCTACAAATTCGACTGGGAAATCTATTAAAACACGAGCTGGGTACCACCTACCGCATATTAAATCTCCACACGAAAAGACGACATTTTCTGATGAATTGAATCGAAGAAGACAGAGGAAGGAGCAGCTGAATCTTACCGTAATCGAATGGTGACGACGGGAGAAGGAAGAGCAGAAGCGAGAGTTGTGCGATAGATAAGAAAACAAGTAGACTCTAATCAAATGTAAGACTCTCACACTTCAAAATTATACCGGGTCACCGGTTTAGTTACGAAACTATCAACTAAACCGGTTTAATTACGAGATTAAAATCAAATTAAAGAAAATTGTAATCAATCATAAATAGAAATGTTGTAAACCCCTGAAGCCTTGTTAAATATGTTGTTCAACTAAAAGCTTATCAAATCATCTACTTTCTTGACATAAAAGTATTCTTAATTCCAACAAGAAGCAATGTCTTAACAGTAATAACAAAGATAATAAGACAGTAATCACACTTAATGACAAGCTTAAACATGATTAAGGGGAGAACACAGGTCTTCACTTGTTGATCTGATTTGGAGATATTAAGCTTGCTAACATGAGTCTCTTAGCATTGTCATTATGAGGAGGAATCATTGCATCTGTGCAAAGAAAAGACTTCATGTGTTTGTACATCTCCTTTGGTTTCTCTTCATTAATAGCATGTCCTGTCTTCTTTATTACCACTAATTGTGCTCTGTTTTCACCTAAATGTCTGAAACAAATAACAAATGAAAACTCATATTAATCCGGCCATGAAATTTTGGAGGCCATAAACATTTTAATGTAAATCTTAATACATTTTTTTCCAATTTGGGGACCATAAAACCTAGATATATTAGCTCTAAAAATTCGGGGATCAGGATCGATATTTCATCCGGTTTTGTCCAGGACAGGCCCTAGCGAGTGAGCAAGATGATTGTTTGGTAAAGGAGATTATATTAACCTTTTCAGTCTATGTGCTAATTCCACTGGAAAAACTTGATCTTCCTCGCCCCATATCATCAATGTAGGCTACACAAATGACCCAATTAAAAAAAATGAGAACAATAAGAGATTATAGAAACAAACTAGATCAAGACTCATTGATAGATCAGAGACCTGTGTTATCTTTGGAAGATTTGAGAATCTTCTACCCTTATGTAGAGCTTCCACAAGTTCTTTCCTTTCTTGAAGATAATCTCTACACATCACCTTGCAACAAAATTCTTACACATCAAACAAATGAAACTACTGTTGGTCCTTTGGACATCAAATGTTTTTGAAGCTGAAACAAAAGTGTGAGGACCCATGGAATTGTCGAATATTAAAAGGACTAAACTTTAATTTCATCCATGATCGACAATTAATAATTAACAGTGAAAACTTACCTTAAAACATCTTTAATCACCAAACATAATAGAAGTGGATATTGATCAAAACTTACATGAATGTAGTCCATGGCAAAGCAAGAAGGGATCCAAATCGGGGGCTTGTAGAAAGATAACTGGAGAAGTCGCCTGAGCATCGACGGAGACTGAGGAAACAAAACGGTGGCCGCCTCCTCGGCGCTCTTCACTTTAAACATCCCATCCTCAACATCTTTCTCCTCCAGAGCAACTCCGGCGCATATTAGCACCACCCGATCTATCCTCTCCTTAAACTGCGCGGCCATGGAGTACGCCACAAACCCGCCGTAGCTGAGCCCGGCCACTGTCATGGTCCCAACACCATGAGCATCCATAACCTTCATGACACAACTCGCCTGGAACGACTCGGACCGGTCAGGCCGAGTCGTGTGCGACTCACCGAAAAAGATGAGGTCTGGCACGTAGACGTTGAACCGGGGAATAAACCGGTCTATGAAACGGTCCCACTGCCACATGGCGTTAGCTCCGATACCATGGAGGAGGAGGAGTGTGGGCTTAGCGTCTATGTGGGTATGTGGGACCCAGCAGTGAACGACGGTGCCGTCGCCGAGATCGGAAGTTGATGATCGGAGACCGGCGCGAGAGAAGCTGTACTGGTAACATTTGTTACGAGAAGAAACATAGCTGAAGCAACTCGCCATTGATTCTCTTCTCTTGTGAGAGAGTTGAAGTGAGAAAGGGACAGAGAATCTTGAAAGTAGGAAGTACAAATAGAAAGGGAGTGATTAAATAGTTATTAAAAATAGAATATAACTGATAGATTACGTGACATGTTTTCATTCGATACCTTTAAATTTATATTTTCGCATTAAAATATAAAAAGGTTATGTCATTTTATTTTATTTTTAAATGGAATGATATAGATTTTGGTGAAGGTGTGTGTCTATTTTTCTTACTCTAATATAAAATGTTGTCATTTTATTTTTTTAAATAAATGTCGTTTTATATTTTTAATGCAGTTTTTAAAATAAATTTTCAGTTTTGTCCGGAACTTTTAGTTTATTAATAAATATAAACATATTATATAGTGTAATTAATTAAAACGAAAAAAAATTAATTCTATTTTTAATATATGTGAAAAAAACTTAAATAACACTTATATTGCAACGGAATAAATATTATTCTTACGTGATTGAATTTTCAAAACAATCACCGTCCGAGAGCGTAACCAAAAATAAAGTGGTCGTGGTCGTGGTCGACTCGTAGTAGTTTTCATATGTTTGGTTATAATTAGGAATGTGGTCGGCAGATATTTTTCAAAATGTAGGTGGAAAAAAGACTATTGTTCTGCTAAATATTTATGTATAAATTTATCAAGTAACGATAATAGGAAGATGGCAAGGAAATCTATAATAAAAATTAATTGCTAATTCTGCACTTCAATTAGAAAATTAATCACAGAAGATAGAAGATGATGATGCATTGTAGTATTAAAAGATTACTAGACAACCAATCAGCGTTCGTATAGTTGGCAAAGGGAGTTTAGTAGGCTTCCGCCAACATGAATTCGATTCGGGTTGGCCATCAGGGTATTTACATTGTCTTTCCGGACTCTATGATTAATCGGTGAATGTTGGATGATGCGTTGACCTTTAGTGTCGGTGAATTCGGAGGATGATACCGAGACCCCACTGGTCGGAGTCAGGGGTCCGATAAGATCCGGATCACTTGAGTTATATAAAAAAAAAAAAAGATTACGAGACTAAACTATGTCCAGCTTTCTTCTCAACTCCACATTCCTTCACCATCTCACGTACCCTCTCCGCCTCTTCCCACTTACCCGCAGCACTATACATGTTCGCAAGCATTACATAATAACCATCGTTCACCGGATCACTATCAACCGCAAGCTCCGCCATTCGTATTCCCATCTCAAACTCTTCATGACTCATACATGAGCTCAACAAAGTCCCCCATATAACCCCGTCTGGTGACAACGGCATTGACATCACTGTCGTTTCAGCTTCCTGCAAATGACCAGACCGGGAAAGAAGATACACTATACATGAGTAATGCTTTAAGTTTGGTTTCACGTTGTACTTATGCATCTTATGGAAAAGGTTTTTGCCTTTTTGGACTAAACCAGCGTGCGTGCAAGCTGATAGAAGAGCGAGAAACGTAGGCCCGGTTGGTTTAATATCGGACTCTTCCATCTGATCAAAAAGGTCCATGGCTGATTCGACGTTTTCGTGCATTCCATACCCTGAGATCATTACATTCCAACAGACAGTATCCTTTTGGTTTGCAGCATTGAACAGTTGTCGTGACTTTTCTAGCTGTCCACATTTCGCGTACATGTCAATCAGAGCAGCTGTAAGAGAGAGACTCATCTCGTCCTCTGTTCCAGTGATGTAATCATGAATCTTTTGACCTCTCTCCAGAGATCCAGTGTTGGCACAAGCCATGAGCACAGTCACTAAAGTTATTGAACTGGGTTTGAAATTCTCAGATATCATTCTATCGAACAACGCAATGGCTTTGTTAGGTTGCTCACAATAAACATAAGACGCAATCATTGTATTCCAAGTGATGATGTTCTTATCTGCTTCACTAAACATCTTCCAAGCAACAGTTAACTCTCCCATCTTCCCATACAAATCAATGAGGGAATTGGTAAGATCAAGCTGGTTTTGACAGCATAGCAATGCAACGACTTCCCTAGTAGTACCGCTCCTATGTGGGAACATGATGATACTACAGAAGCCAAGCTAGGAGAGTCAATCTCAATGCTAAGATTCAGAACCTTTCTAAATAACTCAATACACTTTACATCATGTCTCATTTTACCGTAGCCTTTAAGCATCGTATTCCAAGCTTCTTTGTTTCCTTCTTCACGTATCCTACAGAAAAGCTTCTCAGCAACAGAGAAAAGCTCGAATTTGCAGTACATGGACAACAACGAATTGCAAACTGTACCATCTAAATCAAAACAATGCCTTATAACGAACCCATGAAAGGCTTTACCTTCAGCCACAAGCATCATCTTACCTAGCTCATTAATCAAACAACTGATCACAACCCCATCTGGCTGTATTCCCTTTCTCTGCATTTCCCAAAACATATCAAAACTTCTCTCCATGTTCCCTGATCTCGCAAGTGAAGCTATAATAGATGTCCATGAAAACATATCTTCATCACCAAGCTCACGGAAAGAAAGATAAGCCTCAGCTGGATCCCCACATTTTGTATACAATGAAAAACTCGAAGACTGGACTGTTCTGGAAGAAGCTAAACCATTTTTAACCGTGAGTCCATGAAGACACCTACCTTCCTTCAAAGCACTCAAATTTACACAAGCTTGGAATCCACATTCCAATGTCCTGGGGTTCGGCTTTTCATCATCAGATTCAGAACCAACACTATGCATCTTGCAGAGATACTCCAGACCTCTCTCGCTCTCGCCGTTCTGCATATGCCCAGATATAATCGCAGTCCAAGCAACCACATCTCTCTCAGGCATTTCGTCGAACACAAAATACGCATCTTCTAAACTCCCACACTTGGAGTAAAAATAAACAAAAGAAGCTCCCACTAAACAGTTTCGTTTCAAAACCAATCCGTGAATGAACCTCCCAACATCGTACCACTGAGCGCCGCACAAGCTGAAACAACCATCGGAGCTGTGAAATGATCAGGAGATTGGCTTGACAAATCCAACGCTCGAGGATAATCTCCGTTGGAGAAATGTGATTTGATGATAGAATTCCATAGAAACACATCTCTTCGACTAACCAAATCGAAGAATCTGGATGACAAATTGGGTTTCCCGAAAGAAGCGTAAGATGAAATTAGCTTCGACGCGACGAAGATATTGTCGGAGTTTCCTCCTGTGATGATAAGAGCGTTTTGTTTACGCAGAGCTTCTAAGGACAAGCTCTGATAGCAGAGAATGGCACTAATATGACGATCGATGTAGCTTGAGGAACAAGAAACGATTGTTCTTAGTATAGTAACAAATCTGGGTTTGAGTAAGAGACAGGCTCGTTTCAACATGTGCATTATCATAATGGGCCTTCTCTAAAAATATAGTATCTGTTTATAAAGCTTTTATACATCCCTATTTTTTTTTTTAATAAATATGAAACTTTTGAGAACAATGTTTTTATTTAACACCAATGTTTTTCAACTTAATCTAATACTACATGTTGTAATTTTTTACTGTATTTGTTATACAAAGGGATACATTATTGATAGTCTTCTTATTATAAAAAAGAAAAAGAAAAACATATGAAAAAAACAAATTTTATTAAAATTAATAAAAGAGAGAGAGAGAGGCAAATGAGACACAATTCAAGTGTCCCCAAAAGAACCAAAACCAAACACATGTTTGTTCACGGGTTAACCGATTATCTTCTGGTAACCGGAGATAGACCAAACTTAGTGGTTATATAAGTACATAAAGTTTTATATAAAATATATACGCCGTCGTCTCACTTCACCGTCGGGTAAAGATGCTCCGGCAATCTCAACTCACCGACCATAACCAACGGTTTAGCTAAAAACATATCATGACTAGACTCCATCAGTTCAACACATGTTTCATTCCCCGCTAGCTTCCAAGTGAAACCTTGAAGAAGTCTTGCTAGCATCATCGTGGTCAACGCCGTACCTAAAGCCGGAGCAGCACAACCTCTTTTTCCGGTGCTAAACGAGATAAACCGGAGATCGTTCTCCGTCAAAGTAACTTCTGAACATTCATTGAGATGTCTCTCAGGTTTAAAGCTAAGTGGGTCGGCCCAAACTTTCGGGTTACGGCCCAGCCCATATCGGCTAAGAAGGACTTGACTTCCTTTAGGGATGTGATATCCGGCGACGGTTGTGTCGGAAAGTGCCACGTGTGGGAGATTAAAGGCGGCGACGGGATGAAGACGGAAAGCTTCACGGAGAATAGCTTTGACGTAGTTTAGTTTTGGGATGTCGGATTCTTGGACAAGTCTTTCTTTTCCGACAACTCTGTCTATTTCTTCCATTGCTTTACGGAGAATCTCCGGTTTGTTCACCATCTCCGCCATGGCCCATTCGACGGCGTTTGATGGATTGTCTGGCGCTGCCATTACAAGCTCCTATTGATAATAAAGACAAAATGAAATTAATTAATTGGGGCTCTTTTAGTCTTCATCATGTAAATAAATACCAATGGTATATGAAAAAATACGATTAGCATTATTTGATATTTGAAAAATTTAAGGTAAAAATAACAGTCAAATAAATATATTGCAACTAACAAATCAATCAAATTGACGACAAAAAAAAAAACTAACAAATCAATTTGCAAAAATGTAATTTTGTGGGGTTTGGCCAAAATCTTATTTCCTATACACTTTTCTAGTTATTAAAAGTCTAACAAAAACAGATAGATTCAAAAATATTTATGTAATTAAACTAGCAATGCAAAATTTGAAATATATATATATATATAATATTATTTTTTTTTAAATAAAAACTTGACGTAAAATAGTATTTTTTTAAAAAAACTTATTGAAATCTTTGTGTTATATATAAAGAAATGTTTTTTTAACCTTTATATAAAAAAAATGTTACGTGATTATTACCTTAATTGTGGGTTTGATTTCATCGGCGGTAAGCAATGGGTTGCCTTGTTCATCCTTGATAGAAATGAAAATATCTAGAAAATCCTCGATTTGAGTTCTCTTTCCTTCTCTCCACATCTTGATTCTTGCATCGATGATAGGATCGTGATACTTGTCCATAATCGCACTCGAATCTCTCATGATCTTCTCATGACCATTAAGATCAAGTCCCGTGAGCATAGGTAGATAATCAGAGATACAAAAAGCAAACGTAAACCCTAATGCTTCAAACATAGCTTCCATATGCTCAATATCCTCAGCGGTCGGTCCACCGTCCGGTGCGGTGTTTTCAGAGAACGTTCTTGTCCCGAACATAAGTTTCTTGATAGCATTTCCGCAGTAATGCCTCGTCATGAACCGGAAATCAACCGAGCCGGAGTTCTTAACCATGTTGTAAACCCAAGCGGTTAAATGATCGTTTTCTTCTGCTCTTTTCTGATGGAGCCACCTGTGTCTCGCCGGACAAACGAGCTCCGTCATCACAACTTTCCTCATTTTCTTGAACTGTTCACCGAAGGGAGTGATCACGCAGGTCTTGTAGCCGTTGGATAGGACCTTCTGTGCGTAAGTCATGGGTCTTGAAGCGAAGAGAGCGTCTTGTTGCTTGAGTATCTCACGTGCTATCTTAGGACACGTGACGGTGATCACGTTAGTGTTTCCTAGCCTCACGCAGGCTATCTCAGTGTTTAGCTGCTTCATGATGCTGTGGAGCCACCGGAAAACAGGACGGCTCTTTAGCATCGATGGTATCATTCCGATGACGGGCCATCCAGTGGGACCCGGTGGGAGAGACAGTTTCTTTTTGTTAGGACCCGTGATCAGTTTCTTGAGAAGCATCACTATGGTTATAGCCACAAAGGCTTGAAGTGTTGTGAGGAGATACATGTTGCTGAACGACGACGTTTGAGTTGTAGTGGAAGTGAGATCCGAAGAGTTTGAAGTAAAAGAGTTCATGTTTTTGTGTAGACAAGACAGAGAGAGAGATAAAAGAAGAAGAACCAAAGTATGTTGTGTTTCTTGTTTTGTCTGCATGGTTAAGAGCCTCACCTTCCTATTTATATGATTTTATTGGTCGTTGGTTTATGTAAAATGACCATAATACCCTCATGTGTTGAACACTAAGGAAGAAGTGAGGAAGATGTGGGGCGATGGGTCGGGTCCATCTTTGATTACTACCACCATTGTTGAAAATTATTACGATTCCAACGTTTCAAAATATCTATATTTTACTAAAAAATATTTGTTTAATAATAAAGTTTTGGATGGGAGTTCTAAATAATTCTAACTGTTTTTGTTGGTGACCTGCCAAAGTTCCTCGTGTTATATATGCACTTAAAAACCAGTAAAACAACAAATATAGTCTTATAGCTCATCATTCCTCGCTTTGATATTAATATTTGAGGAGTCATGGATTTATATATGTAACAGCTGTTACTGGTTTTACAAAGAAAACTATATGAATTTAAACATTCATTTCGCTGAAAATATCAAACATAAAGAATCAGATAACTATGCAAAACAGTGGAGAAAATTTTGTAGATATATCTAACCTTTCTATTATGTTACTTGATTAATTATAATGGATTAACACTGTTTGTCTAGTTTATCATAATATTTCATATATAAGTGTTTTAAATATATTTAACCTCGTGTAAATTATTGGACCGAAACCTATGTAACATAACAATTCGAAATCTGTTTATATTAGGCTTGGTTTACACCTAAAAAGAATCAAACTGTGACTAAAGTTATAACTGAACTTATAGTAGTTAGCTTATATGGTGCATTCATTTATTAATGAATGTTTTAATTTGTTAATACATACAAAAATTTGAGCTTTGAATGGTGATAATTAACCTTAAATATAGTGATGATACTAATACAAACTACTAAACGACAATGTTGTTTTTAGATATATTTTTCTAAGCTGAAACCAACTTTTAGTTTGTTCATCATCAATAGAACTGTTTTGTGTCATTCTGTTCTCTTTATCTTATGCAACGACAGAAAATAAAAAGTTTTGTAACGTGTATTTGATCTTTGAAGTAACCAAAAGAAATAATAAAGGCCATTACATAGGGTATTGTTTTGGGTTAGAGTTTAATTTTTTTTATTGCTAATGAAGTGATTTTGATTAAGGTAATCGAAAAAGTTCACCTGCCAATTAATACCATCTCGTGGACAATTGGAATCAATGTGGGAAGATTCAAAAGGTTGCTTTGCTTACTAACTTAGAGCATGTTTAGTGGTGAACCCCTCATGGGGTTCTTAAAAAAAATTTTTTTTTTTTTTTTTTGGGAAAAGTGTAAAAATAAAAAAAATTAATTTAAATTAAAAAAAAAAATCGACCCATGACATTTTGGCTGTTTGGCACGTTAATAATCATGAACAGTTGTAGAGAACCGGTTCTTAAATATAAGATTTTTAAGGGTCGGGTTCTTAACTATTCAGCGTGGGTGACCCACGTGAATAGTACTAAGCCAAATGTTCCCACCCTTAAGAACCCCTTAAGAGCCATTGATAAACATGCTCTTAGTCAGTATAGTTTCGTGACTTTTGGTCCTCTCGAGTAGTTTCCATGTTGCGACACCGTCCACTGTTGCCGATGTGACCTAACCAGTCAATTTTTTCCTTGTTAAGCAAACAACACATGTTTCACCGATTAGTCAGTCAAAAAAGATAGAAGTTGTACTCATTTATTTTACACTTAGAATGATCAAATTTGTTGGGGCAATAACGGGCAAGTCTTATGTGGGGTCTTTGTAAAATTTTAAAAATGTTCTCTAAAGTTTAATCACTGATTTTTATACTAATAAAACGATTACTACAAACTAATTTATGTTAGGCTTTCGTGGTTGGTTTTAAATTGCTGAGGATTTATTTTTTATATACTGTACAATCAGAAAATGAAATATAGTAATATATAGTTTATATATAATCTCTGATTTAACCAAATATAATCTTTCGATGGTAGGTCAAAAATCGCACAATCAAACTCATTCAAAACTAACCGCCATCCTTTTTTCTTTCATAAATTAGATTGACAACCACTTTTCTGACTTCTTCTTGATAAATTTCAACAATTCAATTCTTCTTGGCTATCAAGGAATATGTTCTGCGTACATGAAACCCTATCTTAAGTTTGTCGTTTTTTTTCATCGGCAACCAATTTATTTAAGTAAAGTTTTGTCCAATGAAAAAGATTTTCTAGAGTAAATCTTTTGTCAAAAAAAAAAAAAAAAACTTCTATGGTAACTAACTACTATGAGAGCATAAAATACCACGAGCGTCTCCTTTGCAATTCATTATTTCTTTATACCATATTTTTACAAAAGTTTGGCGTAAGTTATTGAAAAAACAAATTACCGTAATTTTATTGAGGCCAGCTAGGGTTTATTAACCTGCTATATTAAGAAGAGCAATAACAACTCATCAAGCAAAAACAAAACAAAAGCAATGACAACCCCAAGTTAGTAACCTTTTGGGCCCTTCAGGAACGTACCAAACATACATATAATTTCAAGATAGTATACACGTGGTCTGTGAAAACAAAATAAAAGCAATGACAGGTTTTATTTTATACATTAAACTTGTTCACATTTTAGTTATAAACTCAAAAGATTGATCTTATAAGAATCAATATTTTCTGTTCGTATTAATAAATGTTAGTAAAAAAAGGCTAGGAACAATAATAGGTAAACAAATGAATTAATCTCCAAATATGTAATTAATCGCTATAAAAAAATTTGTATCTTAACTCTGAAGCTGAAATCATTTCCAACGTTTTTTCCATATTAAACTAACTAATATTCACTTGGATGGGAATGTATTTGACAATTAATGACAATGAGTGGTGGGAATCCTATTCTTTGTAATTTAAATGAGTGGGAATCCCATTCTTTGTAATTTAAATAATAAGAGCGTGAAATGAATATCAACATCCAAAACTTGTATTTTCAAAATTCTTGTTTTGTACACACCACATCTATTAATGGTATTTTCCTTTTATCGAATATTAAAAATTGTTTAACGATGTTTTCAAGCATTTGATGATATGTAAGTAGTTTTCAAGCATCGATGTTTTCATAGCAAAACCAGTTCAATATTGTTGTAGTAGGTCGTGTTCAATATATCGAATCCATGCTCTTTTTAATACTAATTAACAGAATACTGTATAGAGCCTAAATTACATTTGTTTTATAGTATATATTAATATATATTATATCAAATGCTCTAGTCAATTTCGGCATATATTAGTATATATTATATCAAATGCTGGAATATATGATATGTTTAATATTCTCGAGCATGACCACCTGTCGAAATTATTTGTTTTCCACAATTTTGAAGTCTAACTTCAAGACGAATTGGTGTAGTTGGAAATAGGACCCGAGCACGAAATTTTTAGGGTTTGATTGAATTGTTCCACAAATAATTTATCTTAAATTATTGCATTCTATCATTCAATCCAATACTCTTATCCTGATAATGTTCTTTGGGGAGAGCGCCACTACAGCCACCTGTATGAATAGAGTAGTATATAAATACACTTATTTAAAAAACAAATATACTCCTATATATAAATAAATACATATATTTATCATAGCGATGGGCAAAAAAGTTAATCAACTAATACAAAAAAGCGAATCAACCTAAATCACGTGGAATATTTTCGCCATATCCTTGCCAACAACCAAGGTAGTTATTTCATTTTGTGTGTATATATAATATATACGCGTATTACGTTCTGTAAATGCATGCATGAACTTTAAAAAAAAAAACGTGCGCCATCCGTCGAATCTCACCTGTCAAATTTCACAAATCGCATCATAATTTTATATTTTTATATAAAAAACTTATGGTCGTTTTTTTATGAACTAACTTATTCTTTTGTTCACTTTGATCCATGGTTATTTGGGAATATAATTATCGTCCAAACAAGATTTACGTTCGAATCCCATAACGCTGAAACAAGATAATTCACGTCGTGCATTTAAACCCAAAGTTATGGATAGTTCCAAAGAATATATAGCTGTATGTAAATTATTTAGTAAATAATTGGAAAACGACATATTTCTCATGTTTATTATCATCAATTAAAAAAGACAATTATTAACAACCACACATTCATGGCTAGTTTTGTCACTTGTTTTCTATGCCTGATGCCTCTTCTGCGATTGCGTGGGTGGAGACATCTTGATTGTTTGCGGTTTTGTTGTTCTGGTTGTGAGATAGTTATCTTGATACAAAAATTAGCCTTGGTTTTTTCTCTATTTTCATGTGGCTGGCCCATAGTTTCTTAGAGCACGTCCAACGCAGTGTCTTAGCTCGATTTTTTAAGTAAAAAATAATATAATACTCGTGAGCCCCACATGAACAGGGTAAATACGGGGTCCAAAATTGCTTAACTAAGAAATCGTATCTTATCATGTAGCGCTGACGTGACGCTACAGGATTAGTCCTTTATTTATTTTTATTTTTTGATTTTTTTCGCCTTTAAAAAAAAATGAAATAAAAAATCCACATCGGGTTACCCCGTTGTACGTGCTCTTAGTTTCATTTTTTTGTTTGCTGTGTTCCTTTCAATTTAGTAGCTCTTAACTTGTCATTGGGGAAAAAAACTTGTCATTGAAATGTTGATGTAGTTTTTATGATGATCTGATATAACCGTATTTTAACAATGTAAAACATTGGTTAAAAAGCAACCACATATTCAGTGATATTTAGATTTGCTTGATACTGATTATTTGAAACATAAAATGTGTGTTTATATATGCCTTACATATTTAGAACAACCTTTCATATATGTATAAAATACTATTTTAAACTATAAATTTTAAATCATTCAAATAATTAAAATACAAACAAATGTCTAGTATTGTATGTTTTTTTAAAGGACTTTATATTAAAAGGAAAGTCTTACACATCATTAAATAAAACATTACAGGAAAAAAAGATAGGGTGGGGGGTTGTCACACTGCATTACATCTCAGGTGAAACACAGACACAAACTCATTGTATATGTATTTATCATTACATTTACTTATTTTGTATATATATAATTAATATTTTTTACCAATCAAATATTTTTTGATAAAACAAATCAACTTAAATGTAATAGACCCACACACACAAAACCAATCAATGGATCATCTTTAGCTCAGTCTAGTTACTATATGTGAACGTCTTATATTATTGGGGCCCCTATATTACTTAATTTAAAGTTTCTATGAAAATGTTGAGTTAGTTTGATGTATTTGATCATTTTTTCTGCCGTATCAAACATTTTTTTTGAACAACTAGAACTTTTCCATTGCAAAAGTTTTAACGATACATTAGTAGAGTAGTAACCGCTCGAAGCGAGTCTTTTGCTAAAATGTCATCCTCAACATTGGCTTGATGAGAAATAAAAGAAAAAGATATAAACTCAAACTAAAGTATCAAAGGATATGATATTTTTCAGAAGACCATAGATCTTCTTAATCTATTCCTTCTTGTTGATTGTTCGGATTAAATCCTGAGCGTCTGATTTTATAAGTAAAGTAACTAAGTAACTAAGTAAAGCTTGTCATGTGTGGATCATCGTGTTGACTTCAAATCACATAATTCAATTACCAATCTAAATAAATTAAATGCAAGAGACCCATTTTATTAATACACATTATACAAAACTTGAGATGATCGTGATCAGGTCTCAAGTTTCTGAGCGAACCAGAACATTCATTTAACTATTTATAAAATTCTAATTAAATTCGACAAATTGGGGGGTTTTTGTCTTCATTTTTCAGACTTGGCTTAGCTCTCAAGGTAACCTTTGTTTTGCAAGAATGAGATGATATTTTCAGCCATCTGACGCGGCGAACAAGAATCGTCGTCTCCTGTGTGTTTCAGCACGACCTGTGAAAATATACATACATACATACATCAATACTATATTATAAATTTACGTATCAAATTCTTCGATTACATATCATTGAATAAAGATATCGAACCTCGCAATTCAATGGCGCCTCGTAAGGGTCATCGATTCCAGTAAAACCTGAATCAAGAAAAACAGTAATTCATATATCTTTTTAATACTGCTACAATTTTAAAACCACCCATATTATTATCTAATGATATATATTTGAATGATATTACTAGTAAACAATAGATTTTTTTTACTAATAATATCCTAATGAAAAATATAGCTTATACAGTTATACTAGACAAATATTTTAACCAATCAAAAATACGACATAACTTTTTGAATGATTTTATCAGACATATTGTAATCATAAGCATGTATTATGTTTAGCACTAACTAAAGTTAGGGTTTATTTGTGTGTCTACAAATACATGATTTTACAACTGAAAACATTATATTTTCAGCACAATATAATCTCAAATTTATCATAGCACCAAAATATCCAACCCAATTTCAAGTAGAAGTTTCATACAAGATTCCACACTATGGATTATGTGATTCTATATTATAGTTTGCTTTTCTGACTTCAAGTGTTAAGGTCAACAAGTCAAAGTCAACATTCTGAAAAGTATTATGTATTACCTTTGATTTTGCCAGCACGTGCGAGCTTGTACAACCCCTTTGGATCTCTTGACTCGCACACAGACAGAGGAACATCCATGAAAACCTAGAACAATATTCATGTATTATATCATTTATTTTACGAATTTTAATGAATAAATATAAGCATATAACGTTAATGTACCTCGACGAAATCACCCTCCGGTAACAACGACCGGCACTCATCTCTGTCTCTCCGGTACGGAGAAATCAAACTTGCTATACAAATGACACCAACGTCAGCAAAAAGCTTTGCCACCTCACCTGAAGTTCAAGATCATTTATTCATCACTACTTAAACCATGATTAATTAATAGCTATTTGTATGGAAAAAAAAATGTGTTGTACCGATCCTTCGTATGTTTTCGGTGCGATCCTCAGCTTTGAAAGTGAGGTCCCGGTTAAGACCATGACGTACATTGTCACCGTCAAGTGTGTAAGTAAGTTTGCCTCTTTCAAACAATGCTTTACTTAGAGCACAAGCAACAGTGCTTTTCCCTGAACCGCTGAGACCAGTGATCCAAATGACACAACCCTTTTGTTGAAGAAGTTGTTGTCTGTCGCATCTGCAAATTGAACTCTCGTGCCACTTGATGTTGTCTGGTTTCTTCTTTTCTTTCAGATTCGTTTCTACCGAAACAGAACAAGATTCGAAACATTTGTTCAGAAAAGATTGCGTAGGTTTTACAATTTGAGGACAAGCTTTTAAAGAAGGAATACCTGAAAGGGCGGGAAAGTCGGCGGTGAGGGAAGCTTGAGCAGAGACATTGACGGCGGAGATTGGATGAAAAGAAGCAGAACTCGTGACGAGTTTTTGGTTATCCGCCGCATTTGATGACGCCGGCAGCTTTAGGAAACTGTCACTTAGAGGTCGTCGCTGAGAATCGCCGCCGAGACCTGGAAGAGAGCAGAAGATGGACGGTCGCGATGCTCTGATAACTAGTCTTTCCATTGGATTTTTGATCACAGAAAGTTGCCTGTAATATGACAAAATCGATGTACAACCAAATCTGCTTAAGTGTTTAAGAAAGGTTGATTATTTGAAAATATATAAGAGAGACTTGAGAGGAAGGAACAGAGGAAGAAAACTGGTGAGAAAGTGCCTTTTTCAAAAAAAATAAGAAAAAATAAAACTGGTGAGAAAGAGACTATTGGTACCAACAATATATTCCTCCACAAAAAACACATGACCAAATAAATAAACATTCAATATCAGAACTAATTACTAGTTAGATTTTTTACTTTTTTTTTTTATCATTATACTGAATATTTTAAATTAAAAAAAATAAAACTAGTGGTTTTGGTATGTGTGCATGGGTCACTGTTGGAGACCAATCTTTTGGGAAATGATTTTGACTTTTTTTTTTTCCATCTACCAACCTACCAATATTCATAAACCATGTGATTTATATAAGCTATACTGTTTATATATATATATATATATATATATATATATATCTTTTATTAAACATTCCTCCTATACTATGCTTTTAATTGGAATTTTGCTTGTTGTTGAAATAAATTTGTTTGACTGTGTTTATGAAGAAAATATTTCAGGAAAATCATATTCAACACTTTCAACTGCAGTACTTGTTTGATTGCTTCTTTGCATCAATTCTCCTAGTATTTTATTTGGGAATTAAAAAATAATATAAGAAGTTGTTATGAAGTATCTGAACAATACAGTCAAAGCAGGCAGTTCCAACTAAACATGAGTTGTCCACATTTGGGCTGGTATGATATATTAGGCCTCATTATTCACACGTACTTATTTGCAGCCCTTTAGTACATAGGCCCAACTATTGCTGTTTGTTAATCCATTAGACTAAGGAACTATAAAAGACTTGTTCATGATTTTCTGCAATACAGTCAACAACTCACTAATAAAAACTCCAAAAATAATAAATTGTGTGAACAAGTTATAAGATATACTTTTACGAAACAAAGTGTATGTGTTCTTCATCACCATGATACAAGAAAACAAGCAACATTCTTACTGATTCTGAGCTATTGTTCTCCAATGATTCAAGCCATGACAATCAAAAATCTAATCTCACTTTGATACATACACATTTGTTTAGAAGACAAAAACTGCTTCTTTGGAGATGTCTCGCATAAATGAATCAAGAAACTGAAGTAACTGATGAGTTTGATCAAGAATCTCCATCACCGGAAATGTAAACTGAGGAAAGCCTCTCTTCTTCCGGCAAAACGGACCAGTTAGGCGACTGTACAGCTCTCAGCCACAAGAAATCATCCACATTGGCCCAGCTCTTGGTCTCCTCCTCCAAACCAGCCGTCTTCAAGTCTTCCTCGATCCCTTGGTAATTCAAACAGTAAGGCCCAAATCTAACTCCATTGCTGTCTTCAATTATGGGACGACTCCTCACTCTCAAGTAGAAATCACTCTTTCTCGCGCAATGGATTCTAATCTGATGCGAGGCCAGCACAAGAACACAATCTTCTACATCGTCAATCAGAATCGAACCAATCACTGGACCTGTGTAGACTTTGCAGTTTTTCAGCCGGTGAAGGAAGAGAGCGTTGATAGTTCCAGTCAATTTCACTTGACATGAATCAAGATCTGACAATGTGAATTCTCCGATGGACGATGAGCCTTTGAAACTTTTCACCAGCGTCTCTTTGTGTTTGTTCCTGAATCCTGGAGAATCACGTACGGGGAGTTTGAGATCGGGTTTCTGGATCTCAGGGAGTTTGAATTCTGGCTTTGTGGAAGAAGAAGACGATTTGTTCTTGAACGAGAATTTCTTCTTCGGGACTAACTCGCTGGAGAGTGTATGGAGACTCTGTTTAAGATCAGATGCAGCTTTGAGAGAGGATCTAACCTCGTAGGAAGGAAGGAAATACGAGTTGGCAGCGACAAGCTTCTCGAGATTGTCAATCGCTAATGAGATCTCGGCGAGATCCGATTTGATATTGGAAGAATCCGAGGCGGAGGAAGAGACTCGTAACTCGGCGATTCGAGACTCGATTGATCGTTTGGAATCGGCGAATCTGGTCAGGAACGATGAGGTTGATTCGAATGTGGAAGAGGAAGAAGAGTCAGGTGAATCGGATTTTCTCGCTTGGTGGCGAGCAGAGAAGCGTTGGAGCATGTCATGGTGCTTCTTCTGCAATGCCTGGTGGTCTAGGGTTCCGGTACTCGGATCATCGTCTTCCATTCGTTGTGTCGTTGCTGTGACGGCGGCGTTTACAAATCGAAATTTCAGACCTTCAGTTTCGATCAAATGAAAATAATAAAAAGTGAGTGATATTGCAACTAACCCCCAGTCCATCTATAAATTACAGAATATACCACAGATCAAGAATAAATCGACATTTCCGCCCAATCTTATTAGAAATTTAACTTTTAGTCGACTTCTATAAAAATTACGTCAAACATACACTTTTTAGGTCAACATGTGTAACATGGACTGAGGCCGAAATATACAAACAGACCGAAACACAATACAATGAGAATATCAAGCAATCCGGGTTTACAGAAATAAAGACGGAAGATAAGACCGCCACGTGTCGACACTAGTGTGAAGACGGCATACAAACACACACGTCACTCATCCGACGAACCGCTGTGAGGCGTCGAACTAGCGTGAAGGAAAACGAAGCTGAATCTCACCATACCAATTCACCATAGCTGCCAGAGACCGCTTGCTGATCGAAAACTTCCCAAGACCACCATCCGAAATCACCTGCATCAAAAGAAAATTAGTTACTAAAACTCCGCTGGAGACCACCGAGGCCATGGAGATACCGTCGCCGTATAGGTTCGAAGACCTAACATGATCCACTTGACGCTTGTCCTCTAAAACAGTGGCACGAAGGCGATATTAATCCAGACGAATCGGTGGAGCTGGAGCAGAACAAAGAGAGACCAAGGATTGGCCGGCGAGAGGAGAGAAAGGAATCTAGATCAAGATCGCAAAGTGAGAGAAACCGGAAAACCCCAGAGAGATCCAATAAATCAGAAAAGCAAGCCATCCATAGAAAGCCACCTGAGTTTATTATGGGAACAAAAAACCGAGAAGATACAAACCCAAAACGAAATCCGATCAAAACCGGAAAAGAAAACACACCAAAAAGAGAGAAACAAAGCCGACTGAATCAAACTCGAAGCTCTCTTCGTGAAAAAAGAAAGATTAGGAACAAAGAGAGGACGAGAGAAAAACCTCTCTTTAAAACTAGAGAACGACCATACTAATCGACTCTTTTCATCCAATAAAAAACTACTCAAAACTATTTACGTCAAACATACATACATTCACCCATAAGGCAGAAGTTTAGATTTACACCATAATACATAAAAAGATAAATATGGATTTATAAACTTATTTCATTATATTTTTGGAATTATTATTGATAATTATACATATTAGAGACTGTTATTACATAAAAGGTTTAATTGTTCAACTGAATAGACTGTCCAAAGATTTGTTTTTTTGGTGGTGTACAACAACAGCCCGATTTGCGTCTGAAAGCTCCACAAAACCAACCTGTATAATTACCATACAACTTGCAAGTGTATTCACAATTAGGAGCGCACCATCCATAACAATCGGCATCAACAGAGATTGCGCTTGCTTGTTCTACAAAATTATAAAAAGCATGTCATATGTGAAATCCAAAAAAATTAAGTATGTATATACTTTTAATTAATACTGGAATTAACAAAATCTGAGCATATATTTTTAGCAACATCTGAATTTCAGCATAATTAAAATAATATTTGCAAAATTTGAGAATGTTTGATTAACCTGCAACGACCAGCAAAAAAAAAATATTGTGATGGCTCTAACAACATCTCCAATTTGGATATGGTCCATTTTTGTATTTTGAAGTAGTTGTTTGTTTTTTTTTTGAGGGGGGGATAAAAGTACTAATATTGTTGATGGATCTTGTTAAATTATAGTAGGTCTCTATATAGTTAAATTAGCAGGACAAGAAATAGTATTGGAAATTCTAAAAAGTTGATAATCAAATCAATTGGTAGGAAAAAGGAAACTAAATTTAGGATAAGGAAATCTGACTGTTGTAAATATATGTAAATTTTAATTTGGTATCTAGTAAATTTTGTAGAAAAATGATTTTACATTACTATTTTCTAAGTTTATTAATTAATTAGTAGATACTAAAGTGGTGTTATTCAATAGTGAATTTAAAATCAATTTTATTAGTTTTATAATCCATTGTTATTCAATGATTGATTGTAAATTTTATATTGAAATTTTATGTTACTAGTTATTGTATTTGAAATATCTCTATTAAAATATTTTAAAATCTAGTGTTATTAATTTTGGATTTATAATCTTTTGATTAAATTTTTTTGAAATCCATTCTTATTTAAATAAAGATTTGAACATAATAATTGAAATCTTGTGTTATTCATACTTTATGGATTCTTACAATTCGTTTAATTTGAAATAGTTTTGAGTGGATTTAAATTCTCCACCTTTCTTAGATTTTATTTTTCGTTCTTTGTTATAATTTTAATTCTTAGGAAAGCAAATGTTTGTGTCGACTTTCTTGCAAAAGATTCGTTGTTTTCTTTATGTAAGTCATGACGAGTTGAATCAATTTACTTTTTAGAGTGATAACAAACAACATTAAATCAATATGGTGTTTTTATTGACAAAAAAATACACTACGTTTTTAAAGTAATTATCCTATTGTCGATCGCTGGGTAAAAACCAAACCTAAAGCGAGGTCACTTCGATTGCATGTCTAAGCTTAACCATTCAATCCAACAAAAGATGTACACAAGTGACACAACCCTGCCATGACGACACATGCTTCTAACGTTGATTAATAAATAAAGGTTTATGTGTATTAGAAGTGCTCATAAATTCTTCACCTCTTTTAAATTTTATTTTTTGTTCTTTGTTATGATTTTAATTATGAGGAAAGCAAATGTTTGTGTCGACGCCCTTGCAAAAAGGGTGAGAACACGAGTACTATTTTGTCCTATGTAAAACATGACGAGTCGAATCGATTTACTTTTTGGATTTGCAGTGATAATTCAAACCAAACACCACTGATTTAATATATGGAGTTATTGTTGTTAAAAAAAAGATACTAAGCTTATATTTGAATTTTCTTATTTAGTGATCATCCTATATATAATGAGAGAAGGGAGGTTCTCTCCATTCGCCACATCAGCCCATTTTTGATTGGTCAATTTAAAGCAAAAAATTCTACATCATCATTTAAAGTAAAATAAATATATATTTAATGTATGATTATTTAATTTAAATATAATTAGTTAAAACTATATAAACATAAATTCCAAGTTTGAATTTATTTTAGAATCTTATAAATATATAAATATTATAAATTTTAAATACATCTTCCATATTTTATACATTATATAAACAAAAATAAATAAATCTCAATAAAATTGATCTTATAAGACTAAAAGTAAAGATAACATTATTAAAAAGGTTTACAATAATTGAAAACTATAAATAAAGAACCATAAAACAAAAAATATGAATGATAATAATAATTATTATTACGAATAGAAAAAAAAATATTATAAAAATAAGATTAAGAATATAAAAAATAAAATAAAATAAATTAAAACCAATGAAATATATATATAAAATTAAAGAAATATAAAATGATAACAAAAATATTAAAAATATAGAAATAATTATTATTAAAAATAGAAATAAAATGTTACAAAATGAAATAAAATGATAATAAAATAAGAAATTATATAGAATATATGAACATAGAAAGAATAAAAATGTATAAATAACAAGTATATATATTAAATAGTTTTTAAGAAGGAAATAATTTTTTTAAAAAGCTCATTAAAATGGATAATTAAAAATATTTATTTATAAAATAAATTAAATTGATAATTGTATGTTAGCGCATATTCTCTTCTAAAATTATTATAATCATATAAAACAGAAAAATACAAATTTGTAAATTAAAAACATATAAAAATATTAATACTCAAAACAAATACTAAAATATATTAAAAATCAATAAATTCAAACAAAATCCGCGCATTTGCGCGGGTTCTCTTCTCGTACATATTAAAGATGATGTCAAAATACATAATTAGTTGTTCAATTGCGCTTTTGGTTCAAAGATTTGCTTCTTTGTTGGTGTGCAGCAACAATCCTGCTTGCCTCTAAAATTTTCACATAACCCGTCACTGTAACCTTTCGATAGGCAAAATTGTTTGCAATCAGCAGGACATGGTCCAAAACAGAAGACATCTTGACCGGCCGCACTTGTTTGTTCTATTAGATAATAAAGATCAGTGAGTAAACAAATTAATGTGTAAAAAAAAGATAAACAATATGTGTATTTCTAAGGGGAAAAATAAGCTTTGAGAATATGATTTATAAAGAGATTGAATAATTATAATGTGAATGCTTGACTAACCAGATATGGCCAACAACAGAAGAATTGTGATGGTGCTAACGAAAAACAAAGATCTGATCTTGTCCATTTCTTTTGGCGTTACTGAAGTATTTGTTTGTAAATATGTGTAAAGTGTTGTAAATGTTTTTGTGTTTGTTGGGTTATGTTGAGAGATCTAATAGGTCTTTATATAGTTAAATGGTGATGTAAATTCATAAACAAAATAAATTGGATACGCTGAACCAAGTTATTCTTCTTAAAAAAATGTTGACTAAAAATGTATCCCCTATGTTATATATGTAAAATATAAAATAGCATCCAGTAAATTTGGTAGAGAAATGATTGTTGATGATATATGACTTTGGCTATTTTGTAAGGAAGTATATCACAAAAATATTAATACACTAAACGATATGATCATGTCTATAGTTGGTAGTAAATCCATTGTATGATCATGTTTATATGTGGTAGTAAATCCATTGGTAGGGGACATATGACTTTGACTATTTTGTAAGGAAGTATATCACAAAATATTAATAACACTAATGACTAAACGATATGATCATATCTATAGTTGGTAGTAAATCCATTGGTAGCGGTTTGCTTCCGGGTTTTATGCCTTCGATTCATTTGAAAGGGGTTTGCTTCCAGAGGAAGTGTTTTCTGCCGGTTTTAGCTTCCCTTAAAACATTAGGGCTTTGATCTCCCGGTTCTTTCGGACTTAGTTTTTCACCTTTCTTACCGGTATCGTATTGATAGTCGGTCTTTATATTTCGTCTAAAAATACAGTTTGTTCCGGTTTAGTATTGTGTTGTAACACTCTTTAACTTAATATAATAATCATTTAGACGGAAAAAAAAATCCATTGGTAGAGGACAAAACTTGTCGCTATATGGACATATGGCCACTGGTCTCTCCTATGCATGTGGACCGTAGCGATTTAGAATTGACTAGCCGCCATGCATGCCTAATTGGTAACCCTGTTACGATTGTGCTTAACTAAATAGTAGATATTGATTTGTATCTATCGCTTAGGAACGATGGATTAGCCACAAAAGCGACGGAGTGTCTGCCGAGACTGCATCGGTTATATCTGATAACCAATGGTAACGACTTACTTGTATGACTGTGTTTATTTCCATCTACAAAATTGCGAGTATGTGTTGACATATGTAAATTATGTGATTCATGATTAATGTATATTGTTTATCTAACTTGTTGAAAACATAATCACTCTCCAAATAAAAGGTGGCTTTATACATGAAATGATTTTGCTTTGTGATGTTTGTATAACGGCACACTGATTCTAATATTACATTAACTCATCAGAGGTCACTTAGATTGCATGTCTAAGCTCAACCATCCTAGTCTATTCAGTTTCTTGGACCAATATAATAGACTTAATCAACACGGAAATAGGCTAATTGTTTGGTGCAGGAGTTGGTCCTAATGTGTCTATAGTTCGAGACCCATTAAAAAAGATATTTAACACTATGTCACTGGTATTAGTAACTGCATGTCTCGGTCCAAATGAATTACTCGGGTTCAGGTCCGAAAACCTTTCAGTTATTCAAAAAAAAAAATATTATACACAGTTCAGCAGATAACACAATCATGCAACGACAACATATATGTTCTTTCTTTCATATATACGAATACAAGATCAGTATGATTCTACAAGAGCTATCGGCTAATCAGACATATATCCTTTTTTCTATAATTCACTAGCACAAAAGCTATTAACTGCCAACCTATTCTCTTGACACGTGGAAAAATCCAACGTGTCATGCTCTCAATTTTTTGATAATTTTTGGCTTTTTATAATTTTCTGAAACCTAATTACTTAGCCAATCAACTTTTTACCTTAGTTATCGTTTTCAGCTATAAAGCTTTAATGTAGTTGTTGCTCTGTTTAAAAAGAAAAAGAAAACAAATAATTTTTTTCACATCAGGAACCCACTTCCCCTAATCTCTCCATGATCTTCTCCGATCTATTGTACGTGAGCGATGAACCCTAACCATTTTCTATTACACAGTATTCCCGAATTTAAAAGTTGTTTCTATCTTCTCCACAAACCAAAATTGAAAGAAGCGATTCATGTCACAAGATTTCAGGTATGTTCTCAGCCCTAAATATTTCTATCTTTTAATCTGATTCAATAGCAGGAAATTGATATATAATCAATGGGCATTTTGATTGAAACTGCAAAATCAACCAAAAGATAAACCCGCAGAATTCTCTGCAATGGATCTTCTTCTTCTCTATACTAAGGTACCAAATTTCTGCTTTTTTTTATTATCCTTGGTTTCTCATTCCATCCATGTAATCTTTGTTTATCATGTTACTCTTGAACCTTTAGTCTATTCTAAAACAAGACGATTTAGCACACCACAGATATATATGTCCTCCTTTTAACTTTTGTTTTCTGTTTTTAAAATCTATACCACTAACTCTTATGCATCAATTTGGTTTAACTTTCTTCCCACAGTCCTACGAGTGAGAGATATTTGTTATCTTAACGAATCTTCTAAGTGATCGGTCGTTTTCAGTATGCTTTTGTAATTCATGATATGTAATCACTTTATTTTCTCTCATTTTCAAACAGGGAGATAGGATTCAAAACCTGCAGATAAGGATGTAACAACAACAGAGAACCAGTAAGTTCAAGTGTATAAACTCATCAAAATAAGCAGAGCCAGACTCCACCAGTATTCAGTTTGTAACTTCAAACCAGAACCAAAAGTAAACAACTACCCTTAGTGTATTATAGAGTACCTCAATTCTCTTCTTCTCAAAGTTTGATTCATATCATCCTCTAGCCATTTTTTCCATCCTGATTTATGTATATTGTCAATAAATTTACCAGAATATATACAACTCTTTTGATCATCAACATATTCTACAGATGGAAGTACCAACATCAAAGATAAAAAGACTGGAACGAATGTCAATTCTTTCACAGAAGAGAAAGCATCGTATTGACGATAATAGAGGTATGAGTATTACTGTTTCTTATAAACACAAGATGTATTTGTCTTTATTAGCATAACACTTTTCACCCAAAATATGAAACTACCCAAACGATTGTCATTAGAACCAAACACGAGATCCAATAGCTACTGCCACATCATTTTATCTCAGACGAAAAAATGAGACTGTTTCCCAAAACAATAATCAGACCTCACAAAATACAAATAGAAACAAAGAGTGAGAGATTAACTATTAAAACCCTCATCCTGTGTCAGTATTAACCATTAGTTTAGTAGAATTGTAAAGTTAGGACAACTTATCAGTTATCAAAGACCCCCCAATATAAGGTGTTTCTATCAGATCAAATGATTTATGAAACAGTCAACACACTTATCACTTTATGTCGTTTACAGAAAGTGTTGTATAACAAACAATTTTGTCCTTAATACTTTATCTTCTTAAGCTAAAAATCTGAGTCTGTATGCAGATACATTAAATGAAACACTCAAAACATATTGCCACACATAAACTCACAAGTCTTTCATCCGTAAAGGATTATCATATGAAACCGGAGGGAAATGTCACTATAGAACTTCTGTTTATTAAGTCATTGACTTATGGAAATTTCATTCACTACTTATACATATTGTGATACCAACCAGAAAAAGAAAAAAAAGAAATATAAGATACCTTGCTTCTCTGCTGCTTGGTTTTTCTTCCCCCATCTTTTGTATACTTTACTCTACAAACATTAGATAAGAAATCCAAAACCTCATTCAATACGCCTCATATGTGGGCTGGCTAATGCATGGCCTGATATTAAGACATTATCGTGCTATATTAGTTGACCTACATTAAACCTATTAAGACAGCTGAAGAATTTAAATGAAAAATTATAGGTAGCTCAAAAAACAAATATAAGGTAGGTTATACAACATATGCAGCCAGCTCCTATTATGTAGTGAACCTATTACTTGACACAAATCTCCTAAGATAACTGCTAGACGACTTCCAACCAACAGTAAACTCCAAACTCACCATCCCAATTGATTTTTTCACGACATATCTAATGTATAAGATTTGTACTAAACCATTTAGAAACGGCTTAAAGTTTTAAAAAGGTGACTATCCCGGGATTGTATTGCTTCGGTTGATAACATATGTTTTTCTCATCTTTTACTACCTTACCCATTTTATTCAACTTACAATGATATTTGTCTTAAGATTGCTCACCAAATCCGTAAGCAAAACCAAAAATAAATCTTATAAGAAAAGAGTAAAATAATTACTTACTATTGTCTGACAACCAATGCAATCTTAGATGAAGCAATATAAGGAATAGCTGCAAAACAAAAACAACAGAATGAAGCAATAGAAGAAATAGTTGCCCGTTGATTTTACAAACCAAAAAACAGAGTCCCTCAGCTTAAGCTATATTCCAAAAGCAACACTTGATGAATTTACAGCTTTTACACAACATGGTAAATATCATGTTTATTAAACTAACCATCGACATCGTCAGCTGATACATTAAGAATAATTTTGATCAGTTCAGAAAAATGTAAACGGGAGCATAAGTAGTCATGAAATACAACATTTAAACCGGTGTAATCTGGAATTCATGTCACTACCACCACCAACCAACATTTAATCGATTTTAGGACAATATAATGTAGAGAGATTACTGATTATCAACTCATTGGTAATACACAGAGTCGGTCGCATACGATTATAATATATCCGATTATGATTGTTCGTTCCTGCAGGTGTATGATTGATTTATTTAAGTAATAGATCAACTAATTTATAATACGAATTATATACTGCAAAAGAATTGAAAATAGTTTGAGATTGCACATGAACAGTAACTACAACCCTCTAATAAACAAGATAGACGGTGCAAGGAATATTCAAGGACTCAGCTTTGATTGTTAGAAAAATCATAGATTTATGTCATATTTTTTTGGGGGATTTTTGTGCTTCACAGGGAATATGTTGATGCTCATCGTTAGGGTCGAGGTGAAGGAGATGAGCTGACAAGACTTACCCATTTTTTTTATGATTAACAGCTTGCTTCCTCAATATTTTTTTTCCGGTTAAATCCACCTTCCCAATTAATTAGATCGTACTTATCTCATCATTATTTATTTAATATACATTTATTTTTCTTTATATGGTTTATTTAATTTTTAAATTTTTTGACAAACAGATTTTTAAAACAAAGTAAATAAGCCCGTGCAAACGCACGGGCCCAACACTAGTAGTAGATAAGTTTTGTGCAAATTATGTATCTGTAAATTTGGAAATTAAACAAGAGTTTTTTGTTTCTACATTGTTTAACTTCAAGAACTATGTAGTTGAGTTATAAATTTTACAGTATTCCATGTGGATTGGTTTTACTGCTTCCCCTTGTGGGCAATTGGTTTTACTGAAAAGGTAAAATACAATGCAAGGGCATAATGTTGTACATCATAAATTGACGCTCATTTCGTAAAGTTTGGAACTTTGGAGGTGTAATTTGCAATTTTGACTCGATGTTTTTGATCCTCCACAGCTTCCTCCTTCCATTGCTTCGCTTTTAATTTTAACACAAATAAAAATAACTAAAAGAAATTTTAAAAAAATATCGATCCTGAGAGACTCATACGAAATCTGAAGAATTGTCCGATTCGAATCGAACAATACGCCGACGCGGATAGAGGATACTCCCCTTTGAGAATCTCCGAGTCAAATCGGACGAATCAGGATCAGAAAACACGGTGATACGAAGGCTAGTTCTAGGGCTAATGGGCGCCGCGGGCTCCAAACTCGAGAAAGCTCTCGGCGACCAGTTCCCCGAAGGAGAACGCTACTTTGGATTCGAGAATTTCGGCAACACTTGTTATTGCAACAGCGTTTTGCAGGTCCACTTCCTTTATTTCTAATCTCTCTATCCTTTGCCCTTCTCGAATTCGACTCGTTTTTCCTTTGAAGATTTCTTTGTTGAATTAGTGATGTTTATCCAGAAATATGGAGGATTTTGAAATCTGAACTTGTAGATATTGAATTAGGTTACATTTTTTTTAAGATCCTGCGAATCTATAGGTCTAGTAAGAGCATCTTGAACTTGTTCAGTTACCAAAGTTTGAATTTTTTGGTAACCATTAGGTTTACTAGGTTGTGTATCTGGTCCATTGGTATTTCTATCTCTCGGCGTGCAATGTATATGTGAATGTGTTCTCTCCTTCGTCGACAACTGATCCCAACTAATTAGTTTCTGTGTTGAATCTCTTCCCCTTTGTGCAGGCCCTTTATTTTTGTGTTCCCTTTCGTGAACAATTGCTTGAATACTATACCAGTAATAAAAGCGTCGCTGATGCTGAAGAGAATCTTATGACTTGCCTGGCAGACTTATTTTCTCAGGTAATTATGAGATTGGGCTTTTATCTTTCTTTTAGTTTATTCATGGTAGTCATTGCTTCAATCCAGTATTAACTCAAGTGATCAATCTTTCATCTGCTGAATATATATCTCTTATGCAAGCTTGGTTTACTTGATTACTCACTTGACATTATTAATGAAGGAAATAACTTATTTAAAGGCACAAGTTAATAGGAACTTGTAACATATCTATTGGACTGCAGTTTCTGTGCTATACTGGTGTTACTATTGTGTCTTTTTGTTAGGTATCTTCAATATTGCAAATTTGCTTGATGTAGCACTATAATATATCATACCCTGTCATCATACTTGATTATCGCTTGGTAGTCATTTTCTGATGTGTTATCATAAGTCTTCTCGTTATATTTCATCCCATAGATAAGTTCCCAGAAGAAGAAAACGGGTGTTATTGCGCCTAAGCGATTTGTACAGAGGTTGAAGAAACAGAATGAGCTGTTTCGGAGTTATATGCACCAGGTGCTATTGCAATTCTCTCGTCTTTTCGAGCTTTATTTTTACAGAAAATGTGAAGATGGCAATACACATTTTATTAAACTGCAATTACTATTGTTATGTAGGATGCACATGAATTCCTGAACTATTTGCTGAATGAAGTTGTTGACATACTGGAGAAAGAGGCAAAAGCTACAAAAACTGAACATGAAACCTCATCGTCTTCATCTCCTGAAAAGATTGCAAATGGACCGAAAGTTCCTCAGGTAAATGGTGTGCACAAAGAGCCAGTTGTTACTTGGGTGCACAATATTTTTCAGGTCAGTTATCTCCTTCTAAAGTGTGGTGGCTAATTAGTTCAATTTTTGGCTAAATTTAAATTCTGGATGTGAACTCAGGGCATACTTACCAACGAGACCAGATGTTTGCGATGTGAAACTGTGACAGCAAGAGACGAAACGTTTCTAGACCTAAGCCTTGACATCGAACAGAACAGCTCCATAACTAGCTGTTTGAAAAACTTCAGCTCCACGGAAACGCTTCACGCTGAAGACAAATTCTTCTGTGACAAATGCTGCAGGTAAATTGTTGGTTCTTAGTCTCATCCCGTTGCTTTCACAGTTGAACTCCTCATGTTTCCTTGAATAGCTGCAACTAAACACTAGTCTTAGCGATGGCCGAAGCATGATTCTTGAATTTATATATTTGCAGCTTACAAGAAGCACAAAAGAGGATGAAGATCAAGAAGCCTCCACATATCTTAGTCATCCATCTAAAAAGATTCAAGTACATCGAACAGCTAGGCCGTTACAAGAAGCTCTCTTATCGAGTCGTCTTCCCTTTGGAGCTAAAACTGAGCAACACGGTGGAACCCTACACAGACGTCGAGTACTCTCTCTTTGCAGTAGTGGTTCATGTCGGAAGTGGACCGAACCATGGTCATTACGTTAGCCTAGTGAAAAGCCATAACCATTGGCTCTTCTTTGATGATGAGAATGTGGAGATGATTGAAGAATCAGCTGTGCAAACATTCTTTGGATCGTCTCAGGAGTATTCGAGCAATACAGATCATGGTTACATCTTGTTCTATGAGAGCCTTGGACCAACCAAGTAAAAGGTGAGTAAGAGAAAAAGGATGATCATCGTTTTTTCTTTTAACTATTTAGTAATGGTATATGTTTGTGACTTTAAAAGTCAACTCCATTGACAGTTACTTTTTGTTTTGGTTGACTTTCTCTGTGTCTCTCTTTCCCAATGATATTTGAATTGGAAATGTTTTATTTATAACTGAAATCTGTAAAACGTTGAAAGGCCATGTACAGTTATTCAGTTAATGGCAAATAATTCAAATTGTCTTTGTATCTTTCTTCGAACAAAGAAACCGAGGAATTCTTCACAAAGTTTTTTATCACGCATAATGTCCGAATTTAGCTATCATATCTTATTAATGTCGATCATAAACCATCAACTTAGCTCATTGAACCTGAACCTTAGTTTTATTATTGAGAATAAAAACCCGAGCAGAATCAAGGAACAAGAATATACATTATGTTGAATTACATTTAATGTTTTCAAGTTTGTATAATGATGAATGTGGTCTCAACTTCAGATAAAATCTTCATACAAACCAATAATCGGAGATTTTTGGTAGGCCTGAGCAGTTCGGGTCGGATATTCCGACCCAACCCTTACCCAACCCGAATTACCCGACCCTTACCCGTACCCGATATTGAAATTACCTATTTGGATAATAAATTTTTTTTAGCGGGTAAGGGTACGGGTCGGGTATTACCCGAAATACCCAAAATACCCGTTTAAGTAAATAAAATTATAATTTTTATTAAATTATATAAATATAAATGAAATTATATAATAAATAAAAAGTTTATTTATTGAAAATATGTAATAATTATATTATTAGATATAGAAGTTTATTTTGTTTTGTTATTATTGTTTTTTGATTAGTTTATTTGATTATAAATTTCTATAAAAAAAATAAAAGAGTTCGGGTATCCGAACTACCCGAACATTACCCGTACTATTTAGAGTTTGAATAATAATGGGTAATGGTTTTAACTACCCTTACCCGACCTTTACCCGACCCTTACCCGACCCGTACCCAACCCTTATCCGTTAATTACCCAAACGGGTATTAATTTTTAATATCCAAAATATCCGACCCGACCCGTACCCGCCAATACCCGATCCGTACCCGCAAACGCTCAGCCTAATTTTTGGTATAATTCAACATAAAAATGTTGTTGATTATGATGGGAACTAAAGTCTGTTACGGCCCATGATGATTAATTTGGGCTGATTGTGAAATTAGGCCCCGAGAAAAACATTTGTCGTCCCAGTTTTAATAATACTAATCAACGTATATAATTTAGTTATTTTGTGTTGACAAAAAAAAAAATTAGTTATTTTGTAAGTATTTAAACGTTTTATAAGCTTGGATAGTCACTTAGTTTAACTATGAAGTATAAACATAAAAAGACAAAACAAACAAATAATCCCTAGAAAAAGAGAGACAAACTCCATATAAAACTCAAAAGAGAGTTCACGGGAAGAAGTTGACGAAGGAAGATACAGCCAGAAATTTTGCCACACCGGTGAGTCCGTGAGCCATGTCCTTTTCGTTATGTTGCTCTACAAACATTAATATTTTCACATTACAATGTTCCAAATTTTGAAAGATTCAAAGAGTTTTATAACATGTAGTATTAATTTAACCAAAAAAAGAAGAAAATATGATATACATATATTTATATGTAAAACAAGAGTCAATAAATTCTCAAAGGCTGGCAATGGGCATGGGAATTAAAAGATTTGATATGGTTGGTTAATGTCTCTCGATTCTTGTATACTACTCCCTCCGTTTCACAAAGAGTGTCGTTCTAGCATTTTTCACACATATTAAGAAAAATATGTAAATTTCTACTTTGCCCTTAATTAATACACTAAAGAAGTTTCTCTCTCTAATTAATAAGCTGAAATAGTAGGGATAAAATAGAAATTTGTTTTAAAAATCTGCATTGAAAATGTAAAATGACACTCTTTATGAAACAAAAATAAAGACCTAGAATGACACTCTTTGTGAAACGGAGGGAGTACCATTTATCATTTTGTTTCCCGAAACATATACTACTAAATTATTGTTGTGTGCATTACAAAAAGGTACTATGGACAGCTCATAAATAGTAGTAAATTATAGTTATGATTTTATAACTATGGCAGACAGAAAAATAATGTACATACATGCATTTATGTCCAATTATATGGTACTTAGCAAGTAGTATATGATTAGAAAATTAGTGTAACAATAATGAAAATCTCTAATCAAATATTGGATGATCATGAATAAAGTAAAAGGGTAGTTTGGGGAATAACAAAAGTGGAAGGCGAAGGATTAGGAATTGTCGTTATCTTTGTTGATGTCGCAATCAGATAAACGAAAGGCATTCACAGGCGAATCGCGCCGGGCCCGGAGGAGGCGAGCGTTATTGTTGTGAACCTTCTCTCTCTCTCTACACTTCTTCTTCTTCATTCTCTCTCTCTCTCTCTGAATCTGCCGTTAAAGAGGAAGCTTCTTTACATGCATTCTAAGAACTTCGTCTTCCTCTCTTGAAAAACTGCTTCTGATTTCTCCGTCGGTTCACGATTCTCTCTGCGATGGCTGCGACTGGTGATTTTTTCCAAGGGGTTAGTTACGATTACTTCTTCTAGTGTTGCTTTCTCTTTGTTCCAATCGATTTTGGTGTTTTTGGTTTGGAATCTAATCTTCGATTCGGTGAGACTTGTGGCTCTTGAGATTCGATTCTGGAATTCTATCTTCCTGCATTTGGCTAGTTCTTTCTTTGGATTGATCAAGCGAAAGACTATACTAATCTAGGATCTGTTTAGTGTCGTCACTTACTTATGATCAAGATGAATAACAAAAATGATCACTCATTTGCTGCATGTGTTAATCCTTACAAATTCTCAGTTGTAATCATGTGATTATGATTAATGTATTCTGACACAAGATTCTGAGAATATTCTACAGGGGAAGCAACAATTGGCAAGTGCTGCAGATGGGAACGCACCAGTCAAGTATCCAAGCTTCAAAGCACCTAAGCCTAGCTTTAGCGATGGTGGCAACCATACCTCCATAGGTAAGGCTAAAGATTAAGCTTCAGTATCATTATATATTGCAAAAGAATACTAATGACCTTCTGTTTTTTGTGATGCAGATGTTTTTCCTCTTCTTGCTAATGAGGCTGCATTTCCTTTGAAAGAAGACCGTGGCATTGATACTTCACTAGTGAGTTCTTTTGTAGTTAAACGTTCTTAGTGGAAATTAACCCAAGGCCTTTGATTCCTGCTCTGAAACATTTGGTTGCATTGATCTTTATTCGTTTTAGTTACACTTTGAAAGAGGACAGTGGCATTGATACTTCACTAGTGAGTTCTTTTGTAGTTTAAACATCCTTAGTGGAAATTAACCCAAGGCCTTTGATTCCTGCTCTGAAACATTTGGTTGCATTGATCTTTATTCGTTTTAGTTACACTTTGAAAGAGGACAGTGGCATTGATACTTCACTAGTGAGTTCTTTTGTAGTTTAAACATCCTTAGTGGAAATTAACCCAAGGCCTTTGATTCCTGCTCTGAAACATTTGGTTGCATTGATCTTTATTCGTTTTAGTTACACTTTGAAAGAGGACAGTGGCATTGATACTTCACTAGTGAGTTCTTTTGTAGTTTAAACATCCTTAGTGGAAATTAACCCAAGGCCTTTGATTCCTGCTCTGAAACATTTGGTTGCATTGATCTTTATTCGTTTTAGTTACACTTTGAAAGAGGACAGTGGCATTGATACTTCACTAGTGAGTTCTTTTGTAGTTTAAACATCCTTAGTGGAAATTAACCCAAGGCCTTTGATTCCTGCTCTGAAACATTTGGTTGCATTGATCTTTATTCGTTTTAGTTACACTTTGAAAGAGGACAGTGGCATTGATACTTCACTAGTGAGTTCTTTTGTAGTTTAAACATCCTTAGTGGAAATTAACCCAAGGCCTTTGATTCCTGCTCTGAAACATTTGGTTGCATTGATCTTTATTCGTTTTAGTTACACTTTGAAAGAGGACAGTGGCATTGATACTTCACTAGTGAGTTCTTTTGTAGTTTAAACATCCTTAGTGGAAATTAACCCAAGGCCTTTGATTCCTGCTCTGAAACATTTGGTTGCATTGATCTTTATTCGTTTTAGTTACACTTTGAAAGAGGACAGTGGCATTGATACTTCACTAGTGAGTTCTTTTGTAGTTTAAACATCCTTAGTGGAAATTAACCCAAGGCCTTTGATTCCTGCTCTGAAACATTTGGTTGCATTGATCTTTATTCGTTTTAGTTACACTTTGAAAGAGGACAGTGGCATTGATACTTCACTAGTGAGTTCTTTTGTAGTTTAAACATCCTTAGTGGAAATTAACCCAAGGCCTTTGATTCCTGCTCTGAAACATTTGGTTGCATTGATCTTTATTCGTTTTAGTTACACTTTGAAAGAGGACAGTGGCATTGATACTTCACTAGTGAGTTCTTTTGTAGTTTAAACATCCTTAGTGGAAATTAACCCAAGGCCTTTGATTCCTGCTCTGAAACATTTGGTTGCATTGATCTTTATTCGTTTTAGTTACACTTTGAAAGAGGACAGTGGCATTGATACTTCACTAGTGAGTTCTTTTGTAGTTTAAACATCCTTAGTGGAAATTAACCCAAGGCCTTTGATTCCTGCTCTGAAACATTTGGTTGCATTGATCTTTATTCGTTTTAGTTACACTTTGAAAGAGGACAGTGGCATTGATACTTCACTAGTGAGTTCTTTTGTAGTTTAAACATCCTTAGTGGAAATTAACCCAAGGCCTTTGATTCCTGCTCTGAAACATTTGGTTGCATTGATCTTTATTCGTTTTAGTTACACTTTGAAAGAGGACAGTGGCATTGATACTTCACTAGTGAGTTCTTTTGTAGTTTAAACATCCTTAGTGGAAATTAACCCAAGGCCTTTGATTCCTGCTCTGAAACATTTGGTTGCATTGATCTTTATTCGTTTTAGTTACACTTTGAAAGAGGACAGTGGCATTGATACTTCACTAGTGAGTTCTTTTGTAGTTTAAACATCCTTAGTGGAAATTAACCCAAGGCCTTTGATTCCTGCTCTGAAACATTTGGTTGCATTGATCTTTATTCGTTTTAGTTACACTTTGAAAGAGGACAGTGGCATTGATACTTCACTAGTGAGTTCTTTTGTAGTTTAAACATCCTTAGTGGAAATTAACCCAAGGCCTTTGATTCCTGCTCTGAAACATTTGGTTGCATTGATCTTTATTCGTTTTAGTTACACTTTGAAAGAGGACAGTGGCATTGATACTTCACTAGTGAGTTCTTTTGTAGTTTAAACATCCTTAGTGGAAATTAACCCAAGGCCTTTGATTCCTGCTCTGAAACATTTGGTTGCATTGATCTTTATTCGTTTTAGTTACACTTTGAAAGAGGACAGTGGCATTGATACTTCACTAGTGAGTTCTTTTGTAGTTTAAACATCCTTAGTGGAAATTAACCCAAGGCCTTTGATTCCTGCTCTGAAACATTTGGTTGCATTGATCTTTATTCGTTTTAGTTACACTTTGAAAGAGGACAGTGGCATTGATACTTCACTAGTGAGTTCTTTTGTAGTTTAAACATCCTTAGTGGAAATTAACCCAAGGCCTTTGATTCCTGCTCTGAAACATTTGGTTGCATTGATCTTTATTCGTTTTAGTTACACTTTGAAAGAGGACAGTGGCATTGATACTTCACTAGTGAGTTCTTTTGTAGTTTAAACATCCTTAGTGGAAATTAACCCAAGGCCTTTGATTCCTGCTCTGAAACATTTGGTTGCATTGATCTTTATTCGTTTTAGTTACACTTTGAAAGAGGACAGTGGCATTGATACTTCACTAGTGAGTTCTTTTGTAGTTTAAACATCCTTAGTGGAAATTAACCCAAGGCCTTTGATTCCTGCTCTGAAACATTTGGTTGCATTGATCTTTATTCGTTTTAGTTACACTTTGAAAGAGGACAGTGGCATTGATACTTCACTAGTGAGTTCTTTTGTAGTTTAAACATCCTTAGTGGAAATTAACCCAAGGCCTTTGATTCCTGCTCTGAAACATTTGGTTGCATTGATCTTTATTCGTTTTAGTTACACTTTGAAAGAGGACAGTGGCATTGATACTTCACTAGTGAGTTCTTTTGTAGTTTAAACATCCTTAGTGGAAATTAACCCAAGGCCTTTGATTCCTGCTCTGAAACATTTGGTTGCATTGATCTTTATTCGTTTTAGTTACACTTTGAAAGAGGACAGTGGCATTGATACTTCACTAGTGAGTTCTTTTGTAGTTTAAACATCCTTAGTGGAAATTAACCCAAGGCCTTTGATTCCTGCTCTGATACATTTGGTTGCATTGATCTTTATTCGTTTTAGTTACATTTTGAAAGAAGACAGTAGCATTGATACTTCACTAGTGAGTTCTTTTGTAGTTTAAACGTCCTTAGTGGAATCAATTCAAGCCCTTTGACTCTTGCTCTGAAACTAGGAATTTATTAGAGTAGAACATGACAATAAAATTTGGTTGCATTTGATCTTTACTCGATTCAGTTACACTTTGATATGATAACTGAAGCATTGCGTGTTATATGATAAAGTGTGTACCATTTTTATATAGGTACAAGACGTGTGTACTATCTCAGTCCTACCTGATGAAGGAAATACAATCCCACAATGTAACTCGCAGTTTACTCTCTTAAGCTTCGTCAAGGCTCTGCTTCCATCTAAAAACCAGATGTTGATCGATGCGCAACTCAACTGTCAGAAAACTCAGAACCGCATCAATGTGCTACTTGGCGGTACAGATTCCTACCAATCATGCGTTGTGGACATAAACGTCGAGAAAGGGAATGTTGGTGAGACGGTAACTTCCCATGACGAAGTTGTTGCAAGTGTCAAATCTGAGAGTGTAGTAAGTTCTATCTATTCAGCAAAAGCTACGTATGTTATTTATGCTTGGTCCATGCCTTACTATGTATTTTACAGCATATGCAGAAGGTATTGCAGAGACAAGCAAGCTTAAGCACTGGTAAGACAACTATATTTGTGTAAAATTGCATAATTTAAGGTTTTTATCTTGAGAAATTTGTGTTGCAGATAAAGCTATCTCCGAGAGATGTCATGATGCACCAACAAACAGGTGGAGAAGATATAGGCGTGCCGCTTCATTTGATTCAAGGAAAATTGTCATCCTATTCTCCATCTTGTAAGTATAACTTTACGTAAATAAATTTATGCTTAGGATGCATTTGCAATGAACTATGAATGTGTTGGATTTGCAGATCAAGTGTGGGAACATTGATATTGATCTACCTGACACTCAGAGTGAGGCTAAACGGAGATAACAGCTTCAATCATATGTAGTAACGTCTCTTTTGGCCTCTTTCTAGTTCGTTGTCTTTGTTTTGAGTCTCTTTTTTCCCAAAACTTGTGTTTTGTTCTGAGTTTCATAATGTTGATAAGTGAACACATTCTCTGTGAATAAGACTTGCGAATGCTTAATGTGTGATTAACGTGTAGCTTAAAAGAACACTAAGTAGTATTTAGTAAACTAGTTTTAGTAAGATGCAAATGATTGAATAAGTAAAGAAACTAGGACGATTTTGGGGCACGATTGAGTGGTCGGAAGTTGTCACCACATTAAGCATCATCATATTCTATACAGTAGTTTGTAATATAATGCATGTATGACAAGTTGAAAAATCACAAAAAACTTTCTTGATCTTTTGTTTCTTTGATTCACAAGTTTCTTAAGTGGATATGTTTTTGATTCTTTTTGAATCAACAAGAACAGCCGCCTCCACCACCACTTCCGTGTTGCTCACCTTGTGATGAATTTGAAGTGGTCTTTAGGTTAACATCAACCATATCCTCTGATTTTGTCGCCGAATATGAATCCATTCCAGGTAATGCAGCAGCGATCTTCCGAAACAAAGCCTGCAAAAATGACTCATGTTTGTCAAAGAAATAGTCAAGCAAAAAGACAAGATACTCGCGTCCTTTTAATACCTTGATGTTGAAATTTTCTTTGGCGCTGGTCTCAATGAACATCACTCCATGCTCGTTACCCTTATCTTCCCCTTCACTGATCGATACTTGTCTGTTTTCATTACAAAAAAGCCTGTTAGACGATTTGCAGACAAGACAAAGCTGAGTTTGCTGCTTGTCTCTTATTACCTTTTATCAACGAGATCAGTTTTGTTTCCAACAAGAACAATAATAACGTCGCCTGAACCTCTTTCTCTGTGTACATCATCGATCCATTTCGATATATTCAGAAACGTTTGCCTATCTGCAAATCGTGTCGATCGAAACACAAGGAATGAACATATAACACACAAAATGGTGAATTAAAGAACCAGCAAGACGGAACAAAAAAGCAACTAAAAAGCTTTCACTTACTGGCAACATCATACACAACAATGGCAACAGAAGAATCTCTGATGTAACTTGGGATCAGACTCCTGAATCTTTCTTGTCCAGCCGTATCCCTATAACCAACATAATCCATGTGTTAATCTTTGGTATAATTAGTTGTTCTGCCAAATTTTAACAGAGCAATGATATGTATGGTCTCACCAAAGCTGCAAACGAACTGTTCTATCTTCGAGGTACATTGTTTTCGACAGAAAATCAATCCCAATGGTAGGCTGCAGAGAGAACACACACACACACACTATCAAGGCTTAATGACTAATTAACACCCAAACACTAAGAAGCAACAGTGCTTATCATAATAAATAGACAATTAGATCATATAATAAGAAGAAATGGATCATGAGGACAAGCTTTTATATTTGAAGGATCATGGGATATCAATTGATCAACAACGGAAAATTGACCAATTCGAGATGAAAAGAGAACCGTATTTCGTTTCAGATCAAACATATATATATATATATATATGAAAGGAATCTAATCATTGATGCTAAGGATACCTGGTAAGTGGTGTCGAATTTATCATACATGAAACGAGTGATGATGCTGGTTTTTCCGACAGATTGATCTCCTAAGAACACCAACTTAAACTTTGCCAACGGAGAAACACCCGCCATTTTTTCGCAGAGAAAGGAAAATATTTATTATTTGTAAAGATCCGAGCCGATGTTGATTTTCAAGAGTTTTCTTCTTGGCTTAGCTCTCGGAGAAAGAAAGAGAAAGCGAGCACGACGACGATGACGCGGTCGCACACGAAGAAGGCGACAGCTGCTGTAACGACCCAAATTGAGATTTTAAACTCTTGGCCCAATATGGGCCCATAACTTCCACTATTTTTGCTTTGTAAACGCAGTCGTATATACTAAGTGTATGTATCTCCCTTTCCATGGATCTGAAACCTAGCCGTCAATATTCTTTTTATCATCATCTCCACCTCTCTTAATCTTCTTCTTTGTTCTTCCCTTCCCGTAAAAAATCATCAATGAACAATGGAGCGATAGAAAGAGAGAGAGAAAGCTGTGTTCATACATACAGATTATGACATCATTTGTGCCAAGATTAAAAACCCACATTCAGACTGTTTGAAAAGCTTTGATGAAAGCTCTGTTTGAAAATAGCCGATAGGGGAAGATAGGATTAGAGTAAGGGTAGTTTTGGGAAATCCATAAAAATTTGAGGTAATTAGAGCGGCCTAAAAGGTTAATTTGGCCCGTGCATAATAAAATTGGCCCATATAAATTTCGTAAAATTGGGCTCTAAAAACCGCGTTTGACACGCGGGCTTAACACGGTTTGGCACGCATATCGAGGTCGTTTTATGTCGGTTTACATGCCAAACCGTGTCCGACCCGTGTCCAAACCAAGTTTAACCCGTATTTGACCCGTATCCGACCCAAGTTTAACCCGTGTCCGAGTTTGACTTTTACTAAAATTGTGTTTGACCAATTTAAATGGGGTTAATTGGGCGGGACTGAATTTTAGACTGGATTCCCATAATAATGGGCTGTTTCAAAATAGTATTTTCCTTTTGTTTCTCTAAACATGAACCGGGTTGGTTAAATGTTTCCCAAAGCGGTTCACTTTGGTACCAAAATCGAACCGAATTCATTGTAGAAACTCTGAGCTTATACAATTCAGATTCACGATCAAGCTCGTCTCTTTTAAGAGAAACATCAAGCAAGCAACAGAAACAAAATCCATAATCCGACAGCTAAAAGAAACACAAAACCCAGAAAATAATTCCCCTCATAAACTCGTTAATTGGGACTACAAAATAAACCCTTACTTGCCACCAAATCTCATGTTGCTCCATGGAAACTTCGCCCCCGCCGCCGCAACAGCAGCACCTCTAGCCGGAGCCATCGACCTTTCACCGCCGCGACGACTTTTACCATTACCATAACCACCGATTTCCCTCTTCTCCTTCTGATCAAGCCAATGACTCTTCTTATCATCTTCCTCCTCCACAAAGCTAGATCCTTTCACTTTACTCTTCCTATCTTCCTCAATAAACTTCACCGGAAACAGATCCTTAGAAATCGATAAAGGGTTTTTGAGCGTGACGTAAGCCTTCTTGTAATCCGCCTTCGCTATCAACAAACCACCACGCTTCTTCTTCTTCCCATCCATGTTTAGTGTGTTCACCTTCTCGACCTCGAATCCGTAGAGAGACTCGAGGACTCGCTTGATCTCAATCTTGGTCGCGGAAGGGATCGTTTTGAGTGCGAATTCGTGGATGTTTGTCAGTTTTGTGGGCATCAGAAGCTTAATAGGAAGATTCGCGAAGTGAACCACTCGTCTTCCCAATCGAGTCCCCATTTCTCGACAAACTAATCGGAGTTTCTTCTCAGATTGGCTTAGAAAGAAAAGAAAGGGTTTTAAGTTCTTCCCTAAAATCCTCATTACATAGAAGTTAATGGGCCGATGATGATTAATGGGCCAAATGAAGTTATCAGCTCATAGATATAATTTCTGTTTTATATGATCTTTATAATAGGGGCCAATGCATAACTCTATAACCTCTTCTATAAAGCTCAAATGAATCTGCTTTGTACTACAGAAATTCACATAAATTATAATGTGTTTGATTGATAAGAGCGGTTAGAAGTATACCGATTTAATTGTTATCGAAAAAACGTTATCAAAAACTACAATAACAACAATTACTTTCAACTTTTTTGTTAGCGCTTTCAATAACAGTTTTTCTTACATTTTTGTACTATTTAACTGTTTACCACTTTTGCTAACAACTTTTTCTTATATTTTGCACTATTCAACTACTTACCACTTTTGCTAATAGCATATGTCTTAATAGACCGAATTAGATTGATTAATGGGAAAATGCCAAACAAATCCTGAACTATTCAGATCTGGCCAAAAAATACTCCGACTAAGAAGCTTGCCAAAACAAACCCAAACTAATAGTTGACTTCCAAAAAAAAAACTTGAACTTACAGTTGACCTTACCAATTGAAAACACCGTTAAAAAGTTAACAGAAGGATTTGACGTCGTTAAACCAGCCATTTATGGATCCGTTAATCATATACGACGTCGTTTTGAATTGATCCAAAACGACGTCTTTTTGTTTAACAAGAAAATTAAAATCAAGCACTTAGTTGGGTTCAAACTTGAGACTTATGAGCAAGGTGTATGAGGCATGTAACCACTAAGCCATTTGATAATACATTGTTTATGATCACAAACAAATTATCTTAAGTTCTCTTCTTTCCTTATTCACAATAAATCCCAATTGATTTGTAACTTAGAACCCTACAATAAAATTAAAAATTCATGATATAAAATTAATGTATAACAAACATATTTACTAATATCTTACAATCATATATATTATAGAAATTATCTGATATTTTAATTTTTTTTATTAATAGAATTATATATATCTACTAAATATAATACAAATAATAATTTAGATCAATATTAAAAATTAAAACAATATTAATATAATAAAAAATAATTTTACTAAAAATAACCTAGTTTAGTAAAAACGTAAAAATATTTCATAATTAATGTAAAATATATTATTGAGTTTTGACAAAAAAAAATATATGTTACTGAAATTAATATAAAATATAAAATGTTTTTAAATTTTTACTGAACTAGACTATTTTTAATAAAATTAGTTTTTATTATATTAATATTGTTTTAATTTTTAATATTGATCTAAATTATTATTTTATTATATTTAGTAGATATATATATATATATAATGCTGTTAATAAAAAAATTAAAATATCAGATAATTTCTATAATATATATGATTGTAAGATATTAGCAAATATGTTTGTTATACATAAATTTTATATCATGAATTTTTATTGTAGGGTTCTAAGTTACAAATCAATTTGTGATTTAGTATGAATAAAGAAAGAAAAGAACTTAAGATAATTTGTTTGTAATCATAAACAACGTATTATCAAATGACTTAGTGGCTACATGCTTTATACATCGACCTTATAGGTTTCAAGTTCGGACCCAACTAAGTGCTTGATTTTAATTTTTTTGTCAAACAAAACCCATAAACGATTAGTTTAACGACGTCAAATCCTTTTGTTAACTTTTTTAACGGTGTTCCAAATTAGTAATGTCAACTGTAAGTTCAAATTTTTTTTTTGGAAGTCAACTATTAGTTTAGGTTTAGTTTGGCAAAAAATTTATTTGGGGTATTTTTGGCCAAATCTAAATAATTCAGGATTTGTTTGATATTTTTCCCATTGATTAATAGGCAGTTTTATGTTTGATATTTCATACCAAAATCATTACAAAAAAAAAAAAAAAAATTGAGTTACAAGTGATTGTATTTGAGATGTTATTAAGCCACTTATAAGATAAGAAAACAACATTATATTACTAAACATTTACAAAAGAGAACCTCACTCCATTTCATAATCTTCATCATGATCCTGACCACCGGCAAATACCAGGCTCTGCTGTTTTGCAGAGAGCTAGAATCTCATCATACTTCGAGCCATAAACAAATCCCCATAGCTGCAAACGATCAATGATGTTTTTTGTTTGTCTCAGTAAAAATGTTGAAACAAAAATTGAGGTTACATACCTCCACTTCCTTAACATCAAAGTCCTGAGAGTTTGCAAGACAAGAGTTCCCATATGTCTCCGAGTAAGCACTTGATCCACTTAGCCTAAAAGAACACAATGAATCAAATGAATTGAGGGAACATGGTTTGATGTTTGTCCTGAAATAGAGATTTGATAGGAAATCTTACAGCTCACTGTCTAGATAGAGAGCAAACCGCCCACCACCACCGAGAGCTAGAAAGTCCTTGGAGCATAAAGTGTAAAACCGGTTGGCGCCTGCTCAAATGCAAACCATAACTACAAGTGAATAAGAAAAGGACTCCAAGAAGCTCTGAGCAATGCATAATAACAATACCCGTGGGACGGTAGATTGTGGGTTGTCCAGACTTATCAGTGAACACAAATGTACTGTTGGTTCCCTGACACAACAACACAAAGAGGAAGAATGTCAACTAGAGATGAAAAGAAATTTGTATAAAGATTGAATATTTGGAACCAAACCTGATACTTCTTATCAGTTGGTATCAAAGGTGCCTCAACAAGACCACCAAAAACCGAACCTTTTCTGTCTCCAACAACCTGAAACAACGTTGGTTTGCCAATTTCCATAGATCTCTCCATAAAAGGTTCATACTTTAATGAAATGAAACCAACATTTTGAGTTAGAATTTACCAGTAAACTGAGACCAGGCCAGAGAAGGCTCTTCCTGTACAACGTTGATAGTGATATACCGTGCCTCCATGTACTGAAAAAACCACACCAGATCAAATCAAAGGATCACACACACCGATAGAACTAGAAATCAAGCTCACCTATAAAGCAATATCCATTTCCTCCCTTGAACAAGTGCAGGAAGTGAAGTATAAAGGGAGCGTCTTGACTGATCCGATAATAGTAAAGATGGCTCTGAAATATCAGGTATAGTTGCTTGTACTAATGTTGCTTCCTCTTTAACATTATTATTCTGCATAGGCTTCATCTCCAACCCATCATATTCAGTCTCTTCATCATCTGGTTTCACATCAGAAGTTCCCTTTCGTTCCTTGCTCCCCGGAAACTTAACAGCCTGGTAAAAATTCCTTAAATGTTGTTTATATTTAGACAACAAGCTCTTCTTTGCACCAACAACAGTAGGACTAGTTTCCTTCATTGTTCTAGTAGCGTTCACTGACGATGATGATGATGTATCGCTTGTTTCTGCCTCTGAATCTTCTCCTTCTTCGTCCTCGTCCTGATCCTGGTCGGTTAACAGTGAACCAAGAAATGCAGAGAAAGAAGAAGTGTCTGGTTCGTCTACCAAATCCTTAAGCTGCTCTGTAGTGATAGACTCTAGTTGATTTCTCTTTGACTCATCTTCCTCATCCTAATAACACAAGAGCTCAATGAATGATCACACAAATTGAATTTGCTAAAAAAAAAGAAACCCATTAACACAAAACTACCAAGCAATCCTCAAGAACAAAGATAAGACTCTAATGTCAAACCCCAAGAACCCTTTTTTAGAAAAGAAGACTGATTCAACAACACAGAAAGAAAAGAAAAAAGATGGAAACTTTGGGTACCGGAAGAGGACGAGAAGATGAGGGTTTATCAGAGATGGGATTAAGAAGACCGGCGGTGAGATCGGTGACGAAGTGCACTGCTTTGCTTCTCAAAGATTTGTGTTTCCCCATTATTTGTCTCCTCCTCCTCCTATTTTAAAGTCTGCTATTTTTAGTGCAAAAATTAAAACTTTCAGATTCCACACGATCCTTTTGACAAATCTACACCACAAATTGAGTCAGCTCTCTCAATCTCTCTCTATTCTGTTCTTTGTGTATTAGCTGTTGATCATCTACCTAAATACCTAATAAGCCATAGATAGAAGATTGGAAACAAAAAGTTCTAAATAAGAATATCACTCTCTCTTGTCTATCTTATCTAATTAATTTACCTCTGAAAACTTTTTCCTTGATAAACAAAATCTTTTTGAGACAGCTTAACTAAAAAGAACGATCATTCGGTAGACTGCGGGTGAGGGAAGACGACGACGAGGAAAAGAAAAGTAGTCTTCACGCTTTTTGTTATGTTCTGTTAGTAATATAGTCTAGTACTCCAAATAACAAAAAGACTTCATGGCCCAATGGATAAGGCGCTGGTCTACGAAACCAGAGATTCTGGGTTCGATCCCCAGTGAAGTCGTATCTCTTTTTAAATTCAATATGAACTAATCAAGAGATTATTACATCTATAGTCACCTATTGACACTTTAATTACAGCTTTAGTCACTTGCATGTGAGAAGTCACCTGCACTTAAGGCTAATACTAATATGCCCCTAAATACATTAACCGTTGTCTTTAGCTTCTGGTTACACATTTTCATCTAGTTTACTTTTACTCTTTTAACTTTTATCTTTTACACCAAAAAAATCAAAAAGTTACAACTCCAAAAAAAAATTCCTCTCACTTTCTCTCTCTGTCTCGTCGTCTTCCTCTCACCATCGTTTCCTCTTCACCGGCGAGGAGTCTCCATCGGCGGTCTCTCCATTCACCTTCCTCTTCGCTGGCTCTTTTCTTCTTCGCTCTCTCTCTCCGTCGACTGAAGGTGTTTCTTGCGCCGTCGCAATTCCAAACCACTCATGACAGGTATATGTGATTTCTCTTCATCTCTCACTTAGATTTCTCACTTACATTCGTTTTAAACCTCGATTCTCCGATTTTCTCATTTCCTTGTTCTTTCAGTTTGCTTATTTCAATCTCTGTGTATTGTCGTCCATATGGTCATTCAAAAAGGTTTTTTTCCCTTATATGCGTAGATCTAACTCCTCGATCCATATGTCTGTGTGTACATGGAGTTCGTGTTATGCGTAGATCTACTCCATTCTTAGATCCGTGTCTGTTGCAACTTTGTTTTATATTCGTTTGTCTCTATTTTGGGTCGTCTGTGGACTACTTGAATGACTTTCTAAGTTTCGGATTTCGTAGATCTAGTGTTTTTGTTCCTTGATCTACTTTCTTTGTTCGTCTGTGGATATATGTTTTTATGTATAGCGGTCCATATGGACATCTAGAAATGGTATGTATGTGTCGTCTGTGGATCACTATCATCTGACAAAAAATAACCATGTCTGTGGACGTGCTTTCGTGGATAACTATCATCTTTAAAAACGAGCTATGTATGTACTAAATGACTTTCGTCTCTCTGTCTCGTCTGTGGATAACTATCTCTGTGGACCTGATATAGTGGACTTTCTTCCTAGTTTTACTAATCTCGTATGTCTGTCTGTGTCTTCTGTGGATAACCATAATCTAAAAAGATGACTATGTATGTGTACGTGCTTTCGTGGATAACTATCATCTCAAACATTCACTATGTCTGTAGCCAATGTTTGTGTCGTCTATCTCGTCCGTCTATAACTATCTCTATGGACATGGTTTAGTGGACATTATTGTCTTCATACCTTCACTACTAATAAATCTTTTTCAACTTCACAGACATAAAGCTTCCTCAGAGGCTATTTGCCACAAACAAATATCCCATAAAGCGCCTCAACATCTACTCCAAAATAGATCACCTCACATTTTTAAAGGACGCACTTGGCCCCAACTCAGCCGAGTTCCAAATCATTCGAGATTCGCAATTTGGGAAACTCTTCGACCTTCCTTCTGCTAGGTGCTCTACATCCGGAAAACTTATCCATGCGCTAATGTCCAGGGAGCTGGTCACACAGAATAAGTATTCCATACGGATCACGTTTGGTGGACACCCAATACGGTTCTCACTTAAGGAGTTTGGTACCATCACTGGTCTCTCGTGCAGCCTCTTCCCAGGAAAATATGAACCGGACTTTGTCACGCCAAATCCGACTGAACTCAGCCCTTACTGGAAAGAGCTTATTGGTTCAGATGCCAAGACCACCATTGCAGACCTTGCCAAAAAAATCAAAGACGATCCAGAATTGCCAGACTGGAAGAAACTACGCTATGCGTTACTCATCATTGTCGATGGTATCCTAATTGCATCCCACCAGTCTCACAAACCAACAGCAGCTTATGTGGACATGCTCCAGGACCTAGATACGTTCCTCCTCTTTCCATGGGGAAGAGAATCCTTCTTGCGAACAATCTACGGAATGAAACCGGCTCACAAACCACGCACCAAAGACGAAGATGTGGACGACACTTTCAGACAGCTACTGAAACAAACTACATACAGCGTCAAAGGATTCCCTTTGGTACTGCAGTTGGTGGCTTTCCAATGTATACCACTTTTGGTTGAGAAGCTACCTGACCCATCTGACCAACGCACCCTCATGGACATTACGGATGAAGGACTTAAGCAACACTCGGGGATAATCATGGCCGACATTTTGGATGTCGAACACGACCCCAAAGTAAGTCCACTTACCTATTCATTTAGATATTCCTACATTATTATACATGGACATTTGTTCAGTACTTCAAACAATTAGTACCCGCCTTCCAGTTACGCCTAAAAATAACTTATTTATTGTCCACAGCTATCTGTCCATCCGTATTATGAGTTGGACAATCCACCTCATGAGGACTGGGGTGAGTGGATGGATGAATACCGTGATAAATCGGTCGACTATATGGACGCTTTGATACAAAAAGGCCATGCTTTCAAGACTGATGATTGGCTCGGAGGTGATGAATCCCAACCTCTTTATGTCCACAAACCTAGAGGCAATCAGGGTGGAGCGCACTTCAAACATGTTGTACAGAGGCGGACTCTCAAACGGAAAGCCAACGATTCAGGGGTGGATGAGCCATCTCCGGTCACAAAGAAAAAGAAGAAACATGTCTCCACAAGCTCTGCATCAGCATCAGAAATCAAGCAGCTTAAATCAAAGATGGACGACCTCATAGCTCAAAACAAGCACCTTCTTGCCCGCATCAATCTACTAGAACAACTAACGCCACGTGTAGACGCTCTGGAAAGAACTCGTAGGCAGAAGAAACTAGTTAAGGCTTCCAAGTTTCCTACCAAGGCCCCGAAAAAAACAACCAAAAAACACTATCAGCGACATATTACTTCTGTCCTCCGTCATAGGTCAAACACACCACCCCCATCACAGGAACACATTACTCGTTTAGCTGATAAGACTCCATCTCCTGACAAAACAGAAGGATCATCTCATTCGGCTTCTCCAACCAAGGTACTGTCAAACTCATATCCACACAAGAGTCTGTGGATAACTATCTATGTAGTCCTGCTATAGTGTACTTTATAATCTTCCTAGTTTAACTAATCTTGTATGTCTGTCTGTGTCTTCTGTGGATAACCATAACCAAAAAAATTACTATGTCTGTGTACGCCTTAACGACTGCTATAGTGGACTTTATAATCTTCCTAGTTTAACTAATCTTGTATGTCTGTCTGTGTCTTCTGTGGATAACCATAACCAAAAAAATTACTATGTCTGTGTACGCCTTAACGACTGCTATAGTGGACTTTATAATCTTCCTAGTTTAACTAATCTTGTATGTCTGTCTGTGTCTTCTGTGGATAACCATAACCAAAAAAATTACTATGTCTGTGTACGTGATTACGTGGATAACTATCATCTCAATCATTTACTAGGTCTATAGCCAATGTTTGTGTCCTTAATCTCGTCCGTGTATAACTATCTCTGTGGACATTGTTTAGTGGACAATGTTGTCGTCATAAATTCACTACTGTCTTCAGACCTACATTCATGTGTTAATTCAATAACTAATCCTTTCAGGATGGCGACAACCAGCTTTTCAAGGAAAACGAGGAGGCCTCAGCTAAATCCGGCTCACCAAATCAGGTTCTCTATTACAATCATATGTCCACCATTACATATCCACACACTTATGGATCAATATTATATAATATCTCTAAATCGCAGCCATCTCAACACAAACATAAGGAGGACAAAGAGGATCCCGAAAGTGCTAAGTACTCACACAAAAAGGTTCGTTCGGTTAATACTAATGTCCATCGTACCGTATCCATATAGAGATTAATCACTATCCCCAAATCTAATTATTCAATTACATAGTACAAAATACAGGATGGCACTAACCAGCTAGGCAAGGACAACGAGGAAGGTCAGGACACCAGTTCAAACAACCAAAATGAGGATATATCTTATGAAATCATGTCTCAAAAAGAGGTAAAAAACAATGCCCAACAAATTCATTCATCAATTCATAAACCAAACATACTTAACACTAAATATATTCCTACAGCCCACTATATCCTCATCTCTCCCTGCTAAGTTACCATCAACCTCCCCAATTCAAGCTGCACCAGTCCTGCCTCAACTCATACCAACAACAGATCAGGAGATACAGGTCTGCCAATACATGCTCATTTATTATACCAACATTGAATCTCTGAAATAGATCTACTATTTACTGTTTGGTATCTATGGACAGGATGCGATGGACAATAGACAGGATGCACATACAATAGCCAAGGTACAATATATCAATATAAATGGACTCTCTTTACTAACTATAAGATAAAATACATATCTAATTAGTTGGACTAAATGGACAGAACTCTGGGGACATAAACAATGAAGCTACCAAGGTATCATATCTCTTTTTATAATACCGTCAAGTTTTTATTTATATCATAAATAAAATTCACAAGTTCATTCGACCACATGGACAGGATTTTGGGGACATCAACAAGGATTCCGATCAAATTGCACAAAAGCCAGTTCACGATGATGCCATGGTAACATAAATTAACCATATCTCGCCCATATGTCATTGACACTATAGTATAAGCTAATGATCGACGCTGTTACAGATCATTACACAAGGAGAGCCTCGACCAGCAGACATGTCCACCAAGAAATCCCCCGAAAAACGTTGCCACGAACAAACTGTGGACATCAACAACGAAACTACCAAGGTTTCATATCGCATTTTTAGTACAGTCATATTTTCATCTCGAAGCTAAAAGACTAACCTAGTACATTCGCCTACATGGACAGGAAACGGTGGACAACAACAACGATGAGGGAGGAGTCCACAATAAGACAACACAAGGCGGATCTCTTGGAGGAGACATGTTCACACAGGAAGGCCAGTCAAACATGGAACCAACCGACCAACTCATCCACGACCCATCTCACATTGTGGAGGTACCAAACTCAACGGACGAGCCTACTATGGGATAGTATAGGCATACACTTAGTAGTATTCATTCTCGAAATAGGCTATCCCCGTACAAAAAATGACTAACGTTATTTTCCAACGACATTGCACTTTCATTTCTTTCAGATTAAAAAAACATTTACCGTTTCACTGCTGCTTTTCCAACAAAAATGCATGAGTTATGGACACGTTTTAGTGGACATTAGATTTACATATGTCTTCAAATCTATAGTTACATCCAAATGTCTACACCTACCCACAATGTTTCTCCGTATCTAACATATAAAACTTTTCAATACAGCATTCTAAAAAGAACACATCTCCAGGGGTACTAGGAAACATCGACCAAAAAGTGTCTACTGCAACAGAGGGTGACGACGCCTTGGTATATAACCATATTAGTCATTCAAAACAATCATAGTGCCGAAATATCTAATCATTTACTAACATCTATTTTACAGGAAAATGTCCTATCAAACATTTACAAGGAATGCAACTTGACCGCCATCCAAGAAACTACTACTACACAGCTTCCCAACAGTAACGAGAATCCAGTGCAGCCTTCCCCAAAAGAGACGGAGACGGTAAGTTTAGTGTTTAACATAAGTAAATAAAACCATCAATCAATTATACAATCATATTCGTATTTGTATCAGGGATACACAGATGGCGAGGCCCACAATGCAGCAAAACAATCAAACACATTTGTAGTTTTTCTAGAACCTCCTTATTCGGACACCGTAAATCACACCTCCTATGTTTCACCTACAAAGTTAACATGCTCATACTAACAACGTATACCCAATATGGTGGACATTAATAGGAAACCGATGGGGGAGATGAAGCAGACCAAGAACCACACCCTACTATCACCGTCAGCGACTCATCACCAGCAAAAGAAACGCCGAGGCACCAACCAACTCTCATGGAAAAGGATTTACATGCAATCCTGCTAGAACAACCCAAAACTTGTTCCGTGATCCCAAATGTAGTGGATGAAAACTGGAAGGCTTTCAAACTAACGCTCACCCGTCATAGAAAAGTGTAAGTTATAGCATCAAAATACACGACATTTAGCTAATCCCTTTACTTAATAAACTAACTATTTTCTCTATGTGTACCTACAGCTACCACATAACCAACGACATTTTGGACTTTGACAACCAGTTCTTATTGGATCTAGGACGCAAACAAAACTGGGTCACCACTTCGGTAACTGTCCAAACTTTGCCTTCGTTGTTTAATGCTTAGGACAAAACTTCGTAGATCTCAGTCTGAGGCTTTACTTATCCATACATACATGTACATGTAGCATACCATCCGTGGATATGTAAAAGTTACTTCAAATTATAGGATTCTTCGTTTAACGGGTACATTAACAATGATTCTGCTCTTCGTTTTATTCAAACAGCACATGGATCTGTTGATGGCATACTTATCACGCCGACACAAGCAAGCTCTACAAGATCAAGGCATAGTTTTTGCGTCACCATTTTTCACAAGCACGATACAATCACGATACCGCTCCTTCAGAAACGCAATCAACAAGGACGTCTTAAGGTGGGATGACAGGATTGTGGATTTCATAAAGGCACCAGGACAGACTTGGCTTAAAGAGGTGGAGACGATCTACGCACCTATTTGTTTGGAGGACAAGCATTGGGTGGGCCTCCACATCTCCCTCGACATGTGGTTAGTGGAAGTCCTAGACCCGAGGCTTGGTACTTTTGATGATGATGAGCTGGTAAAGCTGCTTGAACCAATCACAGAAACCCTACCTTTCCTTCTACGGAAATTTGTTAAGAACGTAACCTTAACACAGAAGCAACGCACCAAACCGTTCCAGTTACAGATTAGAAAAGACTTATACAACAACGAACGGTCAGGAGACTGTGGACCTGTTGCCATCAAATTCATGGAGATTCACGCACTTGAACGGTCAGAGAAGGGATTTATGGTGCCCATGGACGACAAATTTGTCAACGAGTTAAGGAAGGAGTATGCCATGGACATATACAAGGATCTCGTCATCCCTCTCTATCTCAACTAAATATGCGTTGTATTTTAAAACTTAGTTTTTCGGATACTATCTCACCATCCTTGCACTTTATGGATAGGCATGTCCATGGACAAAATGTATTTTGCTGTTCAAAACTACAATGTCTTCGGTGATCACATCCATGTGGATGGGCTTTTAGACTACTTATTAACTTATATCGTAAGCCTTAACGACTATCAATACGTATGCCTTTAATTAAACTTAGTAGATTAAAACGTATGTCCTACACGTTTATCTCGAAAAGTAGACAACATTATCAATTAGGATAACTACTTAATAGGTAAAAGTGGATGATATCAAACTGATGAAATACACTTACGGACATGTTCAACACACAAAAGAGACATGTTTCCATATAATGGCACACAGTGTGGACATGTTTACAAAATACTTACATATCCACACTAACCTTGTGGACATGTTTACCAAAAAATGCTCTTACTTAATAATATAGATTGCTAATACATCTCCAAATGGTCCGAACACTATCCAAAATACAAAAGGGACAACACCCGTTCTTGGATAAAGCACACACCACCCTTATAGAGGGACAGTACAGTTAGTCCTATTGTGACCAAAACCTCTGCATCTTCCACAACGATTGGCCACTGCCTTCTTAGGCTTAACATCCTGATAATGGACGACAATCAACTCAAATGACACCCAAAATACAAATAAAAAATTCAAAGGAATCTTATCCACAAATATAAAACTTACAGAAAACTCTCCAATTGACGCGATGCGCCTTGCCTTTCGGCGTCCAGGTGGACGATGAGTTATGGGGGGCATCAAAACCTTCGCCTTTACGTCAACCGGTATATCAACTTCTTTAGGATCTCCCGTTGGATAAATCAGTCCTGCATATGTCTCTACCCAGATCGATGTTTTGTAACAGTCTGCAGCTAATTGTCCAGGCTTAAACCCAAGCTGTTCCCCAGCTAAAATTGCATGTCCACAAGGAATCTGCTCTTTATCATACAACTTACAGGAGCACTTTTTTTCTTTCAGCTCCACCAGATGTTTGTAACCAAACTGTCCAACCACCTGAGCTGTCCATGCAGATAAGCTATTTATTTTGTTAGCTTTGGTATACTTCATGTTTTTGGTCATAACCTTGTCCACCTCAGGGGTAACAATTCCACCATGTTTACCAGACCGTTTCCTCCTCGCATTAAACCACCTACTCATCATTGATTGGATGAATATCAGCAACAACAAAATGGGTGCTCCTCGTCCACCATGTAAAGCCTTATTCAGCTGCTCACAGATATTGCTAGTCATCAAGTTGTATCTCTCGCCAGCAAAATATGCCCTACTCCAATGAGCCACGCCTATTTTTTCCAGATAGGTACAACAACCAACATTCGTTGCTTTGATTTTGTTCATGATCTCTCTAAACTGACCAATGCGGCAAGCAAATCCAGCAGATGTGACCAGCTTAGCCAAACCTTTGCTTCTAAACTTAGCTGACACATTGCGCGCCAAATGGACAATGCAAGCAGCATGATGCGACTGGGGGAAAACACGCTTCTTAGCAGTGTATATGGAAGCGGCCCTATCAGATATTATAGTGAGATGTGGACTGTCAGCTATTATGCGCTCCAACTTCATGAAAAACCATGTCCACGAATCAACATCCTCACAGTCAACAACAGCATAAGCCAGTGGAAATACCTGAAAATTACCATCTTGTCCACAAGCAGTCAACAAAACACCCTTGTACTTCCCATGCAAATGCGTACCATCCACAACCAATACCCTCCTTAATTTGCTAAATCCCTGTTTAGATGCACCAAACGAAATGAAGCAATACACAAATCTCTCAACACCTTCCTCATCCACCTCGGTTTCCAAATCAGCAACAGTGCCCGGATTCGCAAGTTTCAGCATGTGCAGATACTCTGGAAGTTTCAAATAAGACTCATCATTTGTACCCATTACCTCGATGTGTGCCTTCTCAGCTGCTCGATAACACTTCATATATGAACAAGACACACTCAAATCCTCTAAAACCAACTCTGCCAAATCAAGGGGCTTAGGAATTCTACTAGGATCACCAAACTTTCCTTTATAGAGGGAGGCTATCACATCAGATGTAGCCAACTTTCTAAACCCATCCCTGGAATCTATGTCACATGTGTGCTCCAGGTTAGACTTCCCAATCTTGTAGCATCCACTAACTCGATCCTCATGAGCTAAGATCCTCCAATGACAACGTTTGTCCACACAAATCAACACAAAGTAATGCCTCCTAGTCACACTCTGCCTGAAATGGAACTGGTTCCTAATTGCATAAATGGCTAAGGCAGTACGGCAATCTTTCTTAGATCCGAATGTCTTACCTTCATGTATCCTATCATCGACACCCAAATAGTCAAGATCTGGAATTTCAGCAATCTCGGAGTCGTATTCCAGGTCATTGTACAAAGGAGGGATATCAAACTCTTCATCCGCAATACTATCAAGTGTGCGCCTAAACTCTTCTTCCACATGTAGAGGATGTCCACTACTAGATATCCATGGGTTTGAATCACTACTAAGGACACGTTGTCCACTATTACCCCTCCTCGCAGAACTTCCACTAATAAAGCCAGAATCGTGTCCTCCAAAGCTTGAACTACCAACATCAAAAGAAACTTTAGATGGTTTCCTCTCACTTTTCGCGCTTCCACCAACCAAAACATCATGATCAAATGCTGAACCCGTGCTGCACCTATAAATAAACCCTTCTCCTGCACCCATCTGCTCGGGATCATTACCCACTTCGTCTGCAGGTGTACTTTCAACAAAAAGTTCCTCCAACACAGGTTCCCAAAACTCTTCATCGTATCCACGTGGACGAAGATCAAGCTCATTTACATCGTCATAAACAGCAGCCACATCACCTGCTACCTCTGCATCCCAATCCTCGTCATCTTCTTCATCTTTAGACTTCCCACTAGGAGATGGGAACAACTCGGCAGCTAGGCCTTTTTGGCTAACATTGATATCGACCCCCAAATCAAAACTGAATGGTACTGCTCTAGAACCAGCTGTGGACAACCACCCTTCGTCTCTACCCACTCCATCCTCAGTACACTGCTTCTTTAAAGGAGGGACCGGCGTGGTGAAACAAAATACTTTCTCAGCTTCACAACTACCTACGGTCCTACTATCATCCTCAAACTTCACAAACATGTTCAGGGAGGGGTTCACAAGCATATGCATAAGGAAGAAACGAATTCCACCATTATTTGTGATTACAACAGGTGGAGTTGCAATCCCAGTTGCTCGCTCTTTGCTGTCTGGAGGCCAATAGCTCAAACTAACAGATTTTCCTTCAACAGATGTTCCATAGAACTCAGCCACAACCCTCTCCTTAAGTTCTTTTAGGTTTATTCCTTCTTTCATACCAACAACCCTTGACATCTGTAACTTATCAACCATGAATTCCCAGATGCCATTCTCACCACAAATCCACTCACCGCATGTCACCAGACAATGCTTCTCCATAGCAAACTGTCAAGATACGAACACATTATTGGTTATCCACAAAGCTTTGTCCACACAACATTGACGACATAAGATTAAAAGACATCTATACGTTCAAACGCCTGTTGGATCTTACAAAATCAAAGAAAAAAAGTTCAAATTTATGGATTTACAGCGACAATATTTTACCTCAGAAACGAAATTCACCTCCTCCTCTCTGCCACAGCTCTCTGCCTCTTTTACCTATTCCCTTTTTACAGACAGGAATGTCATTTTCGAGCAGAGTTTATGACAGCATAAAATAAACTTTTCTCTATGTACACGTGTCATCATCTTAACAGATTAAGCTTCACAGATGAAAGGTCCAGATTAACCGCGTCAGCTTTGGCGGGATAAAGGGGCCGATTTAAACTTGAAAAAATTGTGGACAACCCGATTTTTTTTATACAATTTGATTATCGGTTAATTTCGATTATTAAAATCCTTCAGAAGAAGAGTTTGAATCCGGCGGTTGCCGGCTCCTTTCCGATCTCCTTGCCCGACTCTTCATCCCGCCGCGTCGTCTGTTTTTCTTCGATGTCTCTTTCGGAGTTTCCCTCCTCTTGGAGTAATATCTCCATGGCTTCTCCCACCGCCTTGGGAATCAATAGGCTGTTCGAATCCAAATCAATTGCATGCCGATTTCCTTCTCCGGCTGACACGTGGGTCGGCGAAATCTTATCCCTTTGGGATTCATCTGGACCTTTGTTGGGCCTCTTCAAGTTGTATCTCTTTTGGGCTTTAATTTTAATTTCAGCCTTGTTGTAAAACTTTTGCCCAATCTTTTTTTTAAAATTAGTTAAATTTTATTAAATTCGATTAAATTCAAGTTTTTCGGTTAAATTCGAGTTTGTTAATTCAGATAATTGTATTCGGTTTAGAATTTTTAATATACTTTTGATAAAATCAGTTTATTTTGGTATATAAAAGAAAAATTTTGGTTTATCCAATCTGTTCGTCAAACCAAATTAAATCGGTAACCAAAATTAAATTTTAAACTTATTGAAGTAACCAAACCAAGCTAACCGAATCAAAAAAATCGGTTGGGTTTACAATCCCAGGGCTAAACAGTAACAAACTAACCATATTACTCAATAAATCAATGAGAAGAGCACTTTATTAACTAATAGAACTAAAAGATAAAGCAATACCAACAAAGAAAAGATCAATCTCCATTAAAATGAAAACAAAAAGTACACTATTCATGCTTAACAATGTATAATCACTATCATCTTATCGTTTCTTTAAGCTAAAACACCATACTATATGGGAGAACTAAAAATGCTCCACCAGTTCAACTATACCTACACTTATATCATATATCTATAATCAAATTTCTCCAAATCTAACGAAAGCAGAGTAATATCGACGCATTCTCTTTCCGCTCCTTGGATCGATGAGAAAGAATCGGAGAAACTACATACCATATAGCTTGTGGTAAAGATTGCTTGCATTCATTATTATTTTAAACTATATAGATAGACCTTTGCTGAGTTTACTCTGTCGTCTGTTCGATAGAACGTAGCTCCCAGTTTCCTTCTCCATCAATCAGCCTTAGCTCCAAGGAGTGGAACGGAATCAAAGCCGGACGCTGAAGTTTACGAGAAGAGTAATCAGAATTTGGTAAGATTTTATATGTGGTTTCATAATAACGTATGAAAGAAAAAACAAACTTACTTGTGAAGAGGTTATGAAAGTAACTCCCATGTCTCTCGCAACCCTGTAGAGCTGTTCCTCAACATCAACACTCGTCGCGCTACAAAACCAAAGAGTGGATGATGTATAAACAAAAGAGAACAGATGTTTGCAAACTATTGTAGGAGAAGACTTGAGATCATTTACTTGGTGCATTCATCTAAGATTCCAAACTTTGGTCTGTGAAAGAATAAACGTGCCTACAATACCAAAAACAAGTCAGATTATTCACATGAATCATAAAAACTATATATCATGTACACAAGACTTACCATGCCTAGCCTCTGTTGCTCTCCAAGAGATAACACGTCTTCCCAGTTGGTAGTAGCATCCCAACCACTTTCATCTCTTTCCAATAGATAAATTAACCGAACATTCTCCAGTATGGTTTTCAAATGAACGTCCAGAATACTTCCAGCTTCAGTTGAGCTTTCTCCTGTTACTCACAAACAATAAAGTATGAGAGAGATATGGAAGATCATCAAATAAATTCTCCTACTTCAGTTCTTTAATTTGTGTCAAGAGGATTGATTTGAGAATCAAACTGAAACTTTGTACAAAAATGAATTCTTTAACTTACCATTGGTGTACAACTTTGCTGCCCTTTTCTCTGCTTCGTCTTTAGAAAGAGGGTATATAATTTGATCTCTCAGCGTCCCTAAACATGTATATGGTCGCTGTGGGACAAAAAATATGCTATTCCCTGATCCAAGTTCTTTGATATCCAATGATGGTTTAGCAAGTCTTCCACATACAGTGGGCCATAAATCTCTAAGGACTCTAAATACAGAAGTCTTTCCACTACCATTTGGACCTGCAAAATTTTGCTAGTGTTAGTTCTAGGGTCATGCAAAAAGTTCAATGACGAAGATTAAGTCACCAACCTGTGACGAGCAGGCTTTTCCCTGGAACTATTTCGCATGACAACTTGCTAGCCATTAATTTCTGCGCAGGGGTAATGATATCCACCTCTGAAAAGGATATTCGATCTTGAGAGTCCAAACGGCTTGTGTGATTTTCTGAGGTAACACCTGCATATAGTTGGACAAAACGAATATGATCAATTAAAGTAAATACATTCTCTATAACGCATGTCTAAGCCCAATAATTCCTAAGCATATGAGACTCAGCCAGTGGAAAGAGTGAAAAATCACAGTCGAAATTATGCATAAGTATAGGTACAAAGCATCAACAATATGACTTTAAAGTGTGAGCGCAGATATGCTTTAGTACCTGACTGAGAAGCATCCAAAAACTCATCGAGCTCAAAAATTCTGTTAATACCACCAGAGAGCTCAAGGAATTTCTTGTGTAGTTCAAGAATATCACCAAACGCCATAAAGCTTTGAGAGACAACAGAAGCTAGATACCGCAATGCATGTGCCAATTCACCTGGTGTGCAAGACATCATGCAAGAAAGCGTTATATAAAGAGAATTTACATACTTAATTGGCTCACGTCGAAAAGTGTGACAGATCTTCACCTTGAGTGGAGACAAGTGCTCTGTCTCCCTTATGTTCTAGGGCATACAACAAACTCAATCCCCAAGTCACATTATTGGGAAGTTGCTTTGTCACGAAATCATCAAGTATGCCATACAACCATTTCTTCCTCAAGAGCATGAGAGAGTGGTCCAGTAGTGCCCTGAATTTTGTGTCAACCATCTGCTCCATGAAAAACAAAAACAGATAAGGGCAGATACAACTATATGATGGAATGAAGCTCCGCGCACGCATATGAAGCCACATTTGGCATGAAAAGGCCAGCATCACATAAATTAGTTAATATTTCCATGCTTGTAAGCTTTTACTTCTTGTAGGTGTGCTTCATAAATAGCTAGCCCAAAATCCAACAGTTATAGCAAGGGAGCTTAAGACACTTACAGCTTTTTCTCGAGCTCCGCCTCCAAAGAATGCAATGGATTCAGCATGAGTGTTCAGTCTCTCGTGCATAAACCTATATAAGCAGGAAGGAGTTGGTCTAGATAGTCAGTATAACGCAATCATCTGAAAAGTTGGAGAAACGTAAGAAAAAAAATACCTAAAGTTCCCCTCAAGCTGCTGTTCTTCACCGGCTAGATCACCAAAATCGGGAGCAACACGTCTCAGGAAACCCAGACCAAGTAACGTATACGTGTACAGTATGGCAACTCCCCTTTGACCAGTCAATAGCTTCATCCTCCAGGTAAACCTTCAATTTATTTATTTTTGAAACTCAAACCAAGAACCATGAAACAAATATTAGGAAAACAATCCAAGAAAATGTACTTACCAGAGAATGTCAACCGATGGCTTTACCATTCCAGTAAGAAGTCCAGACAAGTCAGTGGTTAACTTTTCCAGGTCACGAGTGAGTCTCTGGTCCGCATCTATACTATTTCCTGTCATGTGGAAAACCTGCATAGATACGAACCCGATGAGATCTTTAGTGTCTCTAAATTTGCGATATAAACTTAAAAGAAAAAGAACAAACAAACAGCATCTATGAAGCTATAGACCAACCACAAAACAATATCCATTTCAAATGGTGTGGATCAGCATACTTCTTATATAAGTGTAAATAACACATCATACTTTCTTTAAGCCTTAAGGTCAAGTTGCACTGAATAACTCAAGTTCATAGTCATTATTCATAATGCATGAATAAGGCATGTTAGCATAGTATCTTTGAGCATCATAGATCTGAGTTGACCTTGTAAAACGCATTATTTCTCAAGTAATTCCGTAGCAGATGTTGAGTCAAACGAATCCTCCACCCTAAAGCTAGCCTTTGGGTTAGATGCCTGGAAAAAAATATAACAAAAAGGTTAGATGAAACCACATCAGCAAGGGGTTCCTTAAATGTAACTAATAATCTAACAAAAACTAATTCCATAAGACCAAAAAGAGGAAAAGAAAAAAACACACACAATGAGGTTTTAAACTTGCATAAAAAGGAAAGATTACTTTAATGAAGGAGCAATGACAGCAGATGCACTACTTTGGAGAACACTCAAACCAATCAAACGAACAAAGGCTGCCTTATCTTGCTCCAAGACATACTTCACAGTGGTCCCTGCAAAAATCATATGTGGTTGTTAGAAAAGGAGCCCTATAAATAAAGCTAATCAGGTAACAGAACGGAGTATACCATTCAAAGAGGCTATTCGGTCAGAGATCAGTGTTCTTGAGACGACTAGGCAAGCAACCAAAAGCAGTTGTCCTCCTTGTTTGTCAAATAGAGTGGGCATCTGAAACATAACAATGAAGCAGTCAGCTACTTTTAGCATTAATGTGGGACGAATAAGTTAGCCCGGTGGAACAAATCGTTTGGCTTCCAAGGAAGCTAAGGAAATGCACTCAAAGCCATATGTACTTATTTCTAAGGTAACAAAAATTGGTACAAGGGTTTTCAACAAAATTCACACTACTCAAGCTCACCAATGTGTTTAACATTGCAGCTACTCTTAATGGCAACGCCCTTGGGGATGTTTGAGGTTGAGGAAAACGAGGTAACACAACACTTTTATCAACAACTGGTGATTTTGCAATTAACTGTGTCAAGTACGACTGATCCTTTGACTTAGTAGTGGCAGATCCCTACAGAGCACCAAGTAACAAGGTCATAACCGCCAAAAGCACCCCTCAAGAAAGTTAAAAAATAATTTAAAAAGTTTCATAAGCTTCTCAAGACCTTTCTAGCTGCAGCAAACGCTCGTTGAACAACCATCGCATCATTTTGACGATCTGTATCTGAAATTTTTACTGAATCAACTCCAGCGTCCGTCAGAAGTGCGGAGTCGTCCCTGAAGGTTTAGTCATTTTAAATAAGTAAATGCAAAAAAGACACTTTGATATCCCTCACAAACATGGTTAAGAAACGATTCCAGCCTAGTGTCAACAAAAAAAAAAAAAAATTCCAACCTCTTGTAGTGAACATTCCATCCCCCTTCTCCATCTAACGACAGAACAACATCATGGAATGCAACAAGGGCTGGACGATGGGAGATTGTTATGCAAGAAGTTCCCATAGCTCGAACCTTAGCAGCAAAACGTTCTTCCATATCAGTTGTCACAGCACTGGTGCATTCATCAAGAATTGCAAATTTAGGTTTGTGGTAGAATAGTCTGGCCATTCCCAATCTCTGTTGCTCTCCAAGAGATAATTCATCACCCCAATTAACCTCTTTGTCTGGTTGGTAGCGATCCAATAAATATTCTAGGTCAACCTACAAAAGCAGAAGTCCACAAAAATAAGCAAAACATACAAAGCTTGACAGAAAACGAACTTAAACCACACAGTCCATCCTACAATTAACTGGTCACAAAGTAACTAGGATACCAACATTTTCCAATAGCTCCACCATTCCAGTCTCAGTGAGCGGGACAGTCTCCTCGTCAGAAGTAAGAGGGTATATTAACTGGTCACGAAGTGTTCCAACTGCCATATAGGGCCGTTGAGGTACGTAGAAGATCTCCTTGTTAAGATCAGAACCAACTCCAGGCTTCACAATATGCCCAGACACCAGGGGCCATAGACCTCCTAATACTCGGAAAAGGGAACTCTTGCCACTTCCATTAGGACCTACGATAAATATTATTTAATAAATAATGAAATGAGAGAATAATGATAACATCAGGCAGGCCGATATCAACAGCAAACGTGAATGTTATTGCATAAATTAAAGTAATAAAAATGAATACCATGAACCTAAAGGTGTCAAGTAAATAAATTTCAGAAGATGATGTGTTGCCACCATTCCACAAACACCCTAATCGTTGAACTGGACATGGATTCATCTATGACAAGGTATAGTAAATCAAATTTTGGCAAGGGCTACATTGCTATCCCTTCCAGAATACAGGAAGAATTACTTCTTCCAATGGATCTCTAAATTGACATTCCCATTTTTTTTTCTTCATAAGGACAACAAAGGGTACTGAAATTTCCATCTTTTCTTCTCATCCCAAGGATCACAGAACACTAAGTAGCGGCATAGGCTATTCTATCAATCATTTTTGCCATGAGAAGAGAATTTGACAATAATATTATGCCATTCCCTAGATATAAAGCGTTCACCTGTAATCAAGAGATTAGATCCTTGCTCAACTCTGAGGGTGAGATCCTCCACCAAAACATTTCCCGTTGGAGTAACAACCTGAAGTGCATTAACTAACATTAAGAACACAACATTTTGGAAAAGATTACAGTAACATGAATATGTGTTCCAACTACCTTGACACCCGAAAACTCAACATAGTTAGCCTCACTAAGGTAATTTCTGCTTCTATTTCTCTGTAAAGATGTTTTATCATCACCACTGAGTTCTCTCGAGACAGCCATCAACTCATGGATTCGGTCAGCATAACCACTGTTGGAAGCAAAAACATTTCAATAATTAGAAAGCATAACCACCACAACTGATGGGTGTAAAATTAAGTGTAAATAATCCTCCCTCCTCCGCATATGATTTCACCAATATCACAAAATCAAAAGACCAGGAAGAATTTTTCTCGAGTTCAGAAATTGTTTTCATCCTTTGCCAATGTTCTTTAGGGACTACCAATTAAACTCGTACTTTTTTGCTTATGGTAAACAAGATCAACTCTTCTTAGTAAAGCACTTAAACGCAAAGAAAAACATACGTCTACAGATTTCAGACAAACAGCACAATGTTTACGATTTAAGAGTCAGGCATGAGATCCACCATAAAGTATTACCTGAGTCGGCTGAGCCGCCTGGAACTTATAGAAAGTGTTCCCAACGCCTGAAAGAGAGAAACAATGACACTGGTGTGATATCTTATGTTGCTTAGCATCTCGGCTCTCCCTAAGGTCGAGTCATCAGGTCTTAGATGCCCAGAGAAGAATGGTTCAATAATCAGAATAACAGCAACTGTGGCACCAAGATACTTCAGCAGAAAATCTTGGATCATGCCAAACCACCAGTGATCATGAAGGACGTCACTCATATGACTAACAAGATTCCTGAACTTGTTTTGTATATGAGATTCTTCCCTGGTTTCCCCACCATAGAATGCTATGCTTTCCGAATGAGTCCTTAAGCGTGAATGAAGTTTTCGGTACTCCCCTTCCAACTGCTGCTCTTTGGACATCAATTTGCCAAAAGAAGGAGAAAAGTTCCTTATCGCAGTACCGGCTCCCAGTACATATGCCTACGCAACAATTGTTCAATTTAGTTCAAAAAGAACAGATGAAAAAAGTGTGCTGTGAACGAATGTAAGGCAAATCAGCATAAATGGCCCAATCCAAAGTCAATACTGCAAACACAGAAGATTAAACAAGATTCACCAGTATCCAGAAGATGTATTTTGGACTAGCATATGAACAAAGGCGCCATGCATACAAAATTCCATCAGTAACTGCAGACAAATCATCCTGTATAAGTTCGCTCAACTCTGAGGAGAATCTTGGTACATCGCTGGCAATTCGTTGCTCAGGATGCGTAATCCGACCATCCACATGCGATATTTTATAGTATACCATATTCTGAAACAATCATAAACGATAATTAAGGTTTTATCCAGCAGTGTGAAGTATATATACGCTCGCTTGTCAAAAACATAGTACCATAAAGAAATGGTAAATAATTGAACTGCCTCCATTTAAAAAGACGCAGTAGTGGCTACCTCAAAATAATGGGAATGGATAAGTTTCGTCAGTATCTTTCTGAATCGCAAACTCAAGGCTCCAGTTATGTACTTTGATGTAGCGTGCATCGTCGATAGCATGAAACACAACAAAATATTCTCGGTGATAAGACGTAGAAACAGTGGCGCACGCCTTAAGAAAGCAGCACGGAATAGGAAACCTTGAACTTTCGCCAATCTATTGCTCAAAACAGTTCTGAAAACCTGTAATTTGTAAAAATAATAATAACAGATTGGAAAGAGTACTAGGACTTTGCATTGCAATCAACAAAGAGATCAAACCACCGTACACAAAAAAATTATGACTTGGGCAATAGCATAAATCAACAGCAGGAAACAAGATAACAATATGTTTAAAAGTATTGAGAGGAAATGCATACCACTGTGCCCACTAGTGCCAGAAGATCCCTGGCACCCATTTTTCCCATCTGAGACAAAAGAATAGCAGTCAGAACCTGAAGAGACTTCAATCCTCCTCCTTTCTTCTTTTTAGTGGTTTTCTTTGCATTCTTATCGTTTCCTGTCAGCTTTTCCAATGCCTCATTATCCTCACTCTGACCATTGCAATGACGGGAAGAATCAAGCCTTGGGGAGCTGACCCTTGATTTCAAGTAAACAGCAGCTCCACCGGCAGCTACGATCCCAGCCGCAAGCAGTATAGATTTCCTATAGAATTTAACAGAGAAATGAAACAAAATAACTAATGAACACACAGCAAAAAAGAGAGAAAAATATGAAAGCTCAGCCCCAAGAACATCACAAGAAGAAGCAAAAGGATACAGTTTTCATCTACAATAGCGAAGCAAATGTTACCGTCTTGAAGCTACAAGACCCCGACCCCGCTCAGTTAACTGCAATAACTGGAGAGAAGGCATGGTTGGAAATGAATTTTCCAAACCAAACGATTATCAAAACCAAAACAAGGTTCTTTTTGATATAACAAGTGCCCAGAACACCTGCAATGATACCAAACTCCAAAGGTTAAAGAAACAACCAAATTATAACATATGTAAAGCGAAGTAACCATAACATAAAAATGGAAAGAAAAAAAAAAAGAATAATAATAACGCCCAAACATAATTCTCACACGTTCCATACAGTCACGAAAACTAGGAACAAGAAGAAGAAAAATAATCAAAAATGATATTCTGTATAGCAACACGCGTAAATAGACGACGAACAAAGACAAAATTCTTTAAGAAGGAACCAATGAAACAGCTACTAAAACTTCCGAATCATCAAATCTGGACGCGAATCCGAACCACAAATCGATAAAGCGAGATTCTCAAATAGCTTATACGATTAAACAAAGCTGAAGAACAATTTTACCACAAAAAAAAAAAAAAAAAAAAAAAACTGAAGAACAAAATATAAACGTCTACATGAATGGATTCAGTCTTTTTATTACTAATCAACAGCTAACGATCGGGAAAATTAGCAAATCCATGACCAACTACCTCAGCGTGAGAGATTCAATCTCTTCAGGTGAAGAAACAAAATATCGAAGCGAAATCGCTCTCTCTTTCTCACCCGTTTCGTAAGTTTTGCAATAAATCGAAAATCGTAACACCCACCAGCTCCAGCTCGTCCGACTTCTCGAAACTACACCGGTGATTTAACTCCGACTCCGTCACCAACGACAACGAGACGTACCAGTCTACCGCAACGGAACTCCACAAATCGAGAGAAGAAAGAGAGAGAGCGAGCCGAAACTTGGGAAGAGTAGAGGATAATGACGTTCACACGTGCGAATAGTATAACTCGTGCCATTTTTCCCCTCTTTTATTGATTTCTTACTAATACTGGCAAATATTTTTACATTGGTGACAGTTTGCTTTCCGGTTTTTCGATTTCGTTGATCTCAGATCTATCGGTTAGTTAGGTTTTATTAGAGATTGGGGTTTTGTTTCGGGCTTTTATCTAGGAGGTTAGTGAGCGCAAAAATGTGCGTCTCATCCGTATTGGAAAGTGTGTTAGGGGATCTAGTAGCGATTTTGTTTTGTCGGGTTACGAAATCTTGGTTTTTGGATTTGAGTGTGAGTTCGAGAGTGTATCTCTTTATGGATCTCCAGATTGCGGATGTTATTATTTGGTAGACCACGAACAACTTCGATAAATCATGTTTTTAGTTCTTTGTAGCGTCAAAATTTGTAAGCATGATTGTTATTGTTAAGTTTAGATTAACCTTATTATATGTTTGTTTTAGTTGTAGGTTTTGTTTTTTCTTTTTGGATTTATCTTTCAGGGTCTCCTTGCGAATCCACCGACCTAATTATCTTTTTATAGGCTTAATTTTTGGAGATATTTTTTTATCTGTCGGTTTTGATATTTCACCTATGTATTTCATCATAGTTAATGATAATATAATTTTAGACAAAAAAAAATAAATTTACATTGGTGACTTTAAAATAATACCCAAAAAAATAATTTCTTTTTTCATCTACTGGGTCACATAAATTATGTATTGATTTATAATTTTGGATAAATTTTTAATATGCATGGACCTACGACTATCCTTGGTTTGGTAAAGTGTTTTTCTTAAAAAGGAAAATATTGGAGTGTACTCTTAGCTATCCTATATTAACTACAAAAATCATATTTGTATTTAATTATTTGGAAAAAATATTAAGATTCAACGATAATAAAAAAAAGGACGTGTGAAATTTTGCACGAATTCATTACATCATCAAATATGGATTCACACACTGTATATGACGATTTCTTTTCTTTTTTTGTTTTGCTAAAAATGTATATATGACGATTTCTTTGCAATTCTGATATGTATATTGTTGTTATTATTGCATCACCAGATGAAAACAATAAATACATCTACCATATCAGTTGATTTGTAAGTTTTGTTTTCTAATATTAATTTTTTGCAAGTTTTAAAATTTTAAGAGAAAACCTTTGTTTAATGGATTTTTTTTTTTTTTGGGTCAACTTGTTTCATGAAATTTGTTTATGACTTTTGACTAGAAATAAAAGTTTTGTGAAAAGAAATTTGCGGAGTGGGGAAAGCGCATGGGGAAAGGGCAAATTGGATATGATTGAAGCACACAAATCAATGTGTGTGATATCTTTAATTTTTCTGACAATATTACATGTCATTCTTACAAGAAAAGGCAAAAAAAAAGGGTCAAGATTATAAGCACACACAATTTGAACCATGGATGAGAGTTTGTTACCAAATAAAATAGGCCTTAATTTGATATGAAGCCCAATACAAAATTTGATGGCCTTTTATGTTCACGGGCCTTTCTAAAACCATCATGTACTGGAGTATTGAACAACATATAATATTTTTTGTCCGATCTCTTTGTCAAGAGAAAAACTTTCATAGCTTTTTATTGTTTGATTTGGTAGTTTTTTTCCTTTTACATTTACATAAGACAATTGAACAATGAATTTAGTTTGATATGGTTAATTCCGAATTATTTTCATGGTCGGATCGGGCCATATTTCGGGTTTTATTTTTAATTAACACATCTACAAGAACGTAATTAAATTGTAAAAAAGAAATTTGAAAATATATTATTTACTTTTCCCGATTCAGTTCTTTTTCGAAACAAAAATTGTATTCATGTGGAAATTTATTTTTTTTTTTTTTTTTTAACCTGGGGGTATCCCGGGCCTATGGAAGGGCCCAGACTAATCCCCAAGGGGAGGTGCAGCCCATGGATAGACCCTCTCTCCGGGTATTCAAATGGGCCGTAAGCAATGGGTCCATATCCATGTGGTGAGCAGAGGAGGCAATTTTGTTTCCGCCTGGGCTCGAACCCGAGTGGTTTCTAGCCACCACGAGCCCCTCAACCAGTTGGACTACTTCAACCGCTCTTCATGTGGAAATTTTGGATCTAGGTTTTGGTTTGTACAATTTAATTAATAGTTAGGTAATATACAATTTGACTGCCTCGGTGCCTCTTAACATTACTCAAAAAGTATTTAGTGTGTTTAGAGCAGTTGCATCGGCGAGACTGGGGTGGGTTTCTTACCAAAAAAATATTAAAATAATGTGGATTTTACGTGGGGTTTACAATTTTTTTAAGAAACCGTCCCTTAAATCTCTTATTTAAGAGATGTATCTTGCACTGTTCTCGACACGTGTCGGGCTCCTGTTGGTCGATTTTTTTTTTCCACCTTTTAAAAAAAAATTAATAAAAAAATTGAAATAAGAAACTTACCTCCGTCTCGCCGCTGGAACTGCTCTTACAAAGAGGGAGATGTAAAAAACATGCATACGTAATATAATGGGCTTGAATACATGCATACATGCCTACGTAATAATGGGAATGGGCTTGGATACATGCATACACATGCCTACGTACTATTAGGAATGGGCTTCACTTAATGGCGCAGATAATAACACGTTTAAGAACAAAATCCCCACTTCCTGACCACATGTCGCCGTCGTCGACGCTCATATAATCCACCGACACAAGTCACAAAACACCACCCAGCTCTGTCGGCAGCTTAAAATGACTGTAATACCACCCCCTTCTCCCAAAAGTCGTCGACTATACGGTTCTATCGACCCCACCTTAATTAATTTTGACTTCTGTTGTAAGAGTATGAACATTTAGACAAAAAGAGAACTGAAATATGAATATTTCTTCCACATTTATCGATTGATTTATAAATACAATTGAAGTTTCTCCAACATCAACTAATAATTGTTCTTCTATTGCATTTCCAGCTAAATTTTGCCGAATTTATCGAAATTAAATATATGTAAAATGTAAATTTTCAGTTTTTCTTCCCTTCGTCACCGCCTTCTTCCAAGTACTCTTTCTTCCTCCTCTCCGCACTAGATAACAAACAAATCAGAAGAAAACACGTGGCGTAAACACCGTGCACCTTCCAATTCGTCTTCGGAGGCTGACGAAGCACCACCCTATGAAACACCGCAACATAATAATGCAAACCCACAGCAAAGCCCACGAACGTCTGAACCAAGCCCAATACTTTAAGGCCCAAACCACAATCCGTCGAGAAGACGAGAACAAGGTACATGAGAAGAATCAAGAGGTAGAAGACGTATCCTAGGGTTTGCAGGATCTGCAAGCAAACGTAGGTTGAGCTCGACGTAGCGTAGAGGAACTTGAGCGGTTCGATTCCAGTGACGAGCGATGAGAGACATAGGATTGAGAAGTAGATCGAGAGGTAGATTTGGATGAAGATTAGGAGTTTCTGGAGGGAGAAATAAGCTTTGAATCGGTTGAAGATGAGGGAGACTAAGAGAAGAGGGACGAGGATGAAGATGAAGGAGACTATGGAGGTTATGATTGGTGCGTATTTGTTGCCGAAGTAAGGTTTGAAGTTTTTGGTTATCTCTTTGTTGGCTTTGTTGATGTAGTTTTTTGATGTGGTTGAGATTGCTTCTAGGTCTGGGATTAGGGATCTTTGGAATCTGGTGGGTAGATCTCTGAATTCGCTGACGAAATCTTCGTCTTCCTCGTCGTCAAGCCAGAAAGGTTTGATCTCTTTCTCTGCTGGTTTCAATTTGGTCACTGGTTTTGAAGATTTCTCTGAGGACGGGAGAAAGCTTGGAACTTTGGGGTTTTGTGGTGGTTTTGTTCTTGGATGAGGTTGATTTGGACAGATCAGCTGGTTTCTTGATGGGTTTTGTAGAATTTGAGGATTTGGTTCCGGAATTGAGCTTCTTGAGGTCTGATCCGTTCTTGGTTGTGTTAGAAGAAGATTTGGTGGAGTTGAGTTTGGAAGACGTAACCATGGAAGTCTTAGCGAGTTTAGTCTGGTTCTTGGTGGAAGAAGAGATCGGTTTAATGAGCTTGGTTTGATTCTTGGTGGAAGAAGAGATCGGTTTAATGGGTTTGGTTTGATTCTTCTTAGTACCAGATGTTGATGATGATGATGAGGAAACAGAACCAGTAAGCTTCTTCTTCTTAGGAGGAGGAGGATTGGTTTCTTCAACATCATCACTCATTTCCAGATCTTTCACCAACAATCTTCTCACTCTAAAATGTGGATCTAAGGATTGTGTTTGTTGTAGCTCAGAAGTTTCTGATGAGGTGACAAAGAAAGAAGAAAGAAGAGGAAGAGGAAGAGGAAGAGAATGAAACAGAGCAACAGTACCTTTCTAAAACACAAGTACTTGAGTGGAGGAGACATTATATTTCTCTCTGAAACCTAGGAATCCCCTCACTGTTCAGACAGATCTTGCGAAGAGAGATAGCAAGCTTGTCAATATATATAAAAAGAGGAGAGAGAGAGAGGAGAGAGAGAAGCATGCGTATGTGTGTGTGTATGTGTATATATATGAGTGTTTGTGTGTGAACGAAAGAGAGAAGATGGAGACCAGAGAATTTACTAGTTCAGTCGTTTTGATAATATCAATGCCCATTATTTGTTTAACCTCACCGTCATGTTGCAGAGTCTCTGCTCTACTTGTCTCGTTTTTTATATGATTCTTAAAAAAATATTGTATTTATGTGATTGTTCATATTCGGTAAATTAGTAAAAAGAATAATAGTTTGGAAATTTTCATTGTATGTGGGAGAGTAAAAACAATTGCAATCATTTGGGAGATCTAAAAATTAGAACAGTCGCTTTCTTATTGCTAGTGAAGAAGCTTTTTGTGTCGTATATTTAATCAAATAATATTCATATATTCATACACTTTTATATAAAAACAAAAGGAATTTAATCGTAACTACTCCCACAACTCCTATCTGATTTTTGGATTCAATGGTGATCATATTCTCCAACTTTCCAAAATTAAAATATATTATATTTCTAGTTTGGTTTCTAGATTAATATTGGTATAATGTATGCAATGTTGACTAAGAGTTCATTAGTGTTTTTACACCATGAAATATGAAGTTTGAATCCCAGAAAAATATAATTTATTATTTATTAATGCATATTATTGAAGATAAAGTTAAATCGTCAGACATACAGCTCAATAAACAATTCAGTATGAAAATGTATATGCAACCGTCATACATAGATTTTTATAAAACGAATTAATACAAGACAGACAAGAGATATATAGAACCGTCACACATAGATTTAAAATTATCTATTGATAGAGTCATCTGTATAATACTACTAATTGTAATAAAATAAGAAACCAATGTTAAATTTTTTTACCTATGCAGCTAATCATGCAAATTATATACCTGACGAAACTGTTTTTTTTTGTTAAACATAATGATAATTATAAATATAAGAAGAATAAATTCAGCGAATTTATAGTTTGATACAAATGGACAGACACACTTATTACAACAAATCAAAATATAATGAATGTAAGCTACTCATCAAAACAAACATGAAAAGGAAATAAAGGAAAAAGGATAAGAATTTAATGCGAAAGTGAGAAAGTTGAGATCACTCACATGGAGGAGACCAAAAACGACACCTTTTCTAATCTCTTCTTTCTCAACGCGCTTTCATTTGGTTTAAGCTCATGCATGTGCTTAACAAATTAAAATAAAGTTGTACCCTCATGCATATAAGTTTTTTAATAACATGCAAATTGCAAATTCATATTAGTACTAGACTGGCTAATTGTAAGTTTGGAAACTATATATACTCTTTTCAGTGCTAATTTGTTCTATTAGTTGTAATTTATTTACCATTATGTGTCAGACACTATGTGACTCACGACGTATTATAACATACAATTAAACCCCAATAATACTAGCATTCTTTTTTTAACACACTCAAATTTCAGTATATTTAAACATGTAATTCTCTAAGCAACTATGGCAAGCATGCTTTAAAAAACCATATCATGCTATAATGAGTCGTTGTCTTTTTGTTTGGACACCTAACACTTACTCACCCATTTGTCCCAAGTCAATGATCAACGACTTTTGACTTCATTACGCTTTGACTAGTGAGTTTAGTAAAACAGTAAAAGTCATAATAACATAATTAAACGCGTAAAAGTGCGATAAAACTGACAAACTTTAAATATTGTAGGAGCTTTGTAAATAAAAGATCTTTTACAGTCGAATCATCTAGGATAGCTGATAATTAAAAATAGATATAAAACTATGAAAAAAACAAAGGTAATGACCAATTGATAGGTAAATTAGTACTAATTGAAAAAGTAATAATATTAGTTAAAAAATTCGTTCACCAAGATCTTCATCTAGACTACTAACTCAGGAACAAATCCCAAAATGTGAATGTGGACTTTGACTCACCAAAATTGTTAAATAATTGACATTTTTGGCACACCGTATTAAATGTAATCTGTAATCATGTAATGCGAATAAATGATTATTAGAAGAGTTATATCTTATACTATGGTGTAATATCCTGACACAAATAACTGTTCATCTCCAATGACATTAATGTTTTTGTCCACTAAAATCGCTGGATCCTATGTAAATAGTGGCAGAAACCAAAAAAATATCTATCTTTATACGCGTAATGCTAACTTTCTTATCTATTTTTCTTACTATAAATTTTACTTTTAATATATATTGGCATATTGTATACAGTGCTTCATATAAAAAAGAAAAGCTTTTTTTTTAAGTCGGTTAAGAAAAGCTTATTATTGACTTTTGTTGAAAAGCTGAACGAAATATATTTTCTTTATATTTTCTTTATAGTTAAAAATAATATTATATATATATATATTCCTTTGCTCAAATGAGTGAGGAGGACCACGTGCTAAGCATGTACCCGGAACTGATATGAGCCTTGATTGGGCCCATTTGTAAGAACACATCAAACCATCAAACAGTCTAATCACAAACAGGCTTCCATAACATATATGAGCTAAATTAGTCACACAAACCTATAGCAAAATAAATATGAAATCCATTGTGCTAAATTAGTCACACAAAAACCTATAGCAAAAGATATACTCCCTCCGTATAAAATTAAACTAAGTTTAAGAGATTTTATTTTGTCTAAATATAAATCATCTTTTCAATTTTCAATGTAAAATTAATGGTATGTTTTAGTTTTTTGACCATTTATATTCTGCAGATTAGTTTATGATTGGTTAATTTTTTTTCAAACTAATAATAAATGATAGTTTAGTTTAGAAAAACTATAAAATTTAATGATTTCTTAATATGTGTGTAAAAACCTTAAACTTAGTTTATTTTTATACAGAGGGAGTACAATATAGTGTAAATTGCGATCCAGCCCAGCTATATGTTAGATATTTTTGCTGTTAAATTCATTTCTTTGTTATAACTTATAAGTCTATTATAAATAGAAAATGTATAAAAAGCAAGACAAAATATTCATTTCCAACAATTTTGGCCTTAGAAAAATCACCAAAAAATGTTAAAAATATATATATAATCAGCGTTTAGTCAGACCACATCCCATGATAGAAGAAGGCAAACTAGAAACCCTATCCGTCCCGGTCTCAAACACAATCCCCATTCCCATGAAAAAATGTGACTCAATGTGGCAGTGAAACGCCCAAACGCCAGGATTATCCGCTCTGAAACGCAGTGCAGTCCACCCATATGGTTGTACCGCAACCGTGTTTTTCATAATAGGATCAACCAGATTATATCTTTTCGGATCTTCCGACTCGTTAAATTTCCCTTCACCGTACCCAAGCACCCAAAAATCGTGACCGTGTAAATGCCACGGGTGTGTTTCACTATTATTAACGTTCATCGTATTAGCGTTCTGTAAAACCACGTCCACAGTGGAATTGAACTTCAATCTATAGATCCCGTCGCTCATCGTTGCGTTAGCGTTTGTGGGTTTCGCGTATATGTCGTAGTTTTTAGAATCGTAACTCTCTGGCGGCGTGAAACGCCAGTCAAACGCTTTTGTGAGATTATGCTTTAACGCGATTAAGTATGGCGTTACAGGGTATTGATAAGAAACGTTGTTGATCGACCACCTCTTGTAACCATTAACTTCGTTTTGTGTATTTAAAAGCACAATCACTTTTTCAGAAGTCTCCGGTGGAGCGTGCATGAATCCTCTACGCGCCTTGATTGCTAGACTCTGTGTGAGACGGCTGCGCGTGTCGTTCCATTCCGGCCGAGAGGATTCCGGTGTGGGTGGTCGCCGTCGTGGGTGATTCGGGTAGTAGTTGAGTACAGCGGTTGCCGGTGGAGTTGTTACTGGACGGCTAACAATGCTTGTGGTGATCCAATAGTTTCTGCTAGGGTTTTGATCTGCCTTGAGAAGCACGGAATAAGTTTCTCCGGAGTATATGAAGAGATTCCTTAAGGTGAATGGTTCAACGTAGTGTCCATCAGCTTCAACGACTGTCAAGTTATGTCCCTGTGATTTAGTTTCAATCATTTTTAGAAAGAAAGACAGAAACAGAAGTGGAAAGAAAATGTTGCTTGCATATGAAGTTAGGTTACCTCAATTTGGAAACTGAGAGCAGAAAGAGATGTCAAGCTACCAATCCGAAGCCGATATGTTTTCCCAGGGACTACCGTGAGGGCAAAACGCGAACAATCAGCGTTCGAAGCGTTACAGACTTCAGCGACTGAGTTTGGATGAGTGATTAGGTTGTTTGTGCAGTTGAATCTTCCTCTTCCTTGTATCATAAGCGACTGTGGCTCACCGACCCACTTAAAGGGTATAGAAGCTAAACCGGTAGCTTTCTCAGACATACCTTTGTGATACCAATCGGTTAACAAAACATTCCGGTCATAATCATATGTAAACGGTTCAGGTTCTGAAACCGGAGGAGAAACTTGAATCATTCCTATTAATCCAGATTCTCTCTGCATCCCATAGTGTGAATGATACATGTATGTCCCAGGCTACCAAAACAATTTACAGAACACAAAAATTAACATAGATCAATAAATAAAGATTATAAAAAACTTTTTGCTGAGTTTAAGATTCTTTACTCTATCAACAATGAATTGGTAAGTGAAGATTTCTCCAGGAAGAATTGGACATTGTGTAACACCTTCTACTCCGTCAAACCATGGAGTTCCAATCTAAAACCCCGGTCCAAAGGATAGGCGAGAGAAGCGGTCAATTAGAGTCTCAAAATTTTAAACATTATTTAAGGAAATGTTTTTTTTCACATTAAAAAAATTTAGATGTGTGTAGGGTCTAACACAATTTTCAAAAACACTGGACCGAGCCCTGCGAGGATTGTTAAGTACCTGTCTGATTCCATGCCAATGGACGGCTACATTTTCAGTCATGAGGCTATTCTTGAGGTCGACGATAATGGTGTCACCTTGTTGAGCTTTGATGGTTGGACCTGGAAACTGACCATTGATAGTGATTACTAGCTTCTCAAAACAATCTGGTGACTTAAACTCGTACTTCACTTCCCATTTGAATCGCCGGATCCTTCCCTGACCGTTGACGGATGAAGAAAACAAGAAGATGAGACAGAGGACCATAAGAGTGAAGACATGAGTTGTGTCAGAAAATCTACTGGGTCGTCTCATCATTTTCTTGGTTGTGTCTCCAAGAATCTGTATTAGAGAAGATAAAGAAACTGTGTTATTTCAGTGGAACATGTTTTCCAACCAACACTTGGTTTAAAAATGTATTTAACAAAGATCAAGATTCTTGTTGTGGTATTATTAATTCATGTATATATATAGTCATTCATATTATAGAATTCATACGATAGCCTGGTAAAATTATAGTAATGGATCATATTGTAAAAGTATTCAGTGGTTTTTCTTTGTTCTTTTATTTATTTGACGGACCGATCCATTGCATGCATGTGATGACAGATAAACCACTTGCCTTTTTAGAGAAACATTACAGGGAGAACGCGTTTTACTTTTCTATAATTTGGTGACAAATTCTAATAATGCATCAACTTTCCTCATCAAAATAAATAGTATAGTATATGATTGCTAGAATATCTTTTTATATGTACCTTATGAATTTTGTAAGTCATAAAAGTCAAGTATATGGTTGATGCTTCTACACGGCTTTCCACTTTTTCTTTAGCAATCCAATAATAGTGGTCTTAATATACTTCATAACCATCAAAACTAGTTTAGTGAACATTAATAAAGAGTTAGAATATGATTAAATATTTTTCGTGACTACAATCAGTCTAATCACGATTTGTAAAGGATGTGAATATCATCACTTCAAAACATTATTCTTTGTCTTAATCTTATGATTATGTAGCATAGCAAATACAAACGTAAAAATAAACAGAAATCTTCTTATCTCTTTTTGTGTTTGTTCATATTTTTTCAAAGCTCTTAGACGATATTTTACTTAATAGTTTTTCTAAGTATATGTGAGAATTTTATTTTATTCAATCAAAACCTTCATATAATTAATGTTAAAGAAAAACCTTATATAACTTTTTTACAGCTTATGTTTACTATTGAAAACCTCTGATTGTGTTAAATTTAAAGTTAAGACATTAAAAATAAAAATAAAGTTAAGACTTAAGACTATTAATTAAAAACAATGTTCAAAAAAGCGCTATGCGCTTGTCGAGCGGTAATCTAACGCCTACCATTTAGAACGCGTATTCGAAAACTAGATTATAATTAAGCGACCTAAACATTTACAAAATTAAACAATATATATTATATATATATATATAAATATATGAAATATCATGATTTATAAATAATAAAATTTATGTTAATTTATTATCATAAGATTTTAAAATGTAATATATGAATTATCATAATTTATAAGTAATAAATATTATACTAATTCATTATTTTAATATTATGATTTCTTAGACGGATTAGAAAATAATCGTCACGGTTCATGAAAACTTAGTGCTTAAGTGGAGTTTAACGGTTGCTTAGACCGCTTTATAAAACACTGATTAAAATGCATCTTTGGTGCGATAACGCTATATGATTTTGGTCCCATTCAAGCTTATGGATAAAGGACTCAAGGATATGACTGTAAGAATCAAGAAAATCGCTTCGACCAAGCACAAGAATTGATTGCTTAATTTATGGTCACTATTCTAAAAATAAACGTGAATTCGGTGATGTACCATGGTGGAGTATTATGTATCATCTGCCAACTGTCACCAATTAACAACTTGGCAAAATAAATAAGTCCCTCGTTTCATTGTACGATAAAAAGGTCACGTCAACAACAAAGAGTGACTCGTTTTACATTTTGACGAAAAATACGGTACACAAATATCCATGCTACAAATGAAGAAGAGAGATCCATCTTAGACCACCTTCGAGGTCTCTTAATATATAGTATAATTTTGTGTTATCAAAAGGTCTAATTGATGTGATTCTTTCAAGGATGGATATTCTTAGGTTAGTATGGTATGAGAAAAGGATAATCTTTGCAATAAGACTATTAGCACCGGTTCAAAACGTGTGAAGTGAATAGATCACACAAGGGTTACAGATAGTTTTTGATGTTCACAATCTCTTCTTCTACCTGATGTAACGCGGACAAAATTGAAGAATTTGTTGGTTAGATATTATGCATCAAACAATAGGAGAAAATCTCAAAAGATTAATAAAATCAAAAGGGGAAAAGATTGTATTCCTTACTAGTTTTCGAAAGTACATAATAAACTAATGTTGCATGAAAAAAAATCAGTCAAATTTTTTTTTAAAAAAATAAAAAGAATTAACTACTTAGACTATTGACCATACGACTTTGACTATAAACTTATGACCACCAAATTTTCATCTTTTGGTCACAAAATCTTTTACGTCATAATGGGCTTTTCAGACTTCTGCTATTTCTTCTTTCAGTTTGGCAATGGCCGACTCTCAAAAGCTTGATTAGCTCTTGCAAAATGAGTGCACAAATGAACCGACCAGTCCATGTTATCTTCATCCTTGACCATCTCAAATTCAGCTTGGGCCAAAAGTGTTTGAACAGTTTTTCCGAGTTTCTTGGACTTGCATCTTTTGATTGGTCCAGTTGGAATGTGAAGATCTTTTCTGATTTGCATTTTGGTCAAAGAGTCTTGTTCTCGACCATGTTCGCTCGGCCACTCGGCCTTGACCAGCTCGTCCTTGCCGACCCATCCTCGACCATCGGTGGTTGTGCTCGGGTAAGGTGGGTGAGGCGGTTTTTGTGCGAGGGTTTCTTATTCAGCCGGAGGTGTCCCGAGTAAGGTCGCTATTTTGGAGGACGGTGGCGGGTGCGCAAAAAATAGCTTCCGACGACAGGTTATTACGGCGACGGTCGATCTATGCTATCAAGGTTCTCCTTGCTCCCTCAACATTTCATCCTCCATCTGTCTCCATCCTTTCTCGCCGGCATAGTGCTCTCTCGGCGGTTTGTTTCTGATTCTGCAGGTGGAGGCTTCTGTTTGTCCTCTGGTTCTGGTTCTTTTGGAAGGTGGTGCTCGGATTTCTGGTGTGGCGGCGACGGCTCGGCAAATGCGGCGTTTTAGCGGAAACTAGGATTTCGTTTTTCTGGATAAGCCTCTTTTGTAGTGGATATATAGTAGGTTAATTTCAGTTTGAGCCCAACTAGAATTGTATGGGCTTTATTTATATTTTGTAATATTTCTTTAATTCAAGAAATATCTTTGCCAAAAAAAAAAATAAAGGTACCATGCAAATATATCCAACATTATTAGTAAATGATATATATGACATATTTTAAAAAAATGATTAGAAATCTAAGGCTGTATTATATGAAATCATAGTAGAATATATTTTTATATTGATAAAATGAATTTACATCTCTTAAAACAAATATTATCAAACAAATATAAATTCTTCTGTTTGTTACAAGTTATATTTTGAAAAATGCTCAACTATCATCAATGTAAGATTTAAAATGTGACCACACATCAATCTATCCAAAACAACAAACGGAAGTTTAAATATGAAAACTTAGACAATATTAAAGATGTATATTGAAGATATTATGAAATTTAAAACGAATATTTACCAAGCCTATTTCATATTCTGTTGTAGATGGCAAGTTTGGCTGACTATTTTGGTCTTGGAGTGCAAAAACACAGGTAACTTAATCATATGTGTGTCTTATAATGTTACGTTTTTTCGGTAAGATATATATATATATATATATATATATATATATATATATATATATATATATATATAGATATGAATAACTGCAGGAGTCTTGAAGATGTTCGAATGAATTTAGAGGTCCTCAAGCATTGTGCAACAGTGCTTTTCTTGGTATGTCGTATTCTCAGAATAATATCTTCTCTTTTCTTGTCTTAAAAATTATTTATCCCTTTTTCATTATATATATACATATATCAAATAAATTCATTTATATATGTTTGTACATATCTACACAGGAATCTACACTTCCGAATCAGTTGGAAGGAAAATGGCAAAGTTCTTCAAAGATGATGACAAGAAGTCGATGTAACTATCAAACAGCTCAAAGGGCAATGCCTTACTCGAAGGGTAGTAGTCTTGGGAAGGTAATAGTATTTCTTCATCTTCAAGTTATAACAAATTCATATTACTAAGATTTTGATTATTATTTTTTTATTTTAAAATATTCTTGATTTTTAATCAATACAAATGACACAGAATGTGAAGAATCTCTTAAGCAAAGCTCAAGGCAAACCAAGCTTTCCAAAGCTTGATTAAACATTCTCATTCCTTGCTTATATGATTATTTGCATCCTTAGTGATTGTTATTTTATTTATTTTTCTAATTTGGAAAATGAATTATTTGATAAGTATACTTTCATAATAGTACGAGAAACTTCTCATATATACACATCAACATCACTTATACAAAATGAATTAAATTAAAAATAAGAAAGTAAAATGAAGAAAAATATGTGGCGGGAGAAATATAGAAAAAAATGCGTTTAGGAATATGAACAAATTATTAATTCACAAACGTATGTATGGCCACAACCATACCTATCAAACTTTTACAAAACTATTCAAAGATATATATGTCCAAAACACCTTTAATAGTTTCTTCATGCTCCATTAAATAAAATTAACTAAAATTTGTTTTTTTTATTCAATATTCAAATCTTCTTATGTCGACTAAAATATCATTTGTGATAAATTTCGTATAGGGAAAATCACATAAATAGCACAAAAATATAACTTGTCAAAAATATAGCACTAAGGAAGAAAAATCATAAAAATAGCACAAAACATGTCTTGTCACTAAATTAGCCCTAACCCTTAACTTTAAATATTAAACCCTAAATCTTAAATAATAAACCCTAAACCCTAAATACTAAACCCTAAATCCTAAATAATAAATCGTAAACTCTAAATAATTAACCCTAAACCCTAAATTATATAATGTTATAAAAAATTTTGTAATTAAAATAATACTAAAATTGTGAATTATTTCTTTTTGTGCTATATTTATGATAATATATATTTTTGTGCTATTTTATGCCTTTTCTCTTTCGTATATCTATTTAACATTTGCAGAATAAAGTTAGACAACCTTATTTTCCAAAGAGTATATATATAATATGTTTTTAACCCATCTCATTCAAATCTATCACAAATAAACTTTAATTAGGAGAAGTTTGGGTCTGAACCCTAATGCCTCCCTCTGATCTAAAACTAATCTATGATAATATCTAATGATATGACATAACACATTTATCTATTTGGATATTTGAATCTACAAATTTGTAAATAAAAAACTCGTGAACTGAGAGTAACCGTAATGCAGTTCAGTTACTTCAGTAGCATATATATGATCATTCACGTGACTCATTTCCAAAACTCAATTTTGGATTTGTTTAAGGACAACCCACGTTGGTACCTCTGATTGCCTTTATGATTATTTTTTAGCGGGACTTTTCTATATGCTAGTTGTTTGATCAGCACACTATTACCATCTTTTTCCACACACAAAAAAATTGTTTTTTTGAACAATTTCTATTTCTATTTATTGTCAATCAAATCAATTAAAAAAAATCCAAAATACATTAACCCACTCGCAGGAGATTAGAGAAAAAAAAGATAGGGGCATTGAAGACCACAAAAAAAAATTTGTTTCATGTGAAAAACTAATAAAAAGGGAAAACTTGTCTAATTTGGAAGAAAAATAAAACGGTTATAATTTTTATTATCATTTATAAGGTAATATGTTGAGGGTAATTCTTATTCATAAGGTAAAACATTGCTTGAACCAAAAAGAATTTGTGATTATAATTTTAAGAAGCAAGGATTGTCCTTTAAACATTCACATTATGGTAAGATGTAAAAATATATACTGGTATTGTTTGTGTCTATAAAACTCATCTGTTTTTTTTTTGTCATAAAAACTCATCTAATTAAAAGAAGAAAAAGTTACTTTAGTCCTTTTCTACAATTATAAAAGAATGTAAAATATTATAAATCATTTGTAAATTATATACTAAATGAATATTTATTAAAATATTAATTTTAATAACTTTTAAACTGCTGTCATCTTTTTTTGTCGTCAATTCATATCTTTCATCCACGTTTTACTTGACGAACTGAATGAACCGTAAAGTTTCTTCTAACGGAAAATCATTGTTATTTATTATCGATCGATTTGCATAACTAACACATTTTAATTTATTTATCTTATCGTATTGACAAAACAATCTTTCTAACATATTTTTGTTTTCTTAGTTTATTATATATTATACTTTTCGACAAAATGAATGCACCATTAAAAATCTTCTAACGGAAAAACCGTTGTTATTTATTATTCATCGATTTGCATAACTAACAATTTTTAATTAATCTATCTTTCTAACGTATTGATAAAAATATTTTTTTCTAACATATTTTATTTTAGTTTATTATATATTATACTTTTTGACGAAATAAATGCACTGTAAAGCTTCTTCTAACGGTAAACACCGTTATATTTATTATTGATCGATTTGAATAACTAACAAAATATAATTTATTTATCTTTCTAACGTATTGACAAAAAAAATATTTGTAACATATTTTCATGATTCTCGAAAAAATAATTGCACCGTAAAGCTTCTTCTAATGAAAAAACCATTGTTATTTATTATCGATCGATTTGCATAACTAACACATTTTAATTTATTTATCTTTCTATCGTATTGACAAAACAATCTTTCTAACATATTTTGTTTTCCTTAGTTTATTATATATTATACTTTTCGATGAAATGAATGCGCCGCTAAAAATCTTCTAACGGAAAAACCGTTGTTATTTATTATTCATCGATTTGCATAACCAACAATTTTTAATTTATCTATCTTTCTAACGTATTGATAAAAATATTTTTCTAACATATTTTTATTTTAGTTTATTATATATTATACTTTTCAACGAAATAAATGCACCGTAAAGCTTCTTCTAACGGTAAACACCGTTATTATTTATTATTGATCGATTTGAATAACTAACAAAATATAATTTATTTATCTTTCTAACGTATTGACAAAAAAAATCTTTGTAACATATTTTCATGATTCTCGAAAAAATGATTGCACCGTAAAGCTTTTTCTAATGAAAAAATTGTGTTATTTATTATCGATCGATTTGCATAACTAACACATTTTAATTTATTTATCTTTCTATCGTATTGACAAAAAAATCTTTCTAATATATTTTGTTTTCCTTAGTTTATTATATATTATGCTTTTCGATGAAATGAATGCACCGCTAAAAATCTTCTAACGGAAAACCGTTGTTATTTATTATTCATCGATTTGCATAACCAACAATTTTTAATTTATCTATCTTTCTAACGTATTGATAAAATATTTTTCTAACATATTTTTATTTTAGTTTATTATATATTATACTTTTCAACGAAATAAATGCACCGTAAAGCTTCTTATAACGGTAAACACCGTTATTATTTATTATTGATCGATTTGAATAACTAACAAAATATTATTTATTTATCTTTCTAACGTATTGACAAAAAAAAAATCTTTGTAACATATTTTCATGATTCTCGAAAAAATGATTGCACCGTAAAGCTTCTTCTAATGAAAAAAACTGTGTTATTTATTATCGATCGATTTGCATAACTAACACATTTTAATTTATTTATCTTTCTATCGTATTGACAAAACAATCTTTCTAACATATTTTGTTTTCCTTAGTTTATTATATATTATACTTTTCGATGAAATGAATGCACCGCTAAAAATCTTCTAACGGAAAAACCGTTGTTATTTATTATTCATCGATTTGCATAACTAATAATTTTTAATTTATCTATCTTTCTAACGTATTGATAAAAATATTTTTCTAACATATTTTTATTTTATTTTATTATATATTATACTTTTCAACGAAATAAATGCACCGTAAAGCTTCTTCTAACGGTAAACACCGTTATTATTTATTATTGATCGATTTGAATAACTAACAAAATATAATTTATTTATCTTTCTAACGTATTGACAAAAAAAAATCTTTGTAACATATTTTCATGATTCTCGAAAAAATGATTGCACCATAAAGCTTCTTCTAATGAAAAAACGTTGTTATTTATTATCGATCGATTTGCATAACTAACACATTTTAATTTATTTATCTTTCTATCGTATTGACAAAACAATCTTTCTAACATATTTTTAGTTTATTATATATTATAATTTTCATTCATGTTAAAATTTTAACTATCATACTGCCGCCATCATATTCATTACTAAATATGCCACACCTTATATAATAAGATAAATAAAATAATAATAATAATGTATTATATTAAAATGGGGATTATACTCATTGGATTTTTAAAAATGAAAACTATTTCCTTGAACAAATATATATATATGGTGATAATATGACATAAAACGTGAACCAAACCAGTAGAAAAATGAAGTTCACCTCGGAATTGTCGTAATTTTGACTAATAAATTTATGCATAGTAGTATCAATTGATATTAGAAACATGACAAACGTCCAGAAATAAAAGATTTATGTCGTAAAGTGGAAAATTTAAGAACATTAACTATTTATAATAATAAAAATCAGACGTTAATTACAATAAACATATGTAACGCTTGTAACGCTTCTGCTTCATAATTCACGTGTCAAAGAGTCAACAAGATTCCATGGGACCCAAGTCACCCAACTAACGGAGACAAACGTCTTAAGACGGTCATACTTCTTTGTTTTCAAACGACCGTTAGTATACTCGTTAGTTATTACACGCCCCATGAGTTAACGTGACATCTATCCAGACAAGGTGACAGCAATAAGTGGTACGTGACAGCCATAAGTAGAACGTGTATCTCACTGTCGATAATCCGCAAGTGAGAAACAACCTGTCGTTAACTAACAGTAACAAAACTAACGGCCCCGTCAACGACGGTACTGTCGTTTGACTAAAAGTAACGGAAGTAACTACTGTCCCCACCTCAACTTCAACAAAAACTGTCGGACCCACAACGAAAACCCGACAAAACTTTGCTGTTTAGCAAAACGACGCCACGTGTATGGACCAGGATTCCGACGTGTCACTCTTTTCCTCTCACGTGTGAGACCCCACACACGTGTGTCTCACTATTAACCATCACGAGCTCTCACATGCATTGGCTAGAAGGGCCCATCAACCACTGAAATAATGACACGTGTCCATCTCTTCCCCCGCCCTTTTTCTATAAATGGAACCACTTGAGAGAAGCTCAAACCCACACAAACTCGATCAAAACCAAAAAACATTTTTCTCTGTAAATTTTCTCGGGAAAGAAAATGTTTATCGAGAGCTTCAAAGTTGAGAGCCCTAACGTGAAGTACACAGAGAATGAGATTCAGTCGGTGTACAATTACGAGACGACGGAGGTTGTTCATGAGAACATCAACGGTCCTTACCAATGGATCGTGAAGCCTAAGGTTGTCAAATACGACTTCAAAACCGATACTCGTGTCCCCAAATTAGGGTAAACAAATTCCTCTTTGAAAGTCTCGATTTTTTTCACTCGATTTCTCCGTCGTAAATTGATTTTGTTTTTTTTTTTTGTTTCAAAAGGGTTATGCTTGTGGGTTGGGGAGGAAACAATGGATCAACCCTCACCGCCGGTGTAATTGCGAATAAAGAGTGAGTTTTTTTTCGAATCCATTAATATTTGATTATGTTGTTATGATTGATCTGGTCGGAAAATAAATAAACATATAATATACAGAGGAATCTCGTGGGCAACGAAGGACAAAGTGCAACAAGCGAACTACTTCGGGTCGTTAACCCAAGCATCATCTATTCGGGTCGGATCCTTTAACGGTGAAGAGATCTATGCTCCGTTCAAGAGTCTCGTTCCAATGGTCCGTTTGCGTTTAAACAAAATCTTGATTAGTTTTTTTTTTGATTGTTTCTAATATGGGGATTGTTGTTGTTGAAAACAGGTGAGTCCGGATGATGTTGTGTTTGGAGGATGGGACATAAGTGATATGAATTTAGCAGACGCCATGGGTAGAGCTAGGGTTCTTGATATTGATTTGCAGAAACAGCTCAGGCCTTACATGGAGAACATTGTGCCACTCCCTGGGATCTTTGATCCAGATTTCGTAGCTGCGAATCAAGGGTCACGTGCCAACAATGTGATCAAAGGTACCAAGAAGGAACAAGTGGACCAAATCATCAAGGACATGAGGTATTCATACTTGTGATTTAACTATGTTAGCTGAACTCTGTTTGTTGATCTTTTGTGTGTGTGTGATGTTGGATCTTAGGGAGTTTAAGGAGAAAAACAATGTGGATAAGGTTGTGGTTCTATGGACGGCTAACACAGAGCGTTACAGCAATGTGATCGTTGGTCTAAACGACACAAGTGAGAATCTGATGAACTCTGTGGATAGGGATGAGGCTGAGATCTCTCCTTCGACTCTTTATGCTATTGCATGTGTTCTTGAAGGAATCCCGTTCATCAATGGAAGCCCTCAAAACACCTTTGTTCCAGGTTTCATTTAGTGAATTTTTAGTTGTCTCTTTAACTGAAATTGTGATTGTTTTGATTGACTTTCGTGGGAATGTTTTGTAGGTCTTATTGATTTGGCTATCAGTAACAATGTTTTAATCGGTGGAGATGATTTCAAGAGTGGTCAAACCAAGATGAAATCTGTCTTGGTTGATTTCCTTGTTGGTGCAGGAATCAAGGTTTGTTTAACTTGCATATCAAGTTACTATTTCTTGCTAGTGAAGAAACATGTTTAATTGATTGTGTGTTTTGTTTAACAGCCTACTTCAATTGTGAGCTACAATCACTTGGGGAACAACGATGGAATGAACCTCTCAGCTCCACAAACATTTCGATCTAAGGAGATCTCGAAAAGCAATGTTGTGGATGATATGGTTGCTAGCAACGGTATCCTCTTCGAGCCAGGGGAACACCCAGACCATGTAGTTGTCATCAAGGTAAGATAAAAAATATGTAATAAACATTCAAAACCTTTTTATTTTACAGATTGCAATGCCCATTGATCCACTTTGTGTGTGTGTTTGCAGTATGTACCGTATGTTGCTGATAGCAAGCGAGCCATGGATGAGTATACATCAGAGATTTTCATGGGAGGAAAGAACACTATTGTGATGCACAATACCTGTGAGGACTCTCTCTTAGCTGCTCCAATTATCTTGGATCTTGTTCTCCTCGCGGAACTCAGCACCAGGATTCAGTTCAAATCCGAGAAAGAGGTTCGTTCAGACAAAACCAGTTACTAGGGTTTCCAGTGAACCGCGGTTTTGATGTTTTGATATATTCTTTTGGCAGGATAAGTTTCATACTTTCCATCCTGTGGCCACCATACTCAGCTACCTCACCAAGGCACCCCTCGTGCCGCCGGGAACACCGGTGGTTAATGCGCTGTCAAAGCAGCGGGCGATGCTGGAGAACATTCTTAGGGCTTGTGTTGGGCTGGCTCCGGAAAACAACATGATCATGGAATACAAGTGAACAAGAAGCATTTAAAAAGGCTTTAATTAGCTTGTAATATAATAAGACTTGTTCCTTTGTTTGGTTTCTTTATTATGTTTTAAATTATGAATGCTTGTGTTAGGGTGTGTTAAGTAACTTGTATTTGTAGTAATCCGGATGGGTTAGTATTTGTACAAGTGTCTAGGTTGGCCCATAATTTCGTAATCGTTTCTTGAGTTGGTTTCTTATGTGTGTAAACAACTTATATTGTGAGATATTTAATCATGCTTTCGGTCCATGAAATTTGTCAATTTAAGTTCTACATTAACATTTTATCTGGTTGGCTATGTAGAAAATGAGAAGCAACTTTTAAAAACGTATTTTTCCCATAATAATTCTGTTTTAAATATACTCATTTCAAGTGTTTAATTTGGACCAATTCTTGATTCAAAAACAACTAAAGATAAGTTCAAATATTTTCCATTCTATCATGGCATCATCAGTGACCTCAATGAATTCTTGTTATTCAAGGAAAAATGGGGAGAGAGAGTGACTGCTCAAATAATTTAAATTAGTTATATGTTGGAGGATTAATTTAATTGAAGATACCCTGAATACCAAATGAATCTAGTTAAATCCCTTTAATCATATAATTTTTGATAATTAATCAATCAGTAGTAAACTAGTAATTAGTAATGAAGACAAATTGTGATGACTCCCAAAACTCCAACAACTAAGCCTCGAAGTTTGGAGTTCAGAAGACGAGTGAAGAAAAAACTTACTTATATAAATAAAATATAGACCAATTGTAAACCTAATCCTATCTATAAGCTACTGATAACGATCCATTTCCATAAAACCATTAATATTTAACATCTCCTAGTCTTCAATTATTGAGGAACGAGCTATTAATTTAAATGTCGTGTTATAAACATTTCTGTTTAAAAGTGAACAATGCTAACAACCTTTTTTTTTACAGTGGAGGTTTCCAGTCTTGATTTTATAATATTCATCAGAACTATAGTTAGATTTTTAAAAATTCTAATTTTAAAATAATATTTTGTATCAAATGATATTTGAATTCAGAACATAAAAACTAATCCTTTTGCACTAATATTAGACTACCAACACTTTGGTTTAACCATCCAAAATTAGGTTTTTCTAACCATTAGGATGGAAATAAATGTTGAAACATTTTTTACCGTACGTCGAAATTATCCCACAGCATGTTAAAGTATATCTACATAATGAATAAACTCATTGCCAGTATTAGGGCTGGGATTATTATCCGGGATCCGGATCCGATCCGGTATCCGCTCCGGATCCGCTTCGAAAAAACGGATATCCGGGGTGCCAGATCCGGATTCGGATAGTAAATTCATGGATCCGTCGGAACCGGATCCGGATCCGGATAATAGAAAATTTTAGAACCGGATATCCGATATCCGTTTATATTATATTATAATATGTTTTTATTATATATGTTATAGTAAACATCTTAAATTTATTTGTATTAACCATAAATTATGGAGACGTGAAATTATATCTGATTGTCCATATTCTTCCATGTTGGTCTTTGTTGTGGACTTAAATATTATTATATTATTGGTTCTTCTATGCTAAGATAGATCCTAGATGTTGCCGTTTGTTACAAATGTACAGTTGAATGTTGAGATAATGGACATGTACAAATGAGTGCTTACTGGGTGAAATCATTTTGGAAGTTAACACTAGTTGCGATCATGTCATTTTCCTTAAACTGATTGTATATTGTTTGTTAAAGCTTAATATTTTTGATGGGCTGGAAAATCCAACCGTAATTTTAGCTATTTTTTTCTAGTCATATAAACACGTATGCAATTAATACAGAAGTTGAGTTGTTTGTATTGCTGTTTTTTTAACTGATTGTATAGTTTTTTTTCAGTCGTAATGCAGAAGATGAATATAGACTTGAAGATACAACCTCTTTTCCTATTTTATTTTATGTTACTTGATCTTTTATTAGTTAAACTATTTTCTTTTATCTCTTTCACAATAATCTTTTGCTATTATATAATCACATATGATCTTTTGTTATTATATTTTTGTGTGAAAATGTAAACTCTAAAAATTTTAGTTAAATTCCAGATTGGATCCGGATATCCGTGGATATCCGCGGATATCCGGTATTATTACGGATACCCGAAAACCGGATATCCGCAACAAGCGGATCTGGATCCGGATAGTCATATTACATATCCGGTGAAACCGGATCCGGATCCGGATACCTAAAAAAAAACCAGATATCCGGATCCGTCCCAGGCCTAGCCAGTATGTATAAATATTTTTCAATACATACTTTTGGTTTTCTTCTGGTATATAGTAAAATAGTATGTGGTTATATAGAAAGATTATATGGTTATCATCGCTAAGCTTTGATCGGGCGTGACGTGAATTCGCATTAGTTTACTCTACACCTCATTATTAATTATCAGACGCTTTCATCGTCACGGGACAGTGACCTCCATTATAATTCCATTATTTAAACCTTCTTTACCTGAATTTTCAACCACTTGACAAAATTATTATATCATAAGAAAGCTCATAATGAACAATAAGAATTATTCACATCATGCACTAACCGTAAAATACGGCAAAGGATGTGACTTTTACATAAAAAATTGTACATTTACTAATTAATATCTTAATTACCGTGACTTCCATATGGTTTTGAGATTTATTTGATCATATTAAAACGAGATTCATGGTGCGCTTACTTCAACTTTCACTAGCTCTTTAAATATACATAAAGTAATAAAAAGCATATCATCAAACTAAATAAACCCGGATTTATAAGAGACAAAGTAAGATGGTTTCATTTCATTAAGATATGAATTTTTACATAATGGTACTAATTTATAATTAACGGCGACAATCTCAAGTTAACACACAAACTTAAGACTTTAAGAGTAAGAACTAATTTGAGCAATACATATATTTAGTTTGATGGTGATAGTCCGATGTTGTTTAGGGTTTTGCCTTCGTCGTGCTCCATTTGCTGTTCTCTGCATTCCACGCTACAAAATGCTGCATCTCCTCTACAATGAATTACATCACATACAAATTTATAAATATAACATTGTGATGCATTTAAAAATAAAAAATTAGAGAAATCATTCATCAAGAACATATTTGTTATCTATGGTGATTTAAATCTCAAGATAATGACAAAGGGTTTTTTTGAGTGAGCAATCGAGAGAATGGAAATATGTCGTTAGAGTTTCTATTTATTTATTATATCGGGTTTTTAGATAGTATATAAAGGGGTCCAAGGGTTTGTAAATATAAACACACGCAAAATATAAAAATCTTAAACAAAAAAATATTTGTTTTAATATTGTTTTTTCTCTAAGTATTCTGCAAGACGTTTTATCTTCTAGGGTTTACTCGAGTTTTTTCGACAATATTGAAATATATATTTATATGTATATATAGTCAGACGTTCGGAAATATGGAATTGTCAGATGAGAAAATAATCAAGAAAAGAGTAGTTAATATGTAAACATACTTGTACATGTAAATATCACGACCGGGAGCTAAACGGCTTTTGCAAAATCCACAGCTTCCAAGAAAAGACGACGGCAACGATGATATCCCGCCGTCTTTTCTCTCGTTCCTTCTGTGATTTCCCGGCGACAGCATCGCCAAGAACCGGTCGTCATATTTATCTCCGCCGTCTACCACTGCCATAGCCACGTCAGAATCTTGACCGGCGGTCTGATTATCATCAACCTCGATGGTGATCCTCGTTATGCTTGTTGTTCTCTGCATTTGTGGCCGTCGTCGATTCCCAATCATCATACTATTGTTTTCTAAATATTCTTGTGAAGAAAGGAAAAAAAAAAAACTTTTTTATAATGTATTAGATTGTTGCTTGAGAGGGGAGGGGAATTGTGTGTTACCATGCCACTCGATTTAAATACACACGGAATCATACGGTGTATGATTATTAATATTATAATTCAGGCCTACGTATATACTCGTAATATTTAATTTTATATGATATGATACGATTGAAGATTCAATTATTATGATTCCTCAGGTCTTTATTGGTAGGCCAATAATTTCAGATATTTGGTCTGTGGACAGCAAACACCGATCTCTAGTGAACTTTTTTTTTTCAACAAGAAGAAACCATTAATCCTCAAGTTTGTTTTTCTACATATTTATTATATATTCCCTTATGTTTCTCAATTACGATCTTTTGATATAAAATATCGTTTGTATACCACTCGTTAATAAAAAAAACTCAGTATTTTTTTTCAAAAAGTTTAGTTGGGTATTTGGAGCAAGGACATATTTTTTTTCTTTGGTACGATATTTTACCATGAATGTTTAAATCTTTAACTCGTATGATCTTGTTTCATATATTTCTCTAAAAAGCTCCCAGACACAGTTCTCAAGAGAGTTTTTCAGAGTTTCCTCTTTTAGTTAACTTTTCAAACTAAACAGCTTGTTTTTGAATTGTGGTATTCATCTACCCTGTTTCAAAGCCATAAGTAGAAAGTTGACTTTCCAAAACTACCTTGGGAAGACCCCCACCGTGGCTCTCGCCCCCGACACCGGTCGGAGGGTCCGTTCCAAGAACGACGGTAAGACCCTGCTACTCCTCTATGCCCACTGATAGCTCCCTGGAGGCGAATCTGGCATCTTTTCCCACGTCAATACAGCTTACCTGAGTTCTTCCTCTTCACTCTTTGGAAGTTTTGATTTTTTCTGGTAGTTTCCTATACCCTTTAATCAATCTTAGCACTGACTTATCTGTTGAATGTTGATATCTACTGAGAGCTTTGCTTTGAACTTTATCTAACTTCTTGCTAAGCTTAGCAGTGAACTTTCATCTCGGTTGTTAGCAACGAGACAGACTTTTCTCACCTTTGAGTGAAGATCCTTCTGCTGGTTTGAACCAGAACTTAGTGGTCCCTGCTGCCTGAAGATCTTGAGTTGTTATTCCCATCCTACTCAATGAATCGTAGACTCTCTTACTCTGAGAAAGGAAAAGGGATAGCTAGTCAAGCGGATCCTCCTAGAGCTACCAGAATAAGGGTTCCAGCCTTTGATAGTTCAGAACTTATCAAGAAACATGAGTTAACTTTGGTTGGGAGAGTAACCAACCCAAAAGTCCAGAGACTCTGGTCTCTCATTCCTTTCTTTGCTGAACATTGGAAAGTCTCAAAAACCCCCATTGGAGCTGATTTGGGACAGGGTCTTTTCCAATTCCAGTTTGCAAATGAAGACGATATTCAAAAAGTCTTAGCCAACCGGCCTTACCACTTTGCCCACTGGATGGTTATCATTCAGAGATGGGAACCCTCTACGTCTAAGTCCTTTCCATCTCTAATACCCTTTTGGATTAATGTCCAAGGTATTCCTTTGCATCTTTGGTCTGAACATGCACTTCTCAGCATTGCAAGGAACATTGGACAGTTTGAAGAACTGAATATCTCCATGAAAGCTGCAAAAGTCAGAGTAATGATTGATGGGTTAAAGCCACTGATCACCAATACTATATTGGAATTTGAACATGGAGATGAAGTGGAAGCTAAACTAGTTTATGAGAAGCTGGAAATGCATTGTACCGTGTGTATGAAGCTAGATCATGAAGCCAATGACTGTCAGCTTAATCGGCCGAGGGAAAATCCACTTCCCCTACCTCCCCCTAAAACTACTTCAATGGTCCCTCTTAAGGACCACAGAACTCTCTATGGAAGGCTTGAAAGGGATGTGAGGATAAATAGCAAATCTGAGAACTTCCCCCAGTACAACCGTAACAGAGACAACTCCCCATCTTTCCATACAAACTCAAAATCTTCGTACTATCAAGACACTCGTAACAGACAAGAAAGAGAAGCTCCTCTCCATCAGTCAAGGGATAGAAGATCCATCTCGGATTACAGAAGATCTTTCAACAGTAACGTTCATGGTCATGATTCTGTTGCCCAGTATAGACCTCAGAATAGAGACAAGCACTATCGGGCTCCTCAATCTGCAAACCAAACGTGGGTGGAGAAGAGTAGACTCTCAGGATCAAAGAAATCTTCTTTTGAACCTGACCAGCGCTCACCTTCCTCGACATCTAAAACTCATTCCTCACACCACCCTCCTGGAGCCATACCTGTTAATATAACAGAGGAACCTCCTGCGCTAGCAATCACAGAGGCTATGGGGGAGCTACGGGAAGTTATGATTCAATATGCAAGTTGTGCTGACCCATCTGAAAGTGCTGCCAGAAAAGAAAGAATTCGATTAGCTGAAGAGAAAGGTCAGTTTGAAGAAGCAGCATTTCAAATGATTAGAGCTAATGCTCAGAAAGAAGCTATGGTATCACCATCAATTATTACTCAACCTGAAAGATTACCTGCAGCGTTCAGACTTGGTCCTGTATCCAACCACTCTCCTGAATTGGATCCTCTACTCCATGAGAGGCTTCCTGCATCCATGAGACTGGGCCCCTTAGTGCCCATAGAGGAATCTGATCTTCCGAAACTCCCAACTCACACTGAAAAGAGAAAACCGGGTCGACCACCTGGAAGGAAAAATATTGAAGGACCTACAAAAGTTACTGCAGGACATATAAAGAAGAGGAAAGTACCAGTAATTGCTATTTCTCCGCGTAAGAGACTCTTCAAAAGTAGCACCAGAAAACCTGAGAAAGGACAATCTTCGTCAAGAGGCAAACTGGGAGATTTGGGTGAAGCAGCAAAAGATAAAGGAATTGATACCACAAGGGGTTTTCAGATAATCCCCCCAATTCAAAGGAGGAAGATGGATTTTCACAATCCATCCACTCCGATTCCTTAAAAATCATGTGTTGGAACTGCCAGGGGTTAGGGAATCCCCGAACAGTTCGTCGCCTCCGAGAGATATCGAGAAAGTTCAATCCTGCAATCATTTTTCTATCGGAAACCAAAAATTCCCCAGAATTTGTTACAAAGAAAATTGAAGAGTTAAAGTATGATCATACTTTTAATGTTCCACCTGTTTCTTGTGCTGCTGGTGGCTTAACTATTCTTTGGAAACAAGGTACTGAGCTAGAGATTATCTATACCTGCAGCAACTACATAGATACGAAGATTATCTATGAAGGAAAACTGTTTTATGCCACTTTCGTTTACGGTAACCCAGACCAAGCTGATAGAAGGAAGTTATGGGAAGAACTTACTCTGTTGGCTACGACCAGAGGCTCCCCATGGTTGGTTTCCGGGGATTTTAACGATATCATTGACAATTCGGAAAAAGAAGGTGGCACGATCAGACCAGAGGGCTCCTTTGGCGCCTTTAGAACCTTCCTGTCTGAAAATGACCTCTATGATCTGCAACATACAGGAGACATGTTCTCTTGGAGAGGGGTTAGAAACCAGATGACAATAAGATGCAGACTTGATAGAGCACTATCAAACAGTGATTGGGCAGAGCTTTTCCCCAAAGCAAGCAGTGAATATCTAAACCTGGAAGGCTCTGATCACAGACCTCTCATTACCTATCTTGATACGTCGAAAAAGAAAAGAAAAGGCATCTTTCGTTATGATCGCAGATTAAGAACGAATGAAGAGTTAAAGATGCTTATTGACAAAGTATGGAAAGAGGATCCTCGTCTATCTATGAAACTGAAGATAGACAAAGTAAGATCTACTATCATCCTCTGGAATAGAGAGAAACATTCAAATAGCCAGCTGAACATTATCAAGCTAAAAGAAAAGCTAGAATGGGCTTTACGGTCTAACATACCTGATGACGAAGAAATCAAGAGACTCAACGTGGAGTTGGAGATCAACTATAAGGCTGAGGAGGAATTCTGGAAACAACGCAGTCGACAGCTTTGGCTACTGCTGGGGGACCGAAATACCGGGTATTTTCATGCTGCAACAAAAGGAAGAAAAGCAGTTAATAGATTTGCGGTCATGGAAGAGGAAAATGGAAATCCAGTCTATAAAGAGGATCAAATAGCGAGATTGATCACCAGCTATTACAACAATTTGTTTGAGTCAGTGAATACTTGTTCAGAAACGATGGAAGAAACTGTAGCTCGAGCCATTATCCCATCTATATCTTCAGAGGTCAACGATAAGCTCTGTCAACTTCCGAGTGCAGCTGAGATAAAAGAGGCTTTATTCTCTATCCACCCGGATAAAGCACCGGGTCCTAATGGCTTCTCAGCTTGCTTCTTTCACACTCACTGGGATATAGTGGGGGCTGACCTAATCAAAGAGATTCAAGATTTTTTCAGAACAAGTATTATGCCACCTACCTTAAATGAGACTCTAGTGAGGTTGATTCCTAAGATTACCTGTCCAAAAAAGGTTGCAGATTATAGGCCAATTGCTTTGTGTAACGTCGGATACAAGGTGATCTCCAAGCTGATCTCAAAACGCCTGCAACCTATTTTAGAAACCATCATCTCAGAAAACCAGTCAGCTTTTGTGCCTAAACGAGCTATTTCAGATAATGTGCTAATCACACATGAGATTCTCCATTATCTTAAAACTTCTAAGGCTGAGAAACGATGCTCTATGGCAGTCAAAACTGACATGAGCAAGGCATATGATAGGCTGGAATGGAATTTTATTAGAAGAGTTTTGGCAAGGTTTGGCTTCAGAGACTGTGTGATAGAGTGGATTATGCAGTGCATAAAAACAGTCTCTTATTCCTTCATTGTGAATGGATCAGCTAGAGGACATGTGCTGCCAAGTAGAGGTATTAGACAAGGAGATCCTTTGTCACCTTATATATTCATTATGTGTAGTCAAGTTTTATCAGGCCTATGTGCTAGAGCTCAAGAGGAGGGGATTTTGAAAGGGATAAAAGTGGCTAGAGGGTGTCCGGCAATCAATCACCTACTTTTTGCAGATGATACCATGTTTTTCTGTAAAGTAAGTGAAGAAAACTGCACATCTCTAGTCAACATCCTAGAGCTATATGAAGGAGCTTCTGGTCAACAGATAAATGGGCTGAAATCATCTATTACTTTTTCCAGAAAGACTCCTAGCTTACTGAAGTCAAGAGCTAAACAGATTTTAAACATTGAAAAGGAAGGTGGGGTGGGAAAGTACCTAGGCCTTCCTGAGCATTTTGGCAGAAGAAAGAAAGATTTATTTACCTTAATTGTGGACAGAATTAAGCAGAAGGCGGCGAGCTGGTCGTCACGGTTCTTGTCTGGAGCAGGAAAGCTAGTTATGCTGAAGAGTGTCCTCGCTTCCATGCCTAATTATGCGATGTCCTGTTTTTTGCTCCCAAAATCCCTGCAAAAAAGAATAACCTCTGCTTTGGTTAGATTCTGGTGGGATAAATCAAGCGAAAAGAGGAGTATATGTTGGATAGCTTGGGAGAAAATTGCTCTTCCAAAAGAAAAAGGAGGCCTGGGTATTAAAGACATCAACCTGTTTAACATTGCCCTTCTAGCTAAAATTAGCTGGCGCATTCTTGAGAATCCCCAGTGTCTCCTAGCGAGAATACTCCTCAACAAATATTGTACCTATGAGAGCTTCTTAGACTGCTCTGTTCCCACCAATGTTTCTCATGGCTGGAGGGGAATAATGGCGGGCAGAGATCTTTTAAAAGAGCAACTAGGCTGGGCAGTTGGAGACGGGAATTCTATTAATCTATGGTATGATCCTTGGCTGTCTACATCGGTACCATTACGACCCTTTGGACCTCCTCCTGAAGAGTACCAAGATCTTAAAGTCTCAGCTCTAATCAACAGTCATTCAAAGCAATGGGACTTAGAGAAAATTAGAATCATTCTACCGGATTGGGAAAAGCACATTGTCTCCCTTAAGCCAAGCTTATTTGGTGCCTCTGATAAGCTCTGTTGGCTTCCTCTCCCTTCCGGCATCTATTCCACGAAATCTGGATATAACTCAAGCTCTCTCAGCCTCTTACCAGTTCCGGTCCTCCCTGCTCAAAACATTGACTGGTATAAACAAGTGTGGGCTACAAAAACGGCACCAAAAGTTAAAAACTTTCTTTGGAAAACTCTCAAAAACGCCTTACCAGTGGAATCAAATCTTATGACAAGAGGAATCCTAGCAGCCTCTAAATGTTGTCGCTGTGAGCAACCTGAAACAACTCTCCATTTATTATTCCACTGTGATTTTGCAAGGGAGGTTTGGGAAGGTGTACCTTGTGTACAGGCTCTCGATGTTACCCAAATCACCTCAGTCAATATGGGTATATCTAGAGCCAAGTCGTCTTTGATCCTCCCACCTATTGGTGTTGATGCTGCCATTTTGGCTCCTTGGATCCTATGGTCCCTATGGCTCGCAAGAAATCAGAGGATTTTTGAAAAACGAGTCTTCTCAGCTTCAGAAACCATTATCAAAGCAATTCAAGATGCCAAGGAATGGGCGGGAGCTCAATTGGATTGCAAGCAGGAAAAACCCCCATCTCATGATCGGATCGAAAGCACTAACCATGGAAGATCTACTGACTCTATCTCGTGCTTCACAGATGCTGCTTGGGTAGCGACAAGTCGAGTTGCAGGATTGGGATGGACCCTCCAACGAGCTCCAGGCGAACCCGAAATTTTCTCCTCTAGAACCCAAGACGTTGAATCTGCGCTCATGGCTGAAGGACTGGCAATCCGGGCAGCTTTGACCAAGGCCATCGAACTTGGTATCAGAAGAATCGAAGTCTTCTCAGACTCCCTTCACTTAATCACCACGATCAACTCCTCCGGTTCGATTGTGTCGATGTACGGAATCATCCAAGACATCGTATCTCTATCCTCTGCTTTCTCTTTCATCTCGTTTAGTTTCATTAAAAGAGCTGCAAATACTCTCGCGGACTCTATCGCAAAAATGGCTCTTAATGGGCCCATTGTACCAGTTACTTTTTAATTTTCTAATGAAGTAAGTGGTTGCACAAAAAAAAAAAGAATGTTTAAATCTTTGAATTTGACTGTTCATATATTATTATCTAGATTTTTTTTTAAAAAAAATTCAAAAATAATTGTGACACTATTATGCTAGTTAGTCAATAGAATTCCAATCGTTAAGATTCAAGTTGTGATTCTCTAAGCAGATCAAAGTGTATGCATATATGTTTGTGTGTTTATTATGTCTTGGCCTCTCTTTTTTTGCCATTGTTACATTGGGCTTCAATGGTTTACAGCCAGGCCCGGCCTTGCCCTTTGCTAAGGCATATTAAGCTTGTGCTTTTTAGCCCCAATATTGTTGCTAGGGGACCAAAAGCGAGGTTTTGTTGTTGAGTTATGGTGTCCGACCTTTTTTACATGTGTGGGAGCCTAAGGATGTCTTCCCTCATACCATCATGGGCCAGAGAAAATGCTAAACTGCTTATCTCCATAACCAGACTAAGACCTTCCAAGGTCTATAGAGAGCTGGTGTCACGTCTATTATTGCTGGTTAGTTGATACTTTTGAGTTCTTTTATTTCTTTTAAGGTTGATAAGAATCCCGTAGCTCAGGTGAAACTAGGAAAGGGTGGTGGTTCTTGGAGACAGGCCAGAGACAAAGCCGCACGATCCAACCTAGAGAGACGGTAAGATTTTCATGCTCCATGCCATCTTATTGTAAAATGAAAAATTACTCCACATTCTTATTTATATCTCTTTGAATCTCCACATTATGAAAAATAAATGAAATTTTACAAAGTTTAGATGTTATTATTCTGTTCAATAAATCTGTGTTGGAGAGGATTTTTTTTTTTTTTGTTTGTAGATAATTGAAGCCCGGGTTTCAAGGAACCGTTAGACAAAAAGAAAAACGATTCTCCATGCAGAAGACTTCTTTCCCTAGGGATGTAACGGACGGATTGAGCTGCCTTCTATATCAAATGCAGGCCTAGAAGGGAAGAAATTATTTGTTTAAGTGTAACTAAACTTTATCAAACCAACCAGGGTTCAATATGGTCCGGTTTTCATAATCTTTTTAAACCGAGAAATCAAAACCATAATAGCTTTAATTTGACTTGGTTTTCCCTCCCTCCATCCCTAGTCCACTCCATAGTCAATATACAACGAGAAGCAAAGTAAAAAAAGGTAACGAGCTCTCGTTTTTAAGTAAGTAATAATCCAATTACCGATGTAGTAGTACTAGCTTTCATGTTCATCATATTCAAATAAAAGACCCATCAAATAGATTTGTACTAGCAGCTATAAAGCTTAGATTTTCTCGTCACCTTTAACTTTTCTATAGCTCAGCTTTTGGAGTAATGATCTTATATTGGAATGAACTAAAATCTCTGCACAATTTTTTTTATTAAAAATGTTTACATTATTTTCTTCTCGACAAACGATGCAACCAAGACAAAAAAATCTGCTCCATACCCTCTCTAACCTCTCTCTCTCTCTGCAAAATCTTAATTTTTTTTTCCTCAGATTTGTCTGACCGAAGCTCCTTTTTCAGGTTTGTCATTCAATAAGCATTTTGGATTCTTCTTCCTCTTTTTTTTTATTATTTTTTTTTTATTATCATTAAGTGATTCCCCAACTGCCCTTCAATAAGCGTGCTGAAAGCTACTGCTCACTCTGTTTCTTCTTAATTCTCACAACCGCCATTAGAGGAAACAAACAAAACCTCTTCCTCTTATCTTTATGGGTTCTTTAATTCCTTTTGTTTCGTAACCACTGTGAGAAATTTCCGGGTAAACCAAATCCAAAGTTTCGATTTTTATCATGGTTCCTTCGATTCTGGAGAAAATGGGATGTTCAAACTCCAAACCATCAATGAAGAAGACGGCCGAGCCGCTTCATTTATGTAAAGAAAGGAAGAGATTTGTCAAACAAGCTATTGATTCGAGATGTGCTCTAGCCGCCGCACACGTGTCGTACATCCGTTCTCTCCGAAACATCGGAGTTTGTCTCCGTCAATATGCAGAGGCGGAGACGGTGGCTGAGGAATCATTTCCGTCGTTAACCGCCACAGAGCCTGAAAAATCCCCTTCACATAACTCCTCTTACACTGACGACTCGGTTGACTCGCCGCTGAGTCAGAACTCGGCTCCAGACCCTAACCCTAAACCCATTTTGAATCTAAGCTACACGAAGACGACGCCGACGGCTCACTCTACAGTGACTTTCACGATTAATCCTATGAGCAATGAAGATCTCGAGGAGGCAATGCCGGCGTTATCCCCTCCTCCGCCGCGTCCTCGCCGGCCAGAAACGTCTTCTTGGGACTATTTCGACCCTTGTGACGATTTCGATTGTGATGCAGCAGTTATAGGATTAGAGAAAACTAGACAAGACAATGTAGAAAAATGTGAAGGTTTTAAACCAGAGCAGAGGAAACAGAGCTGTGAAGATGTTGATGAAGATGAAGCTGGAGAAGATCCATCAGAGTTTATCACACACAGAGCTAAAGACTTTGTATCTAGCATGAAAGATATAGAACATAAGTTCTTTAGAGCTTCTGAGTCTGGAAAAGAAGTTTCAAGAATGCTCGAAGCTAACAAAATCAGAGTCGGATTCGCTGATATGACAGGTCAGAGCTCTGTTTTCTCATTTGTGCAAATTAAAAATCAAATCTTCGAATTCCTGAGTGTTTGTTTACAGGTAAAGGAAATTCAACAGCGTTTCTAACAGCTTTGAAACGAGCTTGTTGTAGAGGAAAGAGCTATTCACCAGTTTCTCAAGGTATGCTCTTTAGTTTCTGTCTCTGTTTTAGGGTTTTAGGGTCTCTGATCTAAGCTTTATTGTAGAGCCTCAAGTTAGTAAAGTGATTGTGTGGAAGAGAACATCCTCTTCAAGATCATCAACTTCTAGAAATCCATTGATCCAAAAAGAAGATCAGGATGACAATAGTGAAAGTGATTTCGTAGAAGAGTTTTGTATGATCTCAGGAAGCCACTCTGCTTCACTTGATAGATTATACGCTTGGGAGAGAAAACTCTATGATGAAGTCAAGGTAAAACCCATGTATTCCCCGATTTTTCGGCTAGGGTCTAGGCCTATCCCGACAGCCCTACTAGCGCCTAGCGAGTATCCGAACAATGGTTGTACTCATGAAGTTTACATTTCATTTTTGCTTTCTTTATGCAGGCGAGTGAGATGATTAGGAAAGAGTATGATCGAAAATGCGAGCAGTTAAGGAACCAATTCACAAAGAATCACAGCCCTAAAGCCATGGATAAAACAAGAGCAGCTGCTAAAGATCTTCATTCAAGAATCAGAGTTTCGATTCAGTCAGTTGATTCGATCTCAAAGCGGATCGAGAGGATCAGAGACGAAGAGCTTCAGCCACAGCTCTTAGAGTTTCTCCAAGGGTATAAAGTCTCTAACTTTTCTATTGAGAAGGACTCACTGATTGATCTTTTTCTTCTCTCTTTAGGTTGATAAGAATGTGGAAAGAAATGCTTGAATGTCATCATTCTCAGTACATTACCATTTCTTTAGCTTACCATTCATCCAAAACGGCGTCGGACAATGGTCTTAAGAGACAGATATTGTCAGAGCTTCTGGAGGAAACAGAGTGTTTTGGTCTAAGCTTTGCAGATTTGGTTAACAGTATGAGTTCTTATCTTGAAGCTCTTAATGGTTGGCTTCACAACTGTGTTTTGCTTCCTCAAGAACGTTCTACAAGAAACCGAAGACCTTGGTCCCCACGTCGTGTCCTGGCCCCTCCGATATTCGTCTTGTGCCGGGACTGGTTGGTTGGGATAAAATCTTTGCCGTCAGATGAACTCAGTGGGTCAATCAAAGGGTTCTTGATGGATATGGAGATGTTGGGAGATGAAAAATGTGGCGGTTCGGTTTTGGTTGAGGATTTGACGAGCGTGCATTCTAGTTTGGCTAAGGTTCTAGAGAGATTGAAGAAGTTTTCGGAAGCTTGTTTGAAAATGTATGAAGATGTAAAGGTGAAAAGTGAAGAAGCTAGAGTTGCTTACACTAATCATTCTAACTGTGGTGGACCAGTAAGGTATTGATATATTGGAAGAGGGGTTTGATTAAATGTTATCAGCTCCTGGAGTAAATGCTAGATGATTAATGTGTTAGAAAGCATGATTCTAGACTTTTTTAAACATAATTCTAGGCTTCGAGTAAGAACAAATCCTTTCACCAACATATACAACAGTATATAAATAAATGTTAGTAACTATATAATGTAAGTACCGATTATATATGTTCAAAGAAATGGTTTGAATTATTGAACATGAGTGTTGGAGATGGGTTTAACACTTCTCTATAAATGTTCATTCAGAAAATTAGGTCGGTTCAAAGAAAAAGAGTTAGGACATCGCGACAAATTAAGAAAAGCAAGACGGTAAAGAGTAAGCAGCGTATAGATTTCACGCCGACTAAAAAGATTCGTTAGAAATGTTTATGCCGAGTTAGTAAGAAATATTTTAATTTATCTTTTAGGATACTATTTTTCGGCCGACTTTGTAATCTACATAAAAACGTCAAAAGTCGCCGATGTAGAGACGTTTCATTCAATATACAACTTTAACACCAAAACAGTCTTATGAGAACTTTCGAGGAACATATTAGCGAACAATTTTCCAACGACTTGAATACTCTTTATCCGCCACTTTGTTTATTCTTTTAAACTTAGTGAAACCCTAATCGAGTCGTCTTCTGCCAGTTTGTTATAAAAACAATCTTTTAGAGAAAAAAACCTAAAACATTTTTTATCTTTAGATAAGTAGAGTTGAAATTTAACAATAAAAAATTGTTGATAAAAATGATTAGAACTATTATGGTCACCAAGGAATAAATGGGTAGTAGTCATAAATTTGGGTCACGGTCAGGGAATGTAGTTTTAATTTGATGTTATCTTGACCTCCTCCAATGGTGGACGAAGAGTTGACATTAATGAAAGTCAACTAGCTTCGTTGAATTTTAAACGATATCCAAATGTATAAAATAAGAACTCAAATGTGATTAAGTGGCCACTATATTACCATGATCTTGTCGATATATAATTACTAAATTGCACTTCATGGATTGACTTGGAGATTAACCATTATCCATAAACAATATATTAGGCAGTTATGCTAATTGATTATATGGCTTATTTGGATTAGATAATAATTAATGAACATGATAAGGGATTATAAAATCACTAACTACAGTTGTCAAAGAGGACCCTCAATTCACAGCGAGAATCTTCAAATTACTCATGTACATGTTTTGTTTAAATGTTTTACAGTTATATCCCCACAAATTTGTGTTTATAATTGACTATTATGACGTTATTTGGAAGCACTATTTATACACATATATTTGTTCAAATAACTATTTTAGTTATTTTTTTTTTCACTAGAAATTTTCATATATTAACAAAGTGGAATACATTTTGGGATATATTTTTGGAAACAAGCTAAACAACACTAAATAATATTAAAGTTGGTAATCATATGACGATAATGATGAACAAGTAAAAATAAAAATAAAGAGGCGGCTAGTACCAAATACCGAAAAAGATAAAAAAAAACGTGATATCTAAAGTCTAGAATTATTGAGGCTCATTGATCGACACTCACCAATAGAAACCACCAAAACCCTATTATGTTTATGTTAGTTGATTAAAGATAACTACAAACAGGATGGAGAAAGTTGAAAGAAATAGTTTAATATCATTAAATGTTTTTGGTACTATAAAATCTATATCACAAAAAATGTTCACAAACTATATCACATCGTTCAATATATACAATTTTGAAGATCATCTTACGTAACTATTTTTCTTTACGAACTTTTCATAATACATAAACTTCCTAATCATTCCTATACAATTTAAAGTGAATAGTTGAAAAGTTTGGAAATTTTATGCGGCAGTTAAGGTCTGTCTTGGGTAAGCCTTTCTAGTTTCAATGATTCTTTTTGACAGATTTCTAGTTTCAATTATTCTTTTTATGTGTGGAATTACGTGTATTTGCCATATTCCAGATCATTAACCACAAATCTACGAATATTCTTTAACTACATTTCCCGATCAAGAATAACAATTATCGTTGGAAAGAAAACGTAGAAAGTTGAGATCCTATCTATATCAGACGTGTAAACGTGTTTATCTGGATAAGTTCAGATTTATTCTTAATCTACGTTATGATTTGGTTACCAACCAATAGATTAACGATGAGATCAAAAGATAGGGTTCTTTCTTTAGCTTCTTCTTCTGCCAAAGCAACTTGTGATCAGGTCTTAGAGAACCGATAGATAGTGACTTCCACGTATGATCCTACGTCTGAACATGCCAAAGTGGGTCCTGAATATTTTCTATGTTCTCTAAATAATTAGACCCCACATTGGCCTTTTTAGTTTTGAAGAATCTCTTTTCATGTAAGACAATAAAGGAATAAAATTACGTGGAAGGCTACTCTTATTAATTAGAATTGTTCTTAAGTTAACCTAAACTTGAAATTTAGTGTTCTTTTGGGGAATAAACGTGGAGGAAAAAAGAGCCCTATAGAACCTAACTTTCTGTTGTAAAATCTCGAGTGAACCCTAGAAGATAGAACGTCTTGCGGAATATTTGCGGAATATTTAGAGAGAAAACAATATTGAGGCAAATACCCTTTTGTCTAGGGTTTTTATATTTTATTTGTGTTAATATTCACAAACCCTTGACCCTTTTATATATTGCCCCAAAACCCGATACAATATATAATAGAAAGCCCTAACGAGATTTTTTCATTTTCTTGATACAAGGGGACATTCCTTGCTCACTCAAGAAAGGTCCCCTTTGCAGTACCTTGAGATTTAAGTCAACTTAGAATAACACTTTCTATTTTCAATATAGTGAAATTGTTTTTTAAATAGTTTTATTTATGCTTTCGGTTTTTATGATTCAGTGACAAAATATTAGTTAAAAAAAAAAAAGAATTGTCAAAAGGAACTTGAGAAAAGGTGAAGAATCCATTAGAGCTTCCTTGTGACGCAAACTTTAACCTACTTGAGTTCTCACCTCTTTTTATATCGTCCAATAGCTTTCTTGACTTTATCTCATATATAGTTGAAGAGGAGATGAGTTTCACTTCTATGCGGTATACATCCTCGATACAATTTAATGTCTCGGACCACGTAAAATACGTTTTGATATAGGGAATAATATGACCACCAAATATTCTCATGGTTGATATATATTACTGCAATTTCTTCATTTTATTTGCATGGATCGTCTATAATACTGCAATTCATTATTCCATGCTTTCCCCCTTCTAATTCATATGCATAACATAAATAATATGTTATTTGGTGTTGTAATTTGGCTTAATAAAAGAAAAGATATTTCTGGCATAAAGAAAATAAGTGGTTAGAAGGCAAACTGGCCTTTCAACTTGCCGTAGAATCAACACTTTTGGCTCTTACAATTTTTCTGTGTATCTTTTTTTTGTGTGGAAAGATTCTATTTCGATAAATAACTTCGGAAATAAGAGTGAAATATCAAGTGGAAAGTTCTAAAATTTGGAGTTGTTGTGGTATAGAGATGGATTTGAAACGTCAACAAATTCGATTCACATGTTATGCGAAACTAAACACATTTTTAGACATTTATATGAATATGAATCCGTGCTTTGACCCATTTAAATATTTGAAAAGAATATATCTATAGACTATACTTTCTCTTGGAGTTTCGTTTGAGTTCCTTTGTAAATTTGAGATACATTAGATTTATAAAAAATGGAAGTTCTAGTTTATATTGTTTTGAAGTGATTTTTTTTTTTTTTTAAGAGAGTTGAAAATGTTTTTTTGAAAAGGTAGAATGATCAAATGAAGTGTGAATAATGAAATAGTGCATCTTTCATTTTGTTTATTGTATGGTTAATATTGAAATCTGTTTATTTGCCTGTGTTTTCAATTTTTCTTAATATTGAAATCTGTTTCTTTGCCTGTGTTTTCAATTTGAAAAATTTTAATGTAATTTTTAACTTTTGCATAAAACTATTCTTAATTAAAATTTTAAAAACATGCATGATGATTCTTTTATCACACACGCAATAAAGTCGTATTACCATTTCCAAATATTCCCTGGGAACGGCTTAGATCCAAAGAATATGTGGACGTCGTTTTCCTTTTTGTCTAAGCCTCCGTGGAATTTAACAAATGGTGAATACAACAAACGCGTCAAACAAAATGTAGACAAAGAATATATTGATATAAAATTAGCATTGAACTAATTTATATAACTAAAAACTATATATATTATGACAGGTTCAATGGGCGGCTTAGCTTCTCGTATTATATAAGCAAAGAACTTCGCATCCAGCGAAACCAAGAGCGACAAAAATAAAATCAAATTTAGAGAGAGCAAAAAAAAAAAAAAAATTTATCAAATTTCTTATTTCCACCCTGAAGTTTTCATTTGATATATTTCAACCCCAATCATCTCCTTCTTTTCTAGTTCTTTCATAGATTTTAACTTCAGTTCGATCAAATTAAGAAGGTGTGTTTTTGATCCTTCTCTGTTACTTTCTTTTAAGATCCATGGCAGCCATAGATATGTTCAAAGAAGAGCTCATGAAAATACTTACCAACTCTGTTTCCTCTCTTCCTCCGGTTCCAAACCCAATCTTCGGTTTCAATCAAACCACACCTCTCGGTCTAAACCAGCTCACACCTAACCAAATCCACCAGATTCAAAACCAGCTTAACCAGAGACACACCACAACCACCATCTCAAATCTCTCTCCAAAGCCAATACCAATGAAGAACATACCCACTCAGAAACTCTACAGAGGAGTTAGACAAAGGCACTGGGGAAAATGGGTTGCTGAGATCCGTTTACCCAAGAACCGGACCCGACTCTGGCTTGGAACTTTTGACACAGCTGAAGAAGCAGCCATGGCTTATGATCAAGCTGCTTACAAGCTTCGTGGGGAACTCGCGAGGCTTAATTTCCCACATATCAGGAACAAGTATGGATATGGTGTTGGTGATAGTAGTTTCAAGCCTCTTCATCCTTCTGTTAAAGCAAAACTCGAAGCGATTTGTCAAAGTTTGAGAAAAACAGAGGATGATGATGATCTCCCCTGTTCTGAAACAGAGCTTTTCCCGCTGAAAACAGAGTATCAAGAAAGTGAATTTGGTTTTTTGAGAGGTGATGAGAATTCGTTTTCTGATGAGTCTCAGGTGGGATCTTCGTCACCGGAGTCGGGTGTTACCACTACGTTCTTGGATTTTTCGGATTCTGGGGTTGATGAGATTGGGAGTTTCGTGCTGGAGAAGTTTCCTTCTGTGGAGATTGATTGGGATGCGATTAGCAAATTGTCCGAATCTTAAAAAAGAAAAGAGAAGACCTGTTTTTATTTTGTCCCTTTTAGGAGTCTGTCTTCGACTAATGATGTCTCATATTAGTTAGTTAATCTCTGCATCTGAAATTTTTTACAGTTGTAGAGAATCGTTTAAGGCTCGAAACTGTAAGAAAAATAATTACGAAAAAAAAAAATTGGCCTACATTTTGATTTTAACGTTTTAACCAAAGCTATTATCCATTTTGATTTATAAAAAAAAAAAAATCAAATCTTTTAGTGGTGTATACAACTTGGAAATTTTCAAATTATCTCTGGTCTAATTTCCTAAGAAAGCTTAGTAAACTTTTCAAATAATTAATTTTATCGCGTATAATATTTTAAAAAAAAATATTTAATCACATTCTAACTTTATATTAATGTTGGCTATACTAGTTTTGAAGATCATGAGACATATTTTTAGTTTTTATAAAACAATTTAACAAATTTTTAAATAGGTCTTAAATTGGTGGATTTTAATATGTATTCTTCTTCTATTTTATATGTTATTTACATTATTTTAACACTGTCAACGAGAGTTTATAGATATAAAAGCCGTAAAGGCTACAAACGTGATGATTATTCAGTCCAATTACAAAACATTCAAAGCCCACAAGACTCATCAGTAGATAAGGACGAGACCATGAAAGCAGCATGAAAGCCACGTGTACGCCACGTGTAGTAAAAGGGCAAACGCATACGTCACCGGAGTAACCGAACTCCACAGCTCCGCCGTCGAGTTGCGCAACCATCACCACGAACTGTTCGTCTGCCGCGTCGCCGGAGAAGAAACCAACACATGTGGAGATCAACGGTGAGAGGAGTACGGCGGCAAAGTTATTAAAACACGAAATTGAACAAACAAAACAAAGAGAATATCATACACAAAGAAAACAGTCGCTTAGTCTAAGATTTCATTTACATTTAGCTGCAACTAATTTTTTTTTTTTTGTCAACAGCTGCAACTATTTTATAAAGACTATATTTTTTTCTGTATGTTGAAGAGATTATGGAAATTGAAGCGCTCTTTCTCTTTCTAAAGAGAGAATTTTCTCTCGAACTTCTTCCTGATTTTTTTTTTTATTTTACTCTCTTCCCTCATCATCATCTTTAAAAGAGTAATTTCTTTTCCCCCCTTCGGCTTTTTGTGTGTATCGCCAATCTCTATCTCGATCGGTTTTGTTTTGACTGAATAATTCGGCTTTTATGCCGATTTGGGTCTCGGTTTTCCCGACTCGTCTCTTGCTCTGCCTCGCCGGAAATTTCCTGATCACCATCCTAACTCTTCAGTCACAGAGTCCGATGTTCTTCCTTTTCCTTGACACTTCAAGCTCTTGGAGTAATATCTTTACTTGCTATCTCCCGATTTCAATGGTCGATTCGCTTTGTTTCGATTGGCCGGCGACGGAGCTTCCTAGGCATGGTGTCTTCTGGCGAGGTTTATGAAGCAGCTCTTCATCATCTCGCGGCGCTTCTTCTAACGGCTATCTTGAAGGATCGGAGAGATCGGCAGCAAGAATCTTTCGCAGTTTCAGATTTCGGGTTTGTCAGCGGTTTTCGGCAAGTTCTTCGGCGTCGCAGCGGCGGTTGCATGCCGATTTCTCCATGCGTTTTGACACGTGGCCCCGACGCTCTTATCCTTTCGATTTGTCATATTTAGGCTTTCTGTTGGGCCTTTCCTTGTATTTCTGTTGGACCTTACTTGTAATTTTGCTGGATCAGGTCTTTTGGGCCAAATGAACTTTCGTTGACAAAAAAAAAAAAAATACTTTTTTTTATTGAAAATAATAAGTATTCGAGAAAAAAATAATATTTGGCTAGCTTAACGGGTTTGGTGTGGCGCCTGGCTGGTCCAAATCCGAGTTAGGATGTGCTAACTTCTAATTTGATTTGTAAATTCTGGCCCGATAGTATTTCAGAAAACAAAGAAAAAAATGGAATGAACATTTCAATAAACAAATTCAGCGGGCCATGGGTACGTTTTTCTACGACCCAAATAGCAATAAACGGTTATACAAGCATTGGGGTCAAAATTAAAGCGGCCCAAACTCAAATAACAAGAAACACATTGATCGGCCCATGAGCACGTAATTTATTAATTTAGCTGTTCCACCGCAGAGTAAACTTTTTTTAAGGGCATTCATATTTACACATATTTTGGGTTTTTTTTTTTACAATGACAGGAAAAACAAAAGAAAATATAGAAAAATACCCGGGCCCAAATTTTTCTGAATGGACCTAATACCAAACTAAACCTAATTATCTAAACAAGTTCAAAAGAAGCTCATCCTTTGAAAAAACTCTAGATGCAAAAGAGGAATTGCTCCGCTGCCGAAAAGAAATCCATAAGATAAACTAGCAATCGGATCTGAGAATCGCTGCCACCGAGAAGAAAAGGAAGACCAGAACCACCAAAACGATGAGTAAGATTGGCCAGGGCAGAAAATCGGAGAGCGGATACTGAGGAAAACAAAGACACAAAAGCGAAGCCTAGCTAAACCCAAGAGAGGAGAGGAGATAACTCCCCGTCACTATTGTCGTTGTACCACCATGAGTGATTCCTAGGTGAGTTAGGCCGGGAGGGTTCCCTAGCTATTGTCAGTCCATCACCACTGCTGCGAAAGTTCCACCACTCAATGCCACCGTCTTCTAGCGAGTGGAAAAGAAACGAGATGAATCCAACAGAACATGCAACCGCCTCCGTGAACGGACACTAACCGCATAACCAACTTATTATTCTAAAGTGATTTAAATCTTAAAATACTGACAAATGAGTCTTTCTTAAATGAACAAAGGAATTTGAATGAACAAAGGAATGTATGTAGCATAGTTGTATCCAATTGGGACTAGATATATGATAGTAGTGTTTCCAGTGTTGATTTTAGGTCTGGATATTCGGGTATTCGGTTCGGTTTCGGGTAGCAACCAATCGGTTCCGGGTATTTCGGTTCTGTAAATTTAGGATCCAATGAGTATTTTACAATTTTTTGTTCGGTTCCGATTCGGTTCCTGTCGATTCCGGTTTGGTTCGGTTCCATCATTTTAGGAACCGTAAAACACCCGAAATTTTCGGTTCTTAAATGGTTCCAGGTATTTTTGAACTGAGATAGCATTTTTACCCGAAATCAACAAAAAAACTCTAAAATTTATGTTAATTCAACAAATCATTAACACAAAAAAGGTTTATGATTCAATGTCAATTACATAACATAAACATAAAATTTCATGGATCTAACAATATTTTCATATGATTCTTTATTTGGATATTGAAACCATGGGTAATATTTTACTAAGTCTTATATAAGTTCGGTTCTTCGGTTCCGTATTTCGGTTTTCGGTTCGGTTCCGGTTCCTACCCGATACACACGGTTCCTCAATTCAGGATCTAATAATTATTATAGGTGGAACCAAATAAAAAATTTCGATTCCGGTTATCGGTTCTTCGGTTCCGGTTCTTCGGTTCCGGTTTTTATGCCCATGCATAGTTGATTTGTAAAGATATTAGACGTGTATACAGTAATATACACGTCAAACTTTAAAAATATATGTGTTTGTGATCTATATTCATGCGAAAGAGAATGGCACGTGCTTAGTCGATTAGGAAAAAGAGAAGATTAGAGGATACATCAACTTTATGTGTCGATATTTAGATAAAGAGTAATGTTTTGTTTTCTTATATATTTAATCATTAAAAACAAACTTAGGGTTAATCTTTAATGCAAGACACGTCGAAAGTAAATAACTCCAACACGAAGCTTACTATGATCCATTCTATTGCTTTACAAGTGTCACAATCGATCCAACTAATTTCCGTTCAAATCCGACGAGAGATTACATTTTATATACATGATGATCTAGAAAAGATTGTCTTTTCATCTTGCTATAATAGTTTACCAGTTGATAGTTTTCAGAAACCATTTTCTTAAAAAAAAAAAAAAAAAATTTGAGATCAACATCGGTTAGATATGAGTTTAGTATCACATCCACAAACTCATTAAAATTTGTCATTTTAACAAAATATTTTGACATAAAAACTAAAACCCGCAAAAAATCAACAAACCAACAAAAAATATGATAATTTTTTATTATAAATATTACTCTCGTTGTCCTATTTTATAAGATGTTTTATTAAAACACACAAAAATTTATGAGTCTATTTACTTTTTATAAAAAGTTGTTAGTTTACATTTAATTAAAAGCATTTAACCAATAGCAAAAAGTAATAAATAATATTAATAATGACACTATATTAGATAAGTGTAAAATTTGTATAGGAATTTGAAAAAATCAAATAAAATATAACAAAAAAAATTCTTCTAAAATATCCTATATTTTGAGACAAAAGGAGTATTATTGTTTATTCATGTCATCTTGTAACTTGCTAAGCTCTAAACTGTATATATAAAACGACGAGTTCAATCAATTTTCAGAGAATTCGTGTATCGATGACCTTCCATCTCGTAATCCTATTCATTATTCAACTCCGACATAATTATTAATAAGAGAAAGTTTTCGACCCCTCTTTTAACTTTATCATTTTTTGTTATTTCAAACATTTTTTATTATAACAATGGGGTTGATTGGAAGAGATGTGGCTTTTATTTTTTTGCTGTATAAATTATGCTGTAGATTTTTTTACTTTGGCTTTAAATTTAATTGCTGTAGGTTTTTGGCCGTGAAAATATTTTCATTTTTCACAGCTCAATTTTTTTGCTCTACATATTTAGCTTTGTACAGCCAAAACAAAAAAATAAAAAATAATAAAGAGCTTTGGACAGAAAAATATTTACAAAGCATGATTGGATTAGATTATGTGCTTTGGAGAGAAATTAGGCTTTACAGAGATTCTAAAGCCATTACCAATCACCCTCAATGATTCTCTCAAACTTGATCAAAATCTCCTAAAATAACATCGCTACATGCACACCGTGTGGTCCGCGTGGAACAGATACATTTTAGTGATTAAATTGAATCCGTGTGGTCTGCGTGGGATAGTTAACTATATGCGTTTTTAGTGAATAAATTGAATTCAATATTACAATGACATATACTATAAAAATACATACAACAACAATGACATCAATACTATTAAAAAATTGGAGTTTGACCATGGTACATAAATGTTGTTTTCAAAATTTGCCCTTGATATTATTAGGATTTGTAACCTTCATTAAGGGTAAAACTGTAAAACAATTTATATTTAATTTATTCATAATATCTTATAATATCTTTTGTTTTCTTTTTCTATCATAATCATATCTAACGAAAATCTTTTTTCAAAAATTTAATAAAAATAATAATTAATTTCGAAATTAATATTAAAATAAATATTATAAATTATTCTTAACTAAAATTTAACTTAAAGAAATAAAATCAAGCATAATTAAGTTACTAAATCAATTGGTACATATAATTATATAATTTAATACATAATTATTTTATAAATTATATAATCATTAAAATTAATAAATTATTATTAAAATAAGAAAGTAGTATATAATATTGTACTAACGTGCGGGTATAAATTATTTATTTTGTAAGAAACGTTTTTTACGATTGTACTTCTTAACGGGTTGTTTCATCAAATTTTAATAAATTTAAATTATAATAAAATGGACGAAAAATAAATTAACCAATTTCGATTTCTAAAAATAAAATTTGCACGAGTAACTAATTCCAATTGATATATTTTAAATTTAATATAAATATTTAAATTATTTAATATTTATATTATTCAAATATATGATGCGTCAAATTATAGTTCATATTTGAATGCAATTTTTAACGGGTTGTTTCCATCAAATTATATATCATTACAACACGTGTTGAAAAATAGATTAACCAAGTTCAAGCATGACTAATCATATACTAAAAATAACAATAAAATACAACTACTAATATATAATATACAAGTTAATAATATCAAAACAAAAACAAAATTTATTAAATTTCTTCTCACATTTAGCACTATATCATCTTATTTTCATTTGATATAGATTAGACGAAATAGGTAACTAAATTAATTTATAAAAATATAAATTTAAGATAAAAGTATATATTCTAAGAATGAAAACATAAACCCGCGCTTCTTTAGCGCGGATCAAAATCTAGTGTTTATTGAAATATTTTATTTACGCGTTCAACGATACTATGTATTCAATGTAGCATAGACATAAATACACACCGTGACAATTCAACTAGACAACAAGTGGAGATCACATTTATTATCATAACTAACAGTATATTGAACATCACATCGCATGAAAACAAGCTGCGATGATTAATAAATATGCATTTCAGATATGTTAAAAGGAAGATCATATCAATCTCATAGCTTTAATTATCGAAAAAAGTGTCGGTCCATTAAAGGTTTGAAGGCCATGGAGATATAAAGAGAAGCCACCCAAATTATATAGATTGGCGACTCTTGGAGATTATAAAGAGTAACCTAAGACATTCTCCTTTTAACACATAAATCATAGATATCGATGATTTTAAAGTAAGAACGTGCTTCTTTTTCTACTTTAATGGTGGGTTTTCTGCACTACATATTTCTGATAAAAAAACCTGATTATAACTCTGTTTTGTTTTATGTAGTGGTGGTTGGAATTGATAGTACATACTTGATTTAAGAAAATAGAAAATATATATCATAGAAACAACAATTTTTGCATTTGTTCAAAAAATATTTTACATGATATATACATTATGAATTAGTGTATTTTTGTATATCGAGAATTCAAGATTGTAGGAATCAAATGTGACATGAAAAAATAGCTATAAGATCTCCGAATGTTTGGGATTAAGTGGTAGATGATAAGTCTTGGATGCTATCACGTTCCAAATTTATTTTTTTTTTACTATGTCAAATTAACATATATTTGTTTTAAACATTCACATGAATATAAATCTCAGTTTTCGACTCATTTGAATATCGAAAAAATATTTATATATAAACTGTGTTTTTTATGAATTAGTCTGAATCCTTCAACACTCATAATACTCCCAGATTAATTTTTAAAAAATTATATGCCTTTGTTATGGTCGTGTATATATATATTCATTCTTATCTACTGAACATTAGCAAATCAATAATTTCTATATATAATGTAAAACTAATCAAACATTTCATGTAGCTTAATAGCTTATATGCTTTATTATATTTCTAAAACGTGGAAAAGTTCTCAATCATTGGGGGCATTTCGGCCTATAATTATATCATTACACTATTATCAGAACCCAAAACCTAAGTTTATTCGTGGCATATAGTAGCTTTGGGACTATAATACTCTACGTATCACATACTAATTAGTAATTACATTTGTTTATTGTAGATTCATATAGTTTATGCGTGGATCAACACTGCCAAATGAAAATGTTTTAAAATGTATTATTGGTTGGTTGGGATGACAGATAAACTTAAATATAATTTGGTATATATCTAGCATGAAAATATAGATCCTATATGGTTATATAATTGTGAATTATGAAAATGAGAGCAACTTGGTGGAATAGGGAAATATATTTTGACAAAAAGAATCGTTAGCTTTTTCTCCTTTCATAAACGACGTCCATATATTTGATCTTTTAATATTCTCAAATTAAAGGCTATCAACTTTTTTTTCTTTTCTTCTGAAATTGAGCAGAATCTAACTTATATAGGGCCGTGTCAATATTATTAAAAGTTTTCATCACAACTATATATTTGGTTGTCAGGTGAAAAAGTATTAAAATATGGTTTAGTTTCTGTTTTTAAATCTGTAATAACTATATCAATATTATCATATATCAATTTTATGTTTTCTAAGTAAAAACTAGGTAACTAATATCACTTTGTTTAACAAAACTAAAATTATAAATTTTGTTAAAACTCGTTGGAAATATAACAAAACTTACTTTTGTAACGGAAAAAAGCAAAATCATATATATAAAACAAATATAATATATCAATAAAACTTAGAATTACAATATTGCCTGTTAATAGATAAAATATACAGATAATCTAATCTTCATTTTCTCCAAATACTACAAACTACAAAGACTCCGGACGGTTTAGTTAAATAAAATATAATAATACATATAGAAAAGAAAGAAGAATGCAATTTAAATAAAATAGAAGAGAGAAAAAAACAAGAAGCTTTTCGTCTTAACCGAAAAATAGGTAAATGATGACATGGCAGGACCTGTGAACACCATGGACTAGTCCACATGGCAATATTCCGGCGTGGTTGCACGCTTGGGACCCACCAATCACGAGTTATGCCTAAAAGTTTGGAAGCGGTTGCCGGATAGCAGTTTAGTCAAAGCCATTGACTCAATGGACAAAGATTTTTTTTTTTTTTTTCTTCCTATCTTTTCGTTTTTTAATTTTGGCTAAAAAGAAAATGTAAATTTTGATATTAGTTTCTTTTTCTTTCCTTACCGGGTTATAATTGTACTATACTTTTTTTCCCATAAAGTAAACAGTTCTGGAATTTACTCGTTTGGTGGTTTACAACAAGAGCTTGTCGCATCTAAAAACGTCATGTGATATATGGTCAATTTAAGAATATAAAAATGTCTCATGCGTACGACATTATGCTTGGTTTTCTTAAAGTGTTAACTTATTGATAAAAGTGTTAACATATCGACAGTTAATTTTTTCATTATATTGTTCTAATTACCTGACTCAGAACAGTCTCAAGATTATATGAACATTTTGATAATGCCATGCACAATTTTTTTATCAAACGTAATTAGCCTATCAGATCGCTTAAATTAATCGTCCGAGAAGAGGGGATTAACGTAGTTGGGACAATTATTTGCATATGATACTATTATGCCTCGTAGGGATCCACATGTTAGGTGGAGACACTCTCGATTCGTTACATGTGATGTGTCGGTTCGGAATTTTTCTTTGAACCTTGCCCAAATGCCATGCAATTTGACGGATAAATTTGCTATACCTTCATGCATATTAACACACACACACACACATATATATATATTATATATAGATATATAATATGTGTGTTACGTAGCGTATAACTATGTATATATTGTTTTATAAAAAAACACTATATATAGTTAAATCTCCTTGGCAATCGACTTTTTTTATAACGGGCTATCTTACGTTTGCAATTTAATATCAACAGTATTGTGACGGAAAGAAAATACTATTATGCATCGCATATATCATATGTGCTTTAGAATTAGTTCAAGCGGATATTAAAATGTTGTTTTAGTTAACGTCACATTTATATTACATTTTAAGGTGCTATTTTGGAGGATGATGATCTATATTTTGTGGACCAGCCACGAGTAATTAATATCAAAATGTGATATTCGCTGTTTTTATAAATCAAATGTAAATCGAACTCTGAAAATAATGGTCGTGAGAATAACTTTGGACTATTTTAGTCCAAAATACGTTTATAAATGAGGTTTCCTTCTCGTAGAAGTTAGTAAGAACCCTATTCAGATTCTTCAAATTTTCATAATTAAAGTCTGATGCATGTATGCCCGCGGGAACATAATGAGGATCGGACAAGATTTAAATATTTCATATCAATGAAAATGTCATCAACTTGGGTGGTTTATAGATTTTAATACAAGTATTTGATCCGTTTAACCTCGATAATTATGGATAAATATGTTATTCGCTAAAAAGTTTTCTGCAAATCATTCTTGGATAATTGATTGGATCGGAACTTATGGCAGAATAAACCCAAATGAATACTTTGCATACAATTGTGACTCTCTAAGGAATATCTGTTAGTGATGAACTGCTTACCCACGTGGCATTTTAATAAATTTCAACAGCTATAGTCTATAGAGTTGAGCTAGAAGAAATTAACTAATGGAAATGTTCGATCTAGGAAACACTTTCATTTGTCATTTTATAAAATTACATGTTATGAGGGGCATAATTGGCTGACGCAATACTAAATTCTTAATTCATAACCGTTTAAATAACAAACTAACGTGATGATTTCTTTTTTGTTTAATAAATAAATTCCTTCAAATGATTTTTAAAATTTCTAATTGTGGAACCATGGGTGCAACTGGATTACCAATTTTTGGAATGGAATTGTGTGGAATAATTGACTCCATAATTTTTTTACCATTTACCTTGAATTGATTTTTTTGGAATGGAATGGAATGAAATAGACATTCCATCAATCCCACACAAAAATTCAAAGAAAACTATTCCTCTGCAAATTTGATAAGGAATGAGTGGGATGAATCCATTCCATTTTTATTAAGATTCCATTCATTTTATTCCATTCATTTTTATCCCATTAATTCTATATTATGTGTACCATTTACACCCCATATCATTGAGTATGGGCTTTCACCTTTTTATCTTACTTCGAAAGATTTTGTTGCTTAATCTTTGCAAAACAATGGATTCAACTTATTTTTATAACAAAAATGAATTACAGAGAAAAATATAGAACGGTCGATATCTCCATATTTCCCAGGAGAGCTAGCTTTTATTAGGGGACAATGTACTTCACATATGTTAATCATATAGGACATACAATATTTCGTTATTGAACTTATGCTTGTTCTATTATATAAATACATTAATTATTTATGGGCAAATCGCAAAAAATGGCACAAAACATGTATTTTCAAAAATATAGCAACAAAAAAAAAATTACAAAATATCATATATTAAAGGGTCAAGACAAAATTAACCCTAACCCTAAACCCTTGAATACTAAACCTAAGCCCTAAACCCTAAACCCTAAATAATAAATCCTAAATCCTAAATACTAAACCCTAATCCTAAATAATAAACCCTAAACTCTAAATAATAAACTTTAAATTCTAATTTATATAATGCTATAAAAATTTTATAATTAAAATAATACTAAAAATATCAAAAAAATTTGGTGCTATATTTATGATAAAATATGTTTTTATGCTATTTTATGTATTTTCTCATTATTTATTGGGATCAAACAGTAAAACCTTTTAAAATTATGGATACTCAAACACCAGACTAATTAACAAAATAACATTTCTAACTTACTATATAGACATTCATTGAATACAAACTCGTGATTTTAACCATGCGTGTGGTGGACTAGTGGTAGATAAAGCGAGGTTACTAACCAAGCAACCCTAGTTGAATCTTACGTGAGAAGAATGCTTTACGCTGAAATGGTATTAACAAAGACTGGTTCCAGGTCTAGAGTGTGATTAAAGCCGAAGGCCCGATCACATTCTGGTTATACAAAAAAAAAAAAAAAAAACTTGGGATTTTGGAACAAGTAAAACAAAAAAATAAAAACCAGTAGACTAGCATATACTTATATGTTTCTTGTAATTTGCATAAATAAAACATCAACTTTTATAATTTAATACATGATATATAACTGCCAAATTGTTTGGTGTTGTTGTTGTTAATGGGAGGGAACCATGTGGCGGATGCCGGGAACGCTGCAACGCTAAAATTAACTTAACGATCAGTGAGAGCGGGAAAGCCGCTTTGTCGGTCCCAGTTACCATATAGTAGGACCGACCTCAAATGGGTTCCAGCGTTCACATACACCGCAATATCTGTTTTCTTTTTAGTTAAGTTAAAATGTTGCCCAAAAAATAAAGTTTCTTGTTTTTTTTTTTTCCTATAATAATTTGTTACTATAAATTCAGACCATACCATACTTCAGCCTCTGTCTCTCTCAAGCCTACACACACATTCTCACTCTGTTTTCACAACTCAAATCTCTTCTTTTTTCTCTCTTTGGGCTCAAATTTGCAAACAAAAAAATGGGTAAAATATTTTGTAGATCAATACATAAACAAACGTTTATATATTTTACATATCCTCATCCTTTTCTAAACTTTCTGTTATTTTCAGTGAGATTCATTGAAGACAACACAAAAACGGTGGAAAATGAAACAGAAAACAAATCAAACGTGGATGTAACAAAGAAGAAAGTTCTTCAAGATCTTAGTATCAACAATGGGGGAGGATTAATCAGTTCATGGGTTGATTCCATGAGAGCTTGTTCTCCTACTCATCTCAAATCTTTGATGAAACAAAGTTCTTGGCTCGTATGTATTTCATTTTAATGATCATAAAACTATAATTTATAATTATCTATGTTTTCTATTCTCTTATAATAAACTAGGGTTGTATAATTTTCTCAGACAGAACATCCATCAGCTTTAGATATGTTCGAAGAGATTCTTCATGTTTCTGAAGGAAAACAAATCGTTATGTTCTTGGATTATGATGGCACTTTATCTCCCATTGTTGATGATCCAGATCGAGCTTTCATGTCTAAAAAGGTTCCTTTCCAAAACCTTTATATAATAATAAAACTTCTAACTCAAAATAAGTTTTTAACTTATTCTTTTTGTTCTGATTTATAGATGAGAAGAACAGTGAGGAAGCTAGCAAACTGTTTTCCGACGGCCATAGTTAGTGGGAGATGCAGAGAAAAGGTATATTAATTTTTTAAATTAGCATAGTTTAATAAATAGTGATTAAATATTGAAGCTCATTATAGTAATTAATTTTGACAATTTTCAGGTTTATAATTTTGTGAAACTGACTGAGTTATACTATGCTGGAAGTCATGGAATGGACATCAAAGGACCAGAGCAAGGGTCCAAGTATAAGGATGTAAGCCTTTTTTCCTATACTTTTTTTTTGCTACGAATGTTAAGAGAATATAATAGATTATTAATTTTTTCCTATAGTTTTTACATAAAGAGATCATTAATAACATTTTTATCTTCTCATTTTCATTTGTTATTATAAAAATTACAGGATAAATCTCTTCTTTGCCAACCAGCTACAGAGTTTCTCCCCATGATCGACGAGGTCACATTCTCCTTCAATATTTCTCGTATTTTTGAATAATAAGAAAAACTACTTTATAGCTACTTACATTATTTTTATATTTTTTGTTCAGGTTTATAAAAAATTAGTGGATAAAACAAAATTAACTCCAGGAGCCAAAGTAGAGAACAATAAGTTTTGTGTCTCTGTTCACTTCCGACGGGTCGATGAGCAAGTACGATAATATTTCTGTTCTCTCAATATTCCATTATTAATGTAATAATAAAAATTAACCAATAATTTAATTTATTTATATATTGACAGAACTGGAGTGATTTGGCTAATCAAGTTCGATCAGTAATGAAAGACTACCCTAAGCTCCGTCTTACTCAAGGAAGAAAAGTAAGATACTAGAAATTAATTAATTTTTATTTTTTTGCGTGACTAATTAATTTTCTTTTAATTAACGGGTTTATGTTTTGGTATATTCGTTCAGGTTTTGGAAATTCGTCCTATCATTAAATGGGATAAAGGCAAAGCACTCGAGTTTTTATTAGAGTCACTTGGTAAAATTAAAATATTAATCGAATAATTAATTATGATCAGTAGGATGATTAGTGTTGAGAATAATATTAGTATTGGCTTCTGTAGGATATGCTAATTGCACCGACGTTTTTCCCCTTTATATCGGCGATGATCGCACAGACGAAGATGCATTTAAGGTATAGATAGAACCTCGTAATTATTGTTCTTGATCTAAGTAAATATGAATTAATTGATGTTTATAGATATTGAGAGAAAGAAGACAAGGTCTTGGCATTCTTGTATCCAAATTTCCAAAGGAGACTAACGCTTCTTATTCTCTTCAAGAGCCTGATGAGGTAATTAAATAGATTTATATATTTCGTTCTAAATTATTAAAGTGTTTGACAATTCCTTATATTGTTCTGTATATTATCATAGGCTGAGTAAACTATATTTTTTCTTAATTATTCACAGGTTATGGATTTCTTGCAACGTTTAGTGGAATGGAAACAATTGAGATCTGGAGCATGATGGGAGCTATAAGTACAGAAGAATCTATTTTAATAACTTAAATCTAGTTCTTTTTTTTTTAACGTGTTAATGTTAATGTTAAAAAACTAGATTAACATAAACTTGTTAATCTAGTTTTTCTTTCTCTGTATTGTATTCAACGCATCTTTGTTAACAAAAAAATGTATTGAACGAATATGTAAAATTTCTATTAAAAAATTGTATAGAGATCCATTCTCAAAGAAAACAGTTTATATAATCGATCATATATGGTTCTATGCAATTATCTCTCGTATATAAATACTTGACATGTATCTAGATGTTATCATATTTCTCAAAATGAAATGAAACTATAATGGCATAAGTAATATTTTCACTTGAGTTTTAAATGAAAACTGTTCAGTATATATTTCGGTATTTTTAATGGATTTTGGATTTAAAATAATGGCAACTAATCAAAGTGAAAACATATCTAGAAGATCCATGCGATACGGTACAATTTGGGGTTGAATGTTGTTTTATTTGTTTAGAAATCAATTTTTGAGTTGTGTTTTTATATTTTAGGTTGTTCTGATTTCCATTCCATATAGACAGGTAGATATATCTGACTAAGTAAAATTGGTTTTATTTTTATATATTTCTTCTGATCAGTACAAATAGAATCATTTCAGTTTGGATGGATTGAACATCTCTAATTTTAGTTTCACTTTTTTGGCAGTCTTTGTTTATATAATTAAAACACAGGTTTTCTCAAATAATAGAATCTTTAGATAAGCTAAGCTCAACTCATGGAATCTATTTCCAAAGAAGAGGAATAATTTGATTTGATTTTTCCAAACATAAGAAATAAATGGAATATTCTTCTATGAAGCAAAACTTGGGTGGGAAGATAGCATCAAAGTGACTCGACCTATGATCGGATCTTTGCTGCTAAGCTTAATTAATTAAGACTTACTTTTTGTCACAATTAAGACTTACTTACATTGCCAACTGTTTAAGTAAGGAGAAAATAATTTCTGGTTATAAGTAACCAATTACATGTCTTTGGATGGAATCTTATGTAACATAATTTGTCCAAGTCTTAGGAATCCCAAGAAAGCAGCACCAATAAGAGAATCTCTCTGACAGTACAACTACATATGTTTTAAAAGTCAATGTTCAACAATTTGTGTAAACCAATACCTTATTCATTTTTATTTTATTTCTTATGGTCGCTAAATGTTTTGTTTTCTGCCACTGAACAAAAAAAACATAGACTATTTCTAATGTATTTTCCTATATCAACATTTAAAATAGAGAAATTTATAATAGACGAGAGTTTGTTCCAATATATTCATCTATATATATATTTTTAAAAACATTCTCTTTAATATTTTTATTTTATTTTGTTAATCATATATTTTATTTTTAAAAGTTGTAAATTAAACCATTTAAAAAGTTTTGTTTATAAAGCTAGAATATAATTTTAAAAGCAACAAATATGCATATATGTATAAAATTATTAACAATTTTTAGTTATAGTTATAAATTTCAAAAAATAAAAGATCTATGCAAATAAATGATTTTAATTTTTAAATAAAGAAAAAAATCTTTTTATTCTTTTCGGTTATAATTATTAAATTCTAAAAGTTAAAAGACAATTGTACTCCAAATAAAAAAGTTTATCTCTATTATAGAAAAATGATATATTCTCTATATATTGAAGAATTATAATAGTTAAAAGACAATTATATATTGAAGAAAAAAAAATAATATCTATTTTAGATCAAGATATAGAGGTGAGTTTGAGATAATAATAAGTTGAAGATGCCCTTAGCATATCCACAATGTGTATATTCTCTTTGTGTTTACAAAATTTAATTTTCCTTTTTTCATGAAGATTAACTTTCTAGATACCTAGCATTGATATTTGAATTGTAAGGGTCACAATCCCATGTGGTCAATTCAATATTTTGACTCATAGAGAAGATGAAAAATACGAATTTTCGATCTTTTCCTCATAAATAATGTAAACAAAAACAACTAGGTAAATAACTAATATGTTCAAAGGATCAACTTGATTGACTTCTTATATCCTAGACGAGGACCTAATTATAATTGTGTATGTAGCCATGAGCTAGTGATCATAACGAAGAAAATAGTTTGTTAATGATTAGAAGGTAACTATAAATCATTATCGTTAATTAGGCTTTGATTAGGGTTTTGGTCTCACGTTATTGGCTGTCTACTTTTCAACAAACCATCAGTGTTACTTCACCCGTTCTCCCAACATGCCACAAGAAGATCATTGTGAGATTTGGTAGCTTATTAATTTATAGGAGTAGCTTTTTTTTTTTTTTTTTTGAGAACCAACAAATCTCATTTAGGAGTAGCTTTATTTATCAACTCGTTTGCATGTTAATGCTCCAAATTATTATTTCAGTAACTATAATAATAATAATCTGATATGAAGTGCTTCTGTATTTTTAACAACCCTAAGTTCTTAGGGCTGTCTCCTATGCTATAGAAAATAGTAGAAATTCTTAAGCCAATTGGCCCGTGAACTGTGAAGCTTGTCTGAGATTTTCCAATCACACCTTCATCGACACGTGTTAATCACTATATTTAATTTAACTAATCTATTTCTTCCAAAAAAAATAATTTCTTGTTATTCAGAGAGTATTTAATTTAGATGGATTATATAAACCCTAATTTGCTTTTATTAACGAGGGGGATCAGCTCTAGATATTCATAGAATCATAGGTCTCATAATGCGTCTGAAAATTGAGTCGTTGGGCAATGGCTTGTAAAATATAAACTATAGTTACGATAATTTTGGACTATGGCCAACTACTTTAGTACCAAATATTGAGATTTAACAGGGAAGATAAATCATGTGCATTATCTAATAAATATGTATATTTTTTTTTTTGGACAAACATTCTTTCATTACTCTTAAAAAAGTTCAACCTCTAACAAGAGAGGATACAAAAGGCTACTTAGAGCCGAACAAACCAAAGCATCGAACCACAAGCTGGTCAAGCAAACCGTAAAGCTGAAGCTAAAACAACTCAAACATAGATAAAGAGATAATCGGGAGCTAGAGCGCTCGACCGAGATAGCATCCAAGCAAAGGCGACGAAGAAAGGAGACTCCTTTAACTTTGTCATCTTCAAAGAATCCCAAAGGAGGAAACAAAACCTCCAGAGTAGTCACGGCCAACGCATGAACAATAATGACAATTGCTAGGCGAAAGATGATTAGCATCATCGGTTCTAAAACATATAGAACCACCTTCGACAAAATGCTCCCTGTAACACTCACAAGTGAGGTATTTGGGAGGAAGAGAAACTTCACAACGGAAAGGTTAGGACTATAACAGTCCAGGAGAGCCAGAATCACTGGTAAACAATAACTAACAACAGCTTTCATCACAATTTGCCACAAAGATGGAGAAAACCATGCAAACCTCACAAAGAAAAATTTGCCAAACCTCACAAAGAAAAATTAACTATGACATTCTACTTAACAAACGTGGGGGTAATATATACAGCATATATTATCTCAACGTCATATGTTTTAGTATATATAAATCACATTGTTGCAAATTAATATATATATATATATATGTGTGTGTGTGAATTCCTCTATTGGAAACATTTTCCATTTCTCTCTACAATTTATCTGGTACGTTTCATTGTGCTTTGAACCTGTTGTAGCTGATCAGTTTTGACATAGTGAACGTGATTAAAAAGAAAATGATTCAAATTGTTTGAAGCTAAAATTCATTCCAGTTTTATTTTTAAACATTGTAACATAGTTTAATTTAATTCATTCCAGAATACTGCATTGTTCTTTTTAATATGACCTTGCAGTATATATGATCCACTATTACTAATTTAAACAAAATTTAAGGCATTTTGTTTGGCTTAACCAATTTCTCCCATTGGGTTATGATTTTCATCTAAGGAGAAAGACATGTCACTAACGCATTACTCTAAACCGAGTATCATAAAACTTGTTGGAAAGAACAAAAGTTACGAGTGACGAGTTGGAATCCACCAGAAAAGGTGAGAGAGATTCTCTATAATTTCACTTTTCTAACTTTAATTTCTCCAACTGTATCCTTTTAAAGAAAAAAAAAAAGATTTCAGCCTCCAATTATTGGTCGACTAAAATTTATAAATACTAGACTAGATGCATAATAATAGTAGCATTCACTAGCATTCCACCAATTATTGCACGCCGTAAGTTCAAGTTCGTAGGTCTCTTTTCTTACACATATTAGTCAATTTTACATGATTCATTCCTTCCAGAAAGTATGAAAATAGTACAATAAATTACTAATAATGCATGTCTTCTATGATTTTTGTTTTTGTTTTAAGTCGTATTCTTTTAAATTTTGGTTTGTATCAAGTGAATGCAACGTATTCAAGTTGACGTGCTTCCTCGTATATAATTAAATTTATGCAAGTATATTATTTTTGCATGTGTAAGTTTATGTAAGTCTCAACTTTTTTAACATGTCACAAGAATGCGTAAAAGTACCTGAAATGATAGTGAACATTATACTGAAGTTATGAGTAAAACTATAAGCAACTAATTAAACAAGAAAAATAGACAAATGAATCCCTTCAATTAATTAATTCAAGACAAAGAGCTTGTGGTCAAGTGGTAATGAGAGAAGGCTTGGGACGCTAACACGTTTCAAATTTGATTCACATGCTATGCGAAACTAAAATATATTTCTTTTGACATCTACATGGATATGGGTTCATTGTTTTCAGCCTATTTGAATACCCGAAAAAGGTCTATCCATGAGCTGCACTTCCCCTCAGTGATTAGTCTGAGCCGCTCCATAGGCTTGGGATACCCCAAGTTAATCAATTTTTTTTTTAATTAATTCAAGACCATCATCTATTATAATAGCTCATTTTGATGTCTCTACACTATATTTTGTATATTTTTTGAACAATATTTATATTTCTTGTGTATTTTTTTAAATAAAAATGCTCAGGACCATTTTCACATGATCAAGATTCCTTTCTTAGTGGATCATCTTAAGGTATTTGTATGAATGACTTTCTAACACGTGTTCTCTGAATGATGTGTTCATCATTTACTCATGCCACATCTATTGTATATTTGTATATAAATGTGTATGGGAAGTTCCAAACTCTTTGGTGGCATGTGGAAGCATGTGACTCAGATGCCCTCATTATAGGGAGCAAAGCTTGTGTGTCGATCTCTTACTTGAACAATCCTCTCTGACACCTTAAAGATGGGAGGAAATTTTATTTTAGGTAATACGGCTAAAATTATTTGGATTAAAGTGGATGATTGATGAGATTTAAACTAAAGATAGGAGGAAATTTTGTTAAAATTATTTGTTTACAAAGTCTAAATGATTATAGTGGATGATTGATGGGCTTTAAACTAAATAAATCAAATAAGAGATTCATATATTTTATTTAATTAAGGTAATACGGCTAAAGAAAGTACAAGAACCATTTAAAGAAACATAAATTGGTAGATTATTAACAGAGCCATGGGTTCCAACGAGACCATGTGTGAAAATGTTGGATAAAAGTTTGTATTGGTCTTTTAAAAATTTCCAGCTTTTAACCGGTATCTCCTAATTATAATCAATAAAACCTAATTATTTCTAGTAGTTAGTTCACCTTTTTCTTTCATATTTGTTCCTTTTAATGGTGAATATAAATTGTTGCCACTGAAATAAAATTACACCTAAAACTTGAGGCAATGTTTTTTATGCTTCCTAATTTGTTGCGTTAGTAATTTTGTTAAGTAAGCTAAAATTATTTGATACAAAAAATAATTCTTACTAATTAATTAATTAATTTAAATTTGGATACTTGATGAATTTTATCCTTTTTATTGATTTTATTTGAGTGCGATACTTGTCTATATTGTCTATATATATATTCTATAGTACAAAAGCTTTTCTCAGCTTCATAATTTTTCTAGACAACACAAATTTCATAGACAAGAACTATTTTTTTTTTTTATATTACAAGAACTACTTATCTCTGAATTGAAAATTTAAAACAAAATTCTATGATTAATAAACTCTTCTCTTGACTCTTTCTGAAATACTATATATATATATATATATATATATATATATATATATATATATATATATATATATATATATATCAAAAAAATATAAATATATCAAATACAATCGAAACAATAGTTTAGTTAATAGAGAAAACAAAAATATAAATATATACGTAAAGCAAATAACATAATCTAATATATGTAATCAAGTGTATTTCTTTTCTTTTTGGGTATAAAATGATTTTAGGGTTTTGCATGGAGAAAGAGTAAGTGGACGTTGTTGCTTTACGTAATTTTAGTTAGTTTTTAGGGTTTTTGGCATTTACCAACACAAAGGCTTTTTAAACTTAGACTAACATCGCAGTTCCTCCACCAAATAAAAACTACTAAACTACAACTATTAGTTGGTTACCATAGTCGTAACAGATACCGATAATGATGGTAAGAGCATAAACAACAAAGGTTTTAGAGCACGTTCAACCTAGTTCTCGGCGTGGTATCTTAGGCAAAAATATAGTAAAAAATTGTGGGTCCTGCGCGAATGAATCCTTAGTTAGTATACCGTTTCTTCACTGTAGCGCCTACGTGGCGCTACGTGATTGGCCATTAAACTACAACTACTAGTTGGTTACCATAGTCGTAACAGATACCGATAATGATGGTAATGCCCCAGTTTGTCCAAAAGAAAATTTATTTGCTAATTGAGACTTTGCTTTGAACTTAACTGAAGCCCAATACAATGGACTTCTTGTCCAATTTTATTTTGGTTTTCAAGTGTGGGCTAACATTTAGCAAATATGATACTTTGTAGTTTGTACATTCTAGATATTGGGCTTCAGTTAAGTGCAAGCAATATTGAGCCTAAATCCTAAGTCTCAACTAGCAATCAGTGAATTCAAAACTAGTAAAGAGATCATGATCAAACCCATACGTGTATAGTCTACAAGTTTAAGAATTACTTATGTGATTCATGAATAGTAATCAGGTTGTCTTGAAGATTACTATATTTTAGTAAAGGAATGAAAGAGCTTTATATCCCCTTATAATTATTTTTGTAAAATTTAGGGCACGTAGAGATGGGCACCATATATACGAAAATTAGTTTACTAATCTTTATCAGTTTTATGTTATTAGTAAATACTTCATCTGTAGTTCAAAAAATAAATAACTTCATCTAAATATGAATGATCTCGGTTGATTTTTTTTTTTTTTTTTGGTCTATATGTAAACTATACTTCACCGTCAATTTTGTGATTTTGTCCGACTGTCTCCTGCGACAATCCAAATTCAATTAACCAATCACTTTCATCTCACCTTTCCCTCACACGTGTTTGATGAATATTCCTTCAATCTTTTTTTTTTTTTTTGGTAAAAATATTCCTTCAATCTTCTTAGCACCATATCTAAGAGCATGAATATCCATGTATCTTAGGTGGGTATCTTGCCAAAAATATATTAAAATATTGTAAAAAAAAATATTAAAAAAATGAGTTAAGATACCTTGGATGGGTATCATCGATATTCATGCTCTAATATCTTCTCAATTTAGACAAAATCTATAAATAAGCTGAATTTCTTATTATATCTTCGTAATTATGTTTTTTTTTTTGCGAAAGGTTTTATATCTTCGTAAACTCAAAAGATGTCGACCAAAACTTGAGAAATCACCGAACATTAAACTCGAGTTCACTGACAAAATTTTTGCGATGCATGTGTAACCTAACTTAATGCCGGTTCAACATTTCTGTATACCCTATTCAAACTTAAAATACTATTTAACATAATTAAGATTCTAAACTTTATTTTATATATTTTAATAGAAAATATATTTAAAAATACTCTCTTAAATATTTTTATATATATATATATATATATATATATATATATATATATATTATGAAAAATATATTTGAAAATGTCCATTTAATTAATATATATTAATAGAGAAAATATATATATATAAATGACTTTCTTAGTCGGATGCCCTAATCCATCGCTTACATGGCTTTTGTTCGAGGCCGGCTCTGACCTAACTTGTAAGTTGTATGTATTTCTTTTCTAGATCGGGTCACATAGTTCAATGTCTAGTACCTGTTGTTTTGAAAATATATTTTGATGTTGTTAATAGGTTAAAAAACTACATTACCATATTAAATACCTGGTTTTTACTATTAGGTCATTTCCTTTTTGCCATGTAATGGCTTAAATTCATAGTTTAAATAAATTAAAACTCGACAAGATTTATAAATGAGTGTGGGTAACCAAACAAACCTAAGCCGTATGGGTAAAGGGAAAATAGGGTTATGGCATTTTGGTTAATATATATGTGTTTCATTTAAGAATTAAATTTTGTTATTACAATTCTTGTTTTCCAACCAAACTTAATTTGCATCGACCCAAATCTACACTCAAACAATTATTCTATATCAATCTGTAATCTGTTATTGTTTGCAATTAACCAGAAGAAAAATGAATAGCAATGGTTATTTAAATGTTTCACATATTGACTTTGTGATTTTGTAATTACTCAATGTAAAAAAGAGAAAAGAATCCAAAAATATTATTATGACATATATATATATATATATATATATTCTTAAACCTGGTCCAAGCTAACTGACCTAATTATGACATCATGTAAGCTGATGATTAATTGAACAATACGTATGTCTTCAGTTGTTTTTTCTATAGCTACATAATCTTAAAAAAAAAAAAAAGCTACATAATCTTTGAAACCAGCCATGCATGTTTCATATGAATACTGTATATATATAACGAGAGCAAAACAAACATTTCTTATATACTTTAAAAATCCTATTACATATTTTGTTTAATAAATAACTGAGAAAGCTAAATAGGTCTTAGAGCATATCCATTCGTGAATTTCTGTGGGGTAGTTCTTAATGAATTTTGAAAAAAAAAATTCTTCGAAACTTAAAAAAAAAAAGAAGAAATTGACCAATCCCGGCTCGCCACGTCACGTGAACAGTGACAAGCCGGGTTCTTAAAGTCTCTTAGAGCATCTCTAACTCACCTCTATATTTGCCTCTAAACTCTATTTTATAGGCAAATCTACTCTAACCCATCTATATTTTTACCTCTAAAATAGAGATCTTTATTTTTTCCTCTATATATATAGAGGAACTCTATTTTTTCCTCTATAATAGAGGTGGACTTTTTAATTTACAAATCAGTCTATTAACTTTCAAATATTTTTTATTTATGACTAAAATAATTAATTATTAATATTTTAATAACTAATAAAATAAAATTAATAAATTACAAATTTTAATATTTTAATAACTAATATATAATTTAAATAATATTATAATTTTATAATTGTAAAAATAAAATAAAATGGGTTAAATTGTAATTTTTATAAATAAAAAGTATTATTAGTCTAATAAAAAAATATTAGAGAAAATATTCTTTTTTAAAAGAAAATATAGAGAAATACATTGGAGCAAAACCCACTTTTATTATAGAGTTCCTCTATTTTAAAGGTAAAAATAGAAGAATATATTGGAAATGGTCTTAGCTAAGGAACTTTTGTGGAGGTTTCTTAAATTTGCCTAGAAAACAACGCTAAGAAACCCATAATATTACCGATGTACGTGGTGTTAGAATGGTATAAAAGCAAAGCTAAATACCATCATGAGATGCATTGACATTTCCTCCTAGAGTAGTTGAAAAAACAAAACAAACCATTATCCAAACGAGATATCTACAATCAAACTGAATTTGACTATGCATAAATTAAGGTTGTGAATGGAGACATGAAGGCGGGGTGGAATTGGAGTGTGAGGTGCGGAATTTGCATGAGGTCACCAATCAATTAACTTTTTAAGGAGTGGTGCGTTTTTACTAAATAACGCAGTCACCAAAAAAAAAAAGGGTATGATTGGTGTATCAACAGTGAAAGCGTTAGAGGCATACCGCTTTTTTTTTTGTTACCAATCACGAAAACGTTATCAAAGCTACAGTAAAAACGGTTACTCTCAGCTTTTTGTTACCGCTTTCGCTAACAGCTTTCACTAACCGCTTCACTTACAGTTTTGCACTATTCAACCGCTTACCACTTCCGCTAACCGCTAATATAACCGTTCCGTTTTTGGTCACCAATCGGATCCATTGTTTGTTCTTGCAGAAGTAAATAACGCACTTCTTTCCATCTAGCACCATTTACCTAGCGGTCCATATCAAAATCGCTATTTGACATTTTTTAAACAATTTTTTATTATTAGTTAATCAGTTATTAAAAATAAAAGAGATTGTGACACTAATCTACTGTTCATCACGAGTTCTTGCTTTTTAAAGGACAAATATAGTGATTTATCTATTGAAATTAAATTTATACACTAGAATAGTCGAAGACACATATATGAACAAAAATAAAGGACTTCAAATTTTGAACATTACACTATTCCAAAACGAATTTATTATCTTTAGACTTCAATAGGCCTGGGCGTTCGGATACCCGTTTGGGTTCGGTTCGGGTTTTTTGGGTTTTCGGGTTTTCGGGTTTAGAGATATAAACCCATTCGGGTATTTTAGAATTTCAGTTCGGGTTCGGTTCGGTTCCATTCGGGTTCGGTTCGGATTCGGGTACCCGAAAAACATAAAACAAAAATAAAAATTAGTTATATTTAAATAAAAATTCGTTAAATTTTGATTAATATAACAAAACCCTTCATATAATTTGTTTATTTTTGATTAATATAACTAAGGTTAACAAAGTAAAAAAATCTAGTTTCATTAAGGATAATTAAGTAATCAACCATTCCGAGAGAGAATATAAGACCAAAAGCACTTTCTAATTAATATAAAGATATAAATTAATGATTTCTTTCTATAATTTTTTTTTTGAACTAAGACTTCTTTCTTTCTATAATTTGAATTGACTAAACTAATGACATTGTTTTATTACTCTATAAAAGGGTTTCACTATTGACCAAGTACCATTACCTTCAAACTCTAGAACAATGGAGAAAATATCAATGAAATTTGCTTTCATTTTCTTCTTAGCAATTACTTCTGGTAAATTTTATATCTCATATGTCTCGTAATTTCTTTAAACATTCTACATGCAAATGTTTTGTTTTTTTTTCTGAAACCTTGCAAATCTTTTATTGGTATGGTTTTGCAGTGATGATGAGCATCGTAACAATTGAGGCAACACGTTTACTACCGGAAGAAACTTCTCAAGCTTTGTTGCACCATGAATCATCATCGCGGCAGGCTGGGGAATCAAAAAGTTTGGCCTGCAAGGAAGGGTGTCATGTGAAATGCGTTCCCAATCCATTTATTGTTGAATGTTTTTGTCAATGTTAATTTTAAATTTCATCTCCTTTATTAAGAATTTTTTTTTGTCAACATTATTATTAAAATATTATATAGGATCAAATCTTTATATTAATTGGGAAGTGCTTTTGGCCTTATATTCACTCTCAGAATGGTTGATTATTAATTTACCTTTTTTGAAATTATGTTTTTAACAATATTAACCTTAGTTTATATTTATAATTTTGTTATGTATTATAATAGTTTTAACCGTTAATATTTATTTTATTTTAGAGATATACATAAAAAATAAACAAAAATATAAGACGATAAATACGAAAAAATATTTTTGAATTATGAGTTTTTAGTATCTATAACTATAATTGTTGTGGATAACATAAATTTATATAGTAAATTCGTATTAACTATATAAATTTAGAATTTAGATAAAAGTTTATAGTGGATAATATAAATTTATATTATTTATCAAAAATATAATTCGTATCAACAATTATGGTTATAAATACTAAAACTCATAATATAAAAGTTTATAGTGGATAACTCATAATTCGTATTATCAAAATGTTTATAGTTTATATTGAACTAAATTCTAAATTCATATAGTTAATACGAATTTACTATATAAATTTATGTTATCCACAACAATTATAGTTATAAATACTAAAAACTCATAATTCAAAAATATCTTTCGTATTTATCGTCTTATATTTTTGTTTATTTTTTTATTCGGATGAAGTATATCTCTAAAATAAAATAAATATTAACAGTTAAAACTAATATAATAAATAACAAAATTATAAATATAAACTAAGGTTAAAATTGTTAAAAACATAATTTTATTAATGGTAAATTAGTAATCAACCATTTTGAAAGTGAATATAAGATCAAAAACACTTTCTAATCAATATAAAGACTAGTATGATTCGCTCGCACCATGTGCAAGCACAAACATTATTAACACATAATTTTTTAATTAAAAAAATTGTCAATTTAATTTGACAACAATATTATTATAAAATAATTTATATAAGACTATTTGTAATTACATATATAAACATTATTATACTTACCTTTTTATTAAAACATTTTATAGTTTATTCTAAAATAAAATCCATAGCAACAAAATAAATTATAATTATATATTTATATGTATTAACATCAATATATAATTTTTCTTCTTAAAAATATTTATCATTTATATATAAATTCAAAATTTAGGCAAATAATACAAATTTACTATATCAAATTATATTATCTATAACAATCATATTTATTAATATTTAAATATCTTCATAAATATTTTCATATTTATCATCTTACTTTTTATTTTTTATCCAAGATTAGGTATATCTCATAAATAAACTTAAAAATAAAATATAATAATAAGATATCTATAAATATTATAATTTTTTACTACTGTATTTTATCGTTTATATTTATCAAAATTTAAAATTTAGAAAATTAATATGAATTTACTATAAAAATTTGTATGATCCACAGTAATCATAGTTATCAATATTTAAAACTCATAATTCAAAAATATTGTTTTGTATTTATCTTTTATATTTTTATTTTTGTTATTTATCTTGATGATACATATCTCTAAAGTAAAGTAAAAAAAATTTGTGCATGTATATTTTGAATAAAATAAAAACTAATTTTTAAAACTAATATAATAAATAACAAAATTATAAATATAAACTAAGGTTAATATTGTAAAAAACCTAATTTCATTAATGGCAAATTAGTAATCAACCATTTTAAAAATGAATATAAAGCAACTTCCCAATTAATATAAAGATATAGTTTATTATATATAGTTCCACATTATGAAAAGTGTTACATGAAGACATGTGGTATAGACTTTTAGCAATCTATATATATTGAATGAAAATCTTGGGGGCTTAAGTTTCAAAATCGCAGATGAGGTAGCTGGGGGTAAGTGAGATGGATTTGGCTCAATTTTGTGTAGTTAAACATGACCAAACACCCAACAATAGAAAATGATATCGAAATATAATTGGTTTACAGGTCTAGTCAATCACTTAATCACGTACCTGTTTAAGAACATACAAAAATAAACGAATCCAAACAGCATTGGCCCATTTATTTTTTTTCTCGATTTCTTGTTTATTTTTTTTTGAAATTTTTTTTAATGAAACGACGCTACTTTCGTAATCAAACTATTTTTTGTATACTAAAAATTTTAAACAGGTCTAAACGAGCCAGTTAAAATCCGGCGAGCTTTAAGTTAAACGGACTTCAACAAACACCAAACTAAACGGGCCTAAATGGACAAGACTTAAACTGGCCCGGCCGCCCAGCCACCCATTTTAACATCACTAGGTAGGATATATTTGATGTATAGAAATATTTTTATATGAGCAGTATATGTTGTGTAGTTAAACATTTCTCTCACTCAGAGTTAGCTTCATGTGATCTTGGCTACCCATTGGTAGATTATTGTATTTGGTTATATCAAGTGAGGCTGGCACAAGTCGCATAAGACTGGAGAAGAGTTACAGCTTGTTCTGTAATGGCTCTGTTTCTTGCAAGTCTCACCCAATCACTCACTATTTCCTCTGCTTTACTTCCTTTAACACCTTCTTCAAGTGCACCTGCTGCTTCTGCTACTTTCCCCCTCGGCCAAGTAATTATCAACCTTTCTAATTACAGATTCAATCCCTCCATTAGCTTGATCCACTTCCTTGACCTTGAGCCAAGATGCTATATGTGCTAGTGAATGTGCTAAGATTCCTCCGCCACCAGGTGGAATGAGACTGAAGTGTCTAAGTGTCCCTTTCAAAGTATTAAACTGAAAGAAAGAACTAAGTTGAACTCTCTTACATCCGTTGAGATATGTGAATAATATTAATAATAAGCTCACCTTCTGGTTCAGTTGGAGGATTGTATCTGTTCCAGTGGAACGTGCTTCTTCAGGAAGAGATGATAGTACCAAGTTTAAGATTGAGTCCTTATGAATTCCTTCAAGATAAGTCTGAAGCATATTGATTTCTTTTTTGGATTGGCAGTCCTTTCGAGAGTGTATCTTCCAGCGCAAGTGCACCCTACAATAACCATTATTTCTAATCATATATCAACTTAAAAGGTGGTATAGAAAAGCAGAGTTACATGACATTAACATGAACCTACGACAAAATCGGAATTTCGTTTCTTACCAATGCAAGCTTGTGAACTGAATGACTTTTGCGAGCCTCTTCAGAGCGTTCATAGAATGCCATACACAGCGCCTTTATCTGAGACATGTTTAAACATTCAGGAATTCTACCTAGTTACAAAGAGATATGTCACAAAAATTTGTGTAAGTTATAATGCAGGTTCGATTTCATTAGAACCGATATTTTGCTTTCAACATCTTTACTAAATGCCCATCACAGCACTTGTATACATTTCTCATCCTTAATAGAATTCTTGATTATAGTTTCAAGAACAATTCTTTGATTTGATGAATTTTCAACGTGCATCTGGTTTCCTAAACCTTCTTCCTAGTTATGATTTTGAAACAGTCTGTGCAATATTCTATACCATGAGGTTGGGATCATTAGATTAGTAGGAAATGAAGTAAAGTGATTCGTCTTTACTTACATTAAGATCTGCCTCTACCATTTTTTCAATTTGTGTTGCCTTTTCTTTTGCAATTGCAGCAGTCAACTCAGCTTTTGCCATTTCTTCAGCTTTACTCAAAGCCAACTGCGCTTCAGTTTCCTGCAGTAAATACTAATCGTCAGTTATGACTATCCAAATCGCTATACAACTCCATTGTCAGTTCCCTTCAATGACCAGACCTTTTGTTCAATTTCTGTTTTGAGCTTATCTTCCATTCTCTCTTGGATTGCCTTGATAGCAGCAGCTGCTTTTGTTTTTTCTCTTTTTAGCTCCTGGATAAAGCAACAATGTCACTTAAACTATAGTTGTAAGTTTTCTTTCTACACAGGAACATGGAAACCGAGCTAAATGGATGTTTGCACGAATCTAGTGAAAATCCGCAACAGATGTGCATGTTTATAAGAGAAGCAAATATAAAAGTGAACACCTTCATGTTAGTCTGAGTGAGACTGGACATGTGACCTTGAAGTAAGTTAATCAAGCAGAGGTTAAGAGATAGAAACACCTTATCCAGTATTGCCGCCTCCTCTAGACGCATTAATTCACGTGCCCTAAGATCTCTCAACTCATTTTCGTACTTCTCCTGAGGTCAGAGTAGCAAGAGTAAATAAGTTAATACCTCACAGATCACACAAAGGAAGTACAGAGATTAAATCATTATATGAGATATTCAGTCTTTTAAGCAACCTTCAAGGCTCGTAATTTTTCAGAAAAAAAACTTGGGCTTCTAAATGTGACCGTCTCTCCTCAGCTGCATGAATGGCATCCAGAAAATCAAGTACCAACTTTCCATCCTGAGTCATGTAACCATCTTTAAGCCCCTTAGTTGACTTAGGAAGAGCCTAATTCACGAAACAGAAACAGTGCACACTAAGAATATTTTCACGCAGACTATCAATCAGTACAAAGCACTGACTGAACAAAAACAGGGAAGTCAAGTTTGAAACCTCAGTTTCTTTAGTCAGTTGCTCCCCAGTTGATGAAGATCCAGTGCTTTCAGTACCACTGCCTTCTAGATTGTATTCCCGAAGGAGAGAATCTGGCTTTTCTACTTCCCGCTCAATGCCAGCCTGTAAGAGAACGATTGATTAGAGATTTACATCATTCCTTCTTAGCTTATACAAGAAAAAATTTAAACATGCAAGAGGAGTCTGATCTTTCAATTAAGCTTCATAGGAATTGAAAGAGATCAGATCAGTGATAGGCTGATAGCTAAATATTTTTTTTATGGCATCACAAGGGACCAAAACTTTTCAGACCGTGCTCATCTAATGCCTTTAGTGACAAAAATCCCCTTATAACCACTCTACTACATCTTCTAAGAAAATGGTATCTGATCCAAATATTTGTTCCCTACGCCCCTTCTTCCTAAGGACTTAGTGAATATCAGAATTTGATTCACGACAGTTGACATAGAGTGCCCATATGAATATCCGATTTTATCAATCTAGTACGAAGATTACAGAACTAAGGAGGAATGCAGTTAACTCTGACGACGAAGTACAATGCTTTTACAAGTATCCACTTCCACCATCCAAGCATTCTATGCAATGTAGAAAAAGTAAAGTCACGATGATTATATGAAATGTATAAGGGAATGGTGAGACATTCATCTACTGCATTTTAACATATAGCCTACTAGTTTCATTAAGTGTAGTGCTCTTTCAGTTCAACAAAAAGAATACTTAGTACCTCAGATGCCTTTTCAGTAGCAGAATCCTTTAATGAAGCAGATTCCATTTCAGTTTCTTTATGAACCGAACTAGCCTGGACACTAACAACACTACTGTCTCACATTTTCTGCCTCAGAAATAACTTCTGAGGACGTGTCAGACTTAGTTATCGAATCAGATATAGAGTCATCATTGGAAGGAATAGGCAAGTTTTTCTCTGCTCTTTCAACAACACTTTCTTGAGGTGTCTCTTCTTGAAATATATGTATAACGTTCAGGTGTTGGATTAGACTCGGACTACTGCACTTGTATATCACTCTGCATTCCCACAGAAGCTTCAGAATGAGGGAGGAACTTGAGGTTGCGTTGATGAGTTAATTCCAATAGAATCTTCAACACCATGAACTACGTTCAAATAATGAGACTCCTCCAATTTTCCAGTAACTGGCTCAGGTAGTTTCTGCTTTTCATTCCCCAGATACTGATCCAAATACCCAGTCTGATATGCTACTAGAAAAACACCAGCAATCACAGCACCTCCTATAACTTCTTTTGAAGAATTACCTTTAGATCCATCTGGTTTCCCCGCAGGAGGAGGAGGAGGAGGAGGAGACACTTTTGTAGATGCCTTTCTCAAATGAAACCTCTGATTCAAACATAGCGTACACAATCACAATACTCACAAGACGCTAAACTAGAATCACCACTACTCACCTGAGCTCCCAGATTCCTCGGGTATCTCTTCGTTGACAAACGCGAAAACAGCTCGAGAATTGACCTAAGCACATAATCACATTCAGTAAGATTGTCACAACGAATCAAAGTCACAATAGCTCTCAATTCAGAGAGATCAACAATTGATTTTGCTACAACAAGAGAATCGGTAACAATTGTATTCAAATCCCCAAATTTATCACACCGACTTCTAAAGGTTGAAGAAACGTACCTCCGCAGCATTGTAAGAACTGAAATTGTTACGACGGACGGAGAAGACTTGGAGAGCTTTCCGGTGGGTAATATTAGCGTAAAACACCGCCGTATTGTAAGATGAAGGGTAATATCGACATTTCATTTGTAATTGGTGGTATTCATCATACAACCCCTTCACTTCAAGTCCTCGAGTTATTTCTCATTATCAAAAGCCCCGACGAACCCTAGAAATCGCCTCCTCTTTCAAATTTCCCAAAATTTTGTTGTTATCAGAAACATAATGAGGGGATAGAAACTTCCCAATGTACGCTTTGTCTGTTCGTCTCATTATCAAAAGCCCCGACGAACCCTAGAAATCGCCTCCTCTTTCTCCGTTTCATATCTTCTAGATTTCATTTTTTTTCAGGTTTGTCTTCTTTTTCTGGGTTTGAGCTAAGAAATTGAATTCTTTTCGTCTGATTTGTGTTAGAACTGTGGAAATTTGCAATCTTCTGTGGATTTACTGTAAGTCATATCAAAAGTTTATATCTTTTTCATTGGGTATGTTAAAAGATGAATCCTTTTTCTTAAATTATAGATTTGTTGCGTTGAATTGCTATTTGTCCGATTTGTTTTTGTTGGCTAGTTTTGGATTTAGAGTGGAGCATTCCCTTGCGATAGATTTCTTTACTTTCTCGAATTTTTATATTCAATTTTTTTTTTTTTTTGCAGAATCAGGCTAAGATGTCGTCATCACCTTATCCAATCTTGGACAACCGACCAATTGACAAGTGGAAGGTTACTGAGTTGAAGGAAGAGCTGAAAAGACGGAGCTTAACAACAAATGGATTGAAGGTGGACTTGGTTAAGCGTCTAGCTGAAGCCATTCGTGTTGAGGAAGAAGAGTCTGAAAGGATCAAAAGTGCTGCTCTTGCCGATGCTGTGGCAGCCACTGAAGAAGCTGAGATTACTCCTGTAACTGGAGGCGACGTTGAGACCACTCCATCTGCAGCTGAGACCACTCCATCTGCAGCTGAGATTACTCCAGAACCAACTGAGGTTAAGACAACAACTGAAGCATTAGCTGCGACTGAGACAACACCACCCCCGGTGTTTTCTAAACCAGATGTTAACGCTAGTGGCCTTGATGATGTTAGAGACGTAGCTGGTCTTGATTGTTCAGTGGTTGATGTGAAGCTACAAGAACCTCAGGAAGTAGCTGTGAAAGATGGAGTGGAATCTGGTGTGACTGCAACTGATGCAGTAGTTGCCGAAGAGGCGTCTAATGAGCAGATTATTCAGAAATCTGATGTAGAGATGGTGAATAAGGAAACGTTAAGCGGGTTGGATTCTAAGGCCCAACCTACAGAGGCAGTGCTTGAAAAATCTGCTACGCACAACCAGGTATCTGAGGTCATCCCCGTTACAGGGTTTGAGGTAAAGTCTGATTGTATTTCTACTGATTGTGTGTCAAATAATGAAAAAATAGAACTAAAGGATAATGAAATTGCTGATAATGTCAAATTAGAACATAGTGTTAATAAGTCCCAAGAGCCATCAACAGTCATTGGCGAATCGCATCCTATGGATGTCGAGAAGCCACTTGAGCAGAAGATATCTGTTGGAGGTGGAGATGATAGCGATGCTGCTAATGCTGATATGACCAAAGGAAATAATATTGTCGATGTAGGCGACTCAGAAAAGTTGAATTTAGATAGAAGTTCTGGTGATGAGTCTATGGAGGATGAGCCAGAGACAAAGCAAACCGAATCGGTTACATCTCATGAAGTGGTTGACATGCTTCATGACAAGGAGCAAACACATACTGATATTATGGATGCTGAGAAAGGGGAAGCCTCTGAAAATAAAAGCCATCCACCGGTGGCTTCTGACAAAAGAAAGCTTCCTGTTAATGGTAAGGCTTTCAGTTTCATCTTTGTGTTTATGGCTACTTGTATCTGTTGGCTTTCTGAAGCATCTGTGATGAATTCTAAGCTACATATGATGAATTTTTTGTACTTCTACCTCATTGTAGATCAAGAAGCTGTTGGAAACAATGAGCCTGCAAAGAGGCAACGCCGATGGAACTCTGGGAGTATTAAAGTTCCTGAAGCACAGGCAACTAATAGCGTGGCACCAACTACAACACCGAGGTCAACTGGTCTGAAGCGCGACTTCAACCGATCTGACTCTTCGGTTAGTGAGAATGGACCCAAGGAACGCGTGGGTATGTAAACCATAACCCCTATATGTCTGATTCCATCTCTTATTCTTTATTAAAACATTGTTTTGTAATATATGTGGCCAAATTTGGTTGGCAGTTCCTCCATCTTCAAAGGAGCCTACGAATTCCCTCAGGATCGATCATTTCCTTAGACCGTTCACACTGAAAGCTGTTCAAGAGCTTCTGGGTAAAACTGGAAACGTCACTAGTTTCTGGATGGACCACATTAAGACCCACTGCTATGTATCAGTAAGACCGGTTCTTCAATCCTTGTGGTTTACAAAATGTTGGTTCTAGGTTTGTTCTTCCGGTTTCAATCTGATTGTTGTTGTGATGTGAATGCAGTATTCTTCAGTTGAAGAAGCTGCAGCGACAAGAGAAGCACTGTATAACCTCCAATGGCCACTCAACGGAGGTCGCCTTCTGACAGCTGAATTTGTTGGACCAGAAGAAGTGAAGGCAAAACTGGAAGCTCCTCTGCCTCCTCCTCCACAACCACAGGCTCAGGCTCCTCTGCGGCCACCTCCAATTGCTTTGCCACCACCACCGCCTCTGGCCAAACCACCACCAGTCATAGAACGTGTGCCTCTTCCTCCTCCTCCTCCTCTAGTCCCTGAGGAACAAGAGCCTCCCATAGTCACTCTGGATGATCTTTTCAAGAAGACAAAAGCAATCCCCAGGATATATTACTTGCCCTTGTCAGAGAACCAAGCTGCAGCTAAACTTGCAGCTAATAACAAGTGATCTTGTTGCTTCTTGGTGATTTCATGTCATTATTTTCCTAGCTTGCTCTTAGGAATTTAGCTCAGTGCAGACAAAAGTTGAGTACTTTGTTGAGTTTGCTTTGTTATTTCTAATGTTAAGTAAGAGAAGGAGAATGTTTTCCGAGAATTTAATATCTACATTTTTAGATTTCCTTAATGAATGATGTTTTAGAATTTTCATACAAATTAAGAAATAATTAATATTTAGTTACAAATGCATATTTTTTTTTCATTAAAATACTTTTCAATAACCGAAGTTTTACCTAATTTCGGTTAGTTTTGATATTTTTGAGTATTTTTGAATAGTTTGAGTAGTTTTTATTTTTATATTTTGTATAATATATATATTTTTGAGTATTTTTGAATACTTTTACGTAATCTGAGTATTTTTTTACGGAATTTTCGGGTAACTCAAATATTTTTGAATGTTTTTTAGTAATTTTTTAGAGTTTTAAAAAAATTTATAGTAATTTTGGATACCCAAACGCCTAGGTCTAATTAGATATATAAGTAAGAGAAGAAGAAATGTTTTCCCAGAATTTAATTATCGATAACTAAATCTTGCAAACAACAACAAGCTCCAATTATAATTTACAAGGCCAAAGAAAAAAAGAATTTATAATAAGTAATAGTATTAGTAATTTACAAAAACAAAACTGAGGTAACACAAAATTGTTACCAGTCGAGTTTAATGTTCCTTTCAATGTAAAGTTTGTCAATATACTCTATAATGGGACGTGACGCTTCCATGTACCTCCTCATGTTCTTCTCAACAGATTGATCAGTTTCGTTAAGCCGTAACAGAAGTTGATCCCTTGTCGGAAGTGTATACATTCCGGCGTAAACCGCTGTCCTAACAGCCCATGTATGGAACGGTGCACATACTTCTGTATAAGCTGTTGTCGCAGCGTCTTTCAAAGAATACTCATCTGACCTCAAGAACTGTTCAAAGATTGCTCTGATTAAATCTAAGCCTTGTCTCACACGTCTTAGGTTACGCGAATGGCTTCCAGGTGTTTTCACCGTCTCTTTCTCCACGTCAAGATCCAAAATATTCTGTAACGTGTCGAATGTTTTCGAAGCTTCAACCAAATCTTTAACTTTGGCAACGTACTCCATCTCCGCAAATTTGAAAGCGAATCCGAGGCAGGTGAAGAGGATAGAGACGTGAGTACATGCATTGCAGAAAGCATCAAGCCTCAGCCCGTCCTCTTCGGTTGTTATGACGGGTTTCAGAAGATCCGCCAAGTTTTCGAACGCCTCGGTGATTACAGACAAAGGCGTGTTGACTCTGGCGGGTGTCGTGGTGCACATGTCAGCATCCTCGAATGTGTCGTCTTCCTCCTCTTCCTCTTCCATTACCTTGTTTCTCTCCTCCTCCTCTTCCTGTTTATATAGCTTCGCCACGGTTGATGAAATTTAGAGAACGTTCTTGATCGTGATGGTTCAGAGATTATGTTTTCAGACGTGACTCTTCGCAATACTTAAGGGCTCACCAATCAATCAAGGTGAGAAACATCTTTTATAATAGAAATTTTTACTATATAAAGAACTGCTAAAAATGCTTGCAAGCTATTTTGATGAGAGAGAGATGATATATCATATAAACATTTGGAATGTTATATTTGTCAAATAATATCTTATTAATGTGATTTTATTTGTTTAAAAGGCGACATCATTTTCATTTGATATTAAGATAAAAGAAACATTAAACAGATTTGTAACAAAAAAGAAACAGATCATTCGTTTTCTTTCGTGCTTCTTCACAACCTGGACATGGAATAGTCCAATGCATCTACCAAGAAATCTGTGGATACAAAACACAATTCATTACATTATATATCCTTAGTTTGAAACATGAAAATATAAAAAAATAAAAAAGTTTTATTACGATTTTACCTGCATCGTCTTTGGTGAAACACATTGGTGGTTTTATCCTGAAAACATTCCCATGAAGTCCTCCTTTCCCAACGAGAATTCCAAGTTCTTCATAAACAGAAAAGGATTATTGATGTAAATTACAACCGATGCATTGTCTTTTAATGTTTATTTACCTCGAAGTTGCTCAAACAAGACAGCTGTTTCAGCCTTGGCTGGTGTTTTGTCCTTCCGGTCAGTCACAAGCTCGATCCCAACCATTAATCCTCTTCCTCTTACATCTCCAATGACTGAAACCAAACAGTCTCGGCTAAGTAATGATCTGATGAGAAAAGGGTAAAGGTTGTTTGTTTACTTACTATCATGTTTTTTCTGCAGATCTTTCAAACGTTGAATAAGGTGTGAACCAACTTCAGCACAGTGTGTTTGGCGTCTCTCTTTGTCAATAACGTTGAGAACAGCAAGTCCACCAGCTGAACATACTGGGTTTCCACCAAAAGTGTTGAACTGAATCTTTGTAGCTAAAACGCTCGCGATTTCTGGTGTAGTTACCACAGCTCCTAATGGCAACCCATTTCCAATTCCCTGTGAATAGAACCGGTACACATTGTCAGTAAGGTTACACCGGTCTTTTGAAAGTAAATAACAGAGAAGATGGCAAATATTTTGACAAACCTTAGCCATCGTGACTATGTCGGGAACTACATCTTGAGTCTGGAAACCCCAATAATGACTTCCTGTCCGGCCAAATCCAGTTTGGACTTCATCGGCGATGCACACACCACCAGCTTTGCGTACAATATCATAAACCGACTTTAAGTAACCTGGAGCCAATTCTACAGCTCCTCCCACCCCCTGAGGTTTTGAAATGAATGTGGCATGGTGAAGATGATGCTCAAGAGAGCTGTAAATCAAAGGAAAATAGTTTGAACTGATGGTTCTTTAGACAAAAACCTGGATGGTCTCTGCGATGAATCCAGCCACTTTTCCAGAAGTACCATAGTCGATATGGTCTTGGACATCTTTAGCATAAAGAGAAGCATCAGAGCCAAATACTCCCCGGTATGGATCTGGATTTACGACGTGGTGGATTTCCCCCTGCATAATAACAGAGTTGGCAAACAAAAGTTACAAAAAGGCTGTCGCCGAGAAATATATTACTACATGGTCACTCAAGTGCAGATGAACTTTTATAAGGAATCAATTTGATCTTGGTGACAAACCTGTGGTAACGGATACTTCCATGTGTTAAGAGCTGTTAGTCCAATAGTATTAGAACTTCCACCATGATAAGCATTTCTCAGCGAAATCATCTCAAGGCTACCAGTGTAAAGCCTAGCCATCATCATTGCTAGCTCATTAGCTTCTGAACCAGAATTTACAAAGTACACAACCTACATCCAAATCGTGAAGCTTGTTGATTTCTCGACAAAGTAATAACAAACACCTCACTACATCTTCAGACATCTCTGTTTAAATCTCAAGTACCTTTAGATTTCCAGGCATTTTAGCTGCTAATGCTTCAGCGAAATCGCCAATGGCATGATGTAGGTAGATGGTCGTCGCGTGCTGAAGAAGCTTGCTCTGTTCATTAATAGCATTGAGTATGTCGGGATGGCAGTGACCACATGAGACAGTGACTATTCCAGCAAAGGCATCCAGATATCGCCTACCAGCCTCATCAAATAAGTATTGCATCTTCCCTTCGACGATATTAATCTGCAAGAATACATGAAGATAGTACATTGATACGGCGTCTTTAAATCACAAAGCTAGTATTAATCAGATCTAACTGTCATCACATAGATCAAGCAGATGAAAATTGCAATCCGGGAAAAGCCAAAAACTTTCAATAATTTACATCACGCAAATCAATTTATAGGTTTCTACGATTATATCAAGCAGAACCCAAATGCGATCATTCGTAAGCCCTAATCAAATGCGATCAACATATAGAATTGAATCCAAGTATTTGATTTCAGTGGAATATATCAAAATCACGAGAAGGCTAGAATAAGAATGGGCATACATACAGGCTTTTGGTAGAAATGAAAAAGAGAAGGTCCGAGAAACTTCTTCCGTTTCTGGAAAACTTCATCGGCGGAAGGACCATTATACGGCCGCGGCAGGTAATCGAACGGCGGAAGCTGCGGCGGAGAGGAGGTGGAAAAATCAGAGCGGAGGAATGAGCCGATCGCAGGGCGATGATGATGATGGATCGCGGAGGAATTTGAAGCTCTATCGACGACTCTCTTGAGAAGTTGTCTCTGTAAAGCCATAATTCTGTAAAGGAGCAGTTGAAGAGATAATGACAAGCTCGCAGTATTTATAATGAGACTTAAGATTAATTACTTGATTAACGAGTGATTAGTCAAATGTTTTGAGAAATGATGACGTGTAAATATGATTGTAAATAGAAAAGATTCCTACATAAAAATAGAAAATCCATAGAGATTCCATGCTGATTAAGGTGCTGACACACAGACCCATCACCACCTTTCAATTATCCTCTGCAAATTATAAAAATGACGTGTCACTGACTAGAGGCGGAGAATCCAAGGTATATCTCGAAATTATTAATTAAAATTTATGATAATATTTTTTTACTATATTATATTTAAAATTAAACCGATTCTTAATCGGGGATCAACTAGATTTACAACATACTGAACCAAAGTAAAAGAACCAATTCTAAATAACTGGGACGAGAATCCTCAACCGGTTAACAAATTTTCCAGATTTCTGCCTCCACCTTTTAGGGACAAACCATATCGTCCTCGCCGCCACCGACGGATGCGTTCCAGAATGATTTGCGGCGTTCGATGGAAACCATCTTGCACGTGTGAAAATCCGATTTTAGTCTGCGTTATGGAACCACAAATCCTGACATCCTCTCTCTCTCTTTCGTCCGACTTTGAAGGATCTTGCCGAAACTCTATAGATTTATTCGGCGAAAACGTTCCCAACAAATTTTGACGCGAGAACTTAACTCCTCTGATCGCCTCAAATCTCATATTTCCTTTTGGCGAAGAAGATTTCTCCGGGAAGATGGACATGCAAGAAGGCACGACATCGATTTACATTTGCGATAATATACCGAGCGAAACTTAATTAATTAAACTTAATTAATGGGCTTAACTATGTGCTAATCTTTCTTATTCTTCTATTTTCTCTCCTCAACTCCGTGCTAATTTTGTTTTCATTGTCCTTACAAATTAACTTGGGAAAACACTAGAGAGTTTTTCTTATAAATATTATGTTCATGACATTATACCGTCTTAAGCTACTGTCTTTGTGTTATCAACAACCAAACATCTTATACTTAACTATTAGCTTGAGCATTATCTTAGAACAAAATTATGATAATGGGTAAGACATGATGCCTATTTCATTTGTTTAATAAAGTAAAGTGACATGCTAATAATGGAAGTGAATGTTTAGACGTGTACAAAATAAAGTCATGCTAATAGAGCTGTCGTCCATAACAACCATCGCATTTGATTTGAAAGATATTAATTATTTTCAACTCTTTAATTTGTCATCACTGCTACCGAACTCATTATTACTTATAATTTCACTAATCACCCATACAAACAATAGAATTTCATTTCTCTTTTTAATATCACCAGAGATGTTACGTCAGAGAGAATTATTGTTAAGGTAGATACAATCGTATTCTATTGTTCTTTTTATTGTATACCACAAAGTTTGATTTGATAAAGTTTAATCTATAACTGAAATGAAAAGAACTAAACTTACATTTTCACACTATTTCTCTTTTCAGTGATATGGTTATATATTGACAGCTTGTTCTTTTCCTAACATGGCAACAAATCCACAAGTGCATATTTGAATATTATGTAGCTTCCTAACATGGCAACATATTACAAGTACATATTTGAATATGTAGCCTCCTAACATGGCAACATATTACAAGTACATATTTGAATATGTAGCTTCCTAACATGTCAACATATTACAAGTACATATTTGAAGAAATAATGCGAAAATATTCATCGATTAAAGGTTTATAAAATTTGCAAAGAAATATATCTGGTTCAATATTAACGCTTACGAAGTAATAATTTTTTTTTGTTATTCATCGATTAAAGGTTTATAAAATCATTGCAATTAAGTTCGATGCATAATATTATTGAAACAAAGATTAAATCTAGTCTCAATATCCTGCGGGTAACCCTCCTTTTCTTGGATCACTAACTGCCACAAGCTTATTCATTCCGCCGCTATTTCCACCGGACTCTTCTTGAACTATGAACTGAGAAATCGTCCCACCAGCAATCGGCGTTAGGACATGACCTTTCTTCTCCAACACATCTCTTGTCTCCTTAGGAATCTCGAAATGATCATCGTAAACAGTCGTCCAATTCTCATACGAAATTCTGTTTGGTATCAACTGCAAAAAGAAACCACAAGTTACACAAAGAACAAGAAAGTTTCTATTTTTGGTTTTAGAAATGAACAAAAAACCTGGTGGTAGATTCTTGGAGCCATGACGGAAGAGAGAGGATCCATGTTGAGGAAGAAATGATTCAAGAAAACTTCCGTTGTTCCAGCGATGATATAAATTCCTCCGCTCGCACCCACTGCAGCTTTAACTTTACCGTCCTGAAGAAACCAAACCAGAAAAGCAATTGTTTAGAACCCTAATTCAGAGTTTCGTGTAGTGCAAGTAACATGTTTTTTTTTAAACCTTGAGTACGATGGTGGGAGTCATTGAGGACAAAGGTCGTTTCCCGGGACGGATGAAGTTAGCCGGTGCTGGTGGCGGCACATCTGGGTCATTGGTTGAATTCATGGGGATCGAGAAATCATCCATTTCATTGTTCAGAACGATTCCGGTGCTTGGAGACAACTTTATTGCACCAAAGTAAGCGTTTATCGTACTAGTCATCGAGACAGCATTTCTCTCACTGTCTATTATCGACAAATGGCTCGTCCCGTGATCATTGATCTGATTCCACCTATGAATTGAAGAAAGAAAGATCGATCAATCAATAACTGAAAAGGAAATCTGTTGATTTAATAGATCAAAAACTTACTTGCCACCATAATATTTGGGATCAAAGGTTTTGTCATCGCTAATATTTTTCTTTAAGCCTTGTGCAAACTCTGGTGACAACATATCTGAAACAACCTTAGTAACATCGACAAAGTCTGGATCTCCAAGGTTCATTCTAACTGCGAAAGCATGTTTCAAAGCCTCGACTAATCGATGAACACCGAGAGGGCCGGAAACACCTGATGGAATCCCATATTGAGAAAGAATATTCAAAATCTGCAACGCAAGAAACCTCCAAAAAATTAACCTAAGTTTGATGAAACGTGAAGCTTACGCCAAACAAAATAACCGGACTTACAAGCACCATTGCAGGGCCACCGGAGGAAGGAGGAGGCATACCTAGTAATTGGTATCCAAGAATATCCGAAGATAATGGTTCTTTAACCTTAACTTTATAACTTTGCAAATCTTTCAAAGTTATTATCCCTCCAGACTTTTGTATATCACTCACTAGATTAACCCCAACCGTACCATTGTAAAACGCTTTTGGACCATACTCAGCAATTTGACTCAATGTAAAAGCCAATTTAGGGTTACGGATAATCGTCCCTGCTTTCTTGAGCTCGCCATTTGAAACAAACAGCTCGGAGAGACCTTTGTCTGCTAAGATATCAACTCTAGTAGCGTTCATCTGCATGTAGAGATACTTTGAAATCATGAAGCCTTGAGCTGCAAGTTTCTCTGCGGGATATACTAATTGCTTCCATGGTAGTTTTCCGTGTTCTGTCCAAGCCGTGTATAGACCCGCGACTTCCCCCGGAACAGCTACTGATAAGGCTCCGTTCTTCTTTAGGGTATGATTGCCGCCATACATATTCTACATCAAGAACGTTAAGGAAAACGCTAGTTAAGCTCAAAATCACGTTCAAAACACATATTAGATCAAAGGAAAGAAACTTTAGGAAATGGTATTATCTCTATATAAATATATTAATTTCCTAAACGCTTATATATGAGGAAGAAATGATAGCAATGTTATTTAATTTCATGATCGCTTATATTTTTTATTTTTTCTTATTTTTAGGACCAAGAAAATATATTACTCCCATAAAGGTTCTACACCAAAAGAGCAAGAACAAAGATTTTTTTTTTTGAACGAAAAACAAAGATTATCTATGATTCTAAAACGTTGAAAGAAAATGCTTATTACAAAACGCATATTACTAAAACGTGTTACCTCAGTGGCGGTTAGAGGAGCGGTTTCTCTAGAATCATAAGCAACTTCTTTCCCGCCAGCTATCTTAACCATCATAAACGCTCCACCGCCTAGACCGCTAGACGCTGGACTCACAACGCCCAAACAGAGAGCTGCAGCGACAGACGCATCAATAGCATTTCCTCCTTGACGAAGAACGTTCATCCCGATGTTAGAACACCGTCCATCGTCCGTTGCAACCGCACCATGATACGCAACAATACTTTGCTGTCCTTTCTGAGCCGCAGCGTTTTGCAGAAACGCGATTAGAAGAAGAACGATCGTTGCTCTTCGTATTACTACGATAGATGAAGAATCAAACCACAGATTAATCACAGATTTGTTATAAATAAAGATGATAATTAATTTCTCAATGAGTGAAAACGTTTGAAGCTTGTTAATTAGTAGCAAACAGTCAATTTTTCATGCAAGAAAATCAAATGACTAGACAAATAAACCAACTAATTATTGAATAATCATTGGCGAATTATAAAAATTTACAAAATAACTTACAACTCATCTGTATGTCTCCTTCTGAAAATGCCTCGTCCTCTTCTTATGTCTTTTTGGTGACAAGAGATTGTTCAGATGAATAATATATATAAGAGTCTGTGGTCAAAAGTCTCATTTGGGTATGAGCTATATAACTTGGAAGTTAGATAAATTTTCACATATTCTAATAACTTAATTGGTAAATAAATTATGAATATATAAATCCATTTCCATAAGCTGCAAGCTAGTCTTTTGAACAGTTTCTTCTTCCTTTTTTGTCATTATTTTAAATGTTTTTGTAGACTACATTTTATCTCAAAGGATCAGCTGTTATCTTAACAAATAGCATAAGATTACTTGAATATGTTTGATAAAAAATATAGTTGACCGCATACATATAAATAAGTATTTTTAAGTTTTTATTCATTCTCAAAATGGTTAATTACTTTTTTATTCTTAATGAAATTAAACTTTTACTATATTAATCTTAGTTTATATTAACAATTTTATTTTATTTTATTTTAGAGATAAGTACAATCTCATAAAAAAAGGTAAGATGATAAATATTAACATATTTGAGTCTATGTTAACATTTTTATTTTATTTTAATAATAAATACAATCTCATATAAAAAGTAAGATGATAAATATGAAAATACTTTTAAAGTATAAAATTCAAATATTGATAAATATATTTGTTGTAAATATTAAAATTTTATATAATAAATTTGTATTATTTATATGAATTTTGAAATTGAACAAATAGAAACGATAATTAATATAATATCTATATATTATCTATATGTATATTTAATTATAATTGTTGATAAAATAATTATAATTAATGTTATATAAATATTTTTGATAATATTATTGATACTAAATTGAATTGATGATTTTTAAAAACATTATTAATTAATATTGCAAGCAAATTATACTAGTAATACGATAATAATTATTCAGAGTTTTATTTTATAATTTGATGCAATAATTCACAAGGGAAAAAAATTTAAATACAATATCAATATCCTGAAGGGAACCCTCCTTTTCTTGGATCACTTACAGCCACAAGCTTACTCATTCCACCAGAATTCCCACCGGATTCTTGAACTATGAACTGAGAAACCGTCCCTCCGGCTAATGGCGTTAGGATATGACCTTTCTTCTCCAACACATGTCTTGTCTCTTTAGGTATCTCGAAATGATCATTGTAAGGCGTCGTCCAATTCTCATACAAAATTCTGTTTGGTATCAACTGGAAATGATATTACATAAACCAAATTTTAGTTACGGACCAAAGAACAAGAAAGTTTCTATTTTGGAAGAACCTGATGGTAGATTCTTGGAGCCACGATAGAAGAAAGAGGATCCATCTTGAGGAAAAAATGATTCAAGAAAACTTGTGTTGTCCCGGCGATGATGTTCAATCCTCCGCTTGCACCCACCGCGGCTTTCACTTTACCGTCCTACGTAAACCAGCCATAATAAACTGTCGTTTGGAGTCCTAAGTAAGAGTTTCGTGTATCACAAGTAACACTTTTTTTTTCAAACCTTAAGTACAATGGTGGGAGTCATTGAGGATAAAGGTCGTTTTCCGGGACGGATGAAGTTAGCCGGTGCTGGTGGCGGCACATCCGGGTCACCGGTGGATTTAAACGGGATTGAGAAATCGTCCATTTCATTGTTCAGAACGATTCCAGTGCTCGGAGACAACATCACTGCCCCAAAGTAAGTGTTTATTGTAATAGTCAACGAAACACAATTCCTCTCATGATCTATGATCGATAAATGGCTTGTTCCATGATCGTTGATCTGATTCCACCTACAAATTCGAGAAAGAAAGATCGATCAAACAAGAATCAAAGAAGAAACCTGCAAGATAGAGAAACTTACTTGCCACCATAATATTTAGGATCAAAGGTTTTCTCGTCATTTATCTTGCTCTTCAAATCTTGTGCAAACTTTGGAGACAACATATCCGAAACAACCTTAGTAACATCGACAAAATCTGGATCTCCAAGGTTCATTCTAACTGCGAAAGCATGTTTGAGAGCCTCGACAAATCGATGAACACCAAGAGGGCCCGAAACACCTGATGGAATCTCATATTGAGAAAGAATGTTCAAAACCTGCAACGCAAGAAACTCCGTGAAAACCTTTTAGTAAACTTAGGGTTGTAAAATGTGAGACTTTCGCAAAAACTGAACTTACAAGCATCATTGCAGCAAAACCGGATGGAGGAGGCATCCCAAGTAGTCGGTATCCGAGAATATTTGCTGACAATGGTTCTTTAACCTTAACTTTATAACTTTGAAGATCTTTCATAGTTAGTATCCCTCCAGATTCACGGATATCTCTCACTAGGTTAACCCCAACCGTACCATTGTAAAAAGCTTTTGGACCATAGTTCGCAATTTGCTTCAAGGTTGATGCCAGTTTTGGGTTGCGGCAAACTGTTCCTGGTTTCTTGAGCTCTCCATTTGAAACAAATAGTTCCGACAGACCTTTGTCTGCTAGGACACCGTCTCTGGTCTTGTTCATCTGCATGTAGAGAAACTTTGAAATCTTGAAACCTTCAGCTGCAAGTTTCTTTGCGGGACTAACTAGTTGCTTCCACGGTAGCTTTCCATGTTCTTTCCAAGCCGTGAATAGACCCACAACTGCCCCGGGAACGGCTACTGCTAAGGGTCCTTTCTTTTTTAGATCCAAATTTCCTTCATACATATTCTACATCAAGAAGAAACAACCAAGAAATGTCTATGATTCAAACGTCAAACGCTATATAGACTTTGAATGGTAACAACAGTAAAGGCGAATTAGTACATGAGTGATCAAGACCGTTTATTCACCATTTACAATATTTAGTTTATAATAGTGTGGACATAAAAAAAAATAGAAACAGTTTGATGCGGACTAAATACGGATCAATTTTATGAACAAATAAATGTAGTCGGCAGCGAACATATATGACTCATAAACAGTAAGGAAAACTAAGCTCAGTTGATATTGAAACAGAGGAGTGAAACGTTTCTTAACGCTATTTAAACATTTTCTTATAGAATCGCCTCTAAATCTAAAAATAGCGTTCAAAACACTTCTTTAAAACACTGTTACCTCAAAGGCAGCTAGAGGAGCAGTTTCTCTAGAATCATAAGCAACTTCCTTCCCGCCAGCTATCTTAACATTTATAAACGCTCCTCCGCCTATACCGCTAGACGCTGGACTCACAACTCCCAAACAGAGAGCTGCAGAGACAGACGCATCAACCGCATTTCCTCCTTGACGTAGAACGTTCATCCCGATGTTAGAACACCGTCCATCGTCCGTTGCAACCGCACCTTGATACGTAACAATACTTTGCTGTCTGATAAGTTGATGAGAGTAGAGACACAAAAGTGTTTAGAAAGAATTATATTAGACTCTCATCAACTTATCATGGTATCAGAGGAATAAGGAAATATGCTAGATTGGAGTCTATTAACATAAATGGAGAATATACGAAGAATATATCGTAATACCCCCCCTCAAGTTGGAGCGTGAAGATTGAGAACGCCCAACTTGAGTAAGAATGCATCAAATTCCTTTCGTCCTAGTGCTTTCGTCAAGATATCTGCAAGTTGCTGATGTGTGGAGACATGTTGCGGACGAATGGTACCTCGAACAATTTCATCACGAACAAAGTGACAGTCCACCTCTATGTGTTTTGTGCGTTCATGGAAAACTGGATTAGAACTGATGTGTATGGCAGCTTGATTATCACACCGGATCGTCATAGGGCCATTGTGATCGAGACCCAATTCACGAAGAATATTTCGAAACCATAACAACTCCTGAGTCACAGCAGCCATGGCGCGGTATTCGGCCTCAGCAGAAGACCGGGAAACTGTATCTTGCTTCGTAGTTTTCCAGGAGAGCAAGGAAGAACCCAGTTGCACAATGTACCCGGTAAGTGAACGACGAGTAAGAGGGCAAGCTGCATAATCTGAGTCACACCAACCAGTGATATGAAAAGGAGAAGTTGCGCTTAGGAGTAAGCCTTGTCCAAGAGTACCTTTCAAATAACGAACCACCTTCAGCGCTGCAAGCCAATGATCTGCCCGAGGAAACTTCATAAACTGGGACAGCGTATGAACGGCGTATTGAAGGTCAGGCCGTGTTGCAGCTAGATAGATCAGACGACCTATGAGACGTCGATAGCGTTCAGGATCAGCCAGCGGAGGACCATCAGCAAGAGCAAGTCGATGATTTTGATCGAGAGGAGAGCCTGCCGGTCGGCAGCCAAGAAGACCCGCCTCGGAAACTATCTCAGACGCATATTTGCGCTGACATATGTAAAAACCTGCAGGACTGCGCGCAACTTCTAGGCCGAGAAAATATTTCAGGATGCCTAGATCTTTCATGTGAAAACAGGAGGACAAATAGTCCTTGAATTGTTGCACGGCAGTTAATAGATTCCCGGAGATAATCAAATCATCGACGTAGACAAGGATACGAAGGACGATATCATCCTTTTTGTACACGAAGAGAGAATAGTCGGACTTGGTCTGAGAGAAACCATAAGAGCGAAGAGCCTGAGCAAGTTTTGCAAACCAACATCGAGGCGCTTGTTTGAGCCCATATAGCGATTTGCGAAGACGACAAACCTTGGTATTATCATTGGTGTGAAACCCCGGCGGAAGCTTCATATACACCTCTTCATGCAAATCACCATGGAGAAAAGCATTGTGTACATCCATCTGATGCACTTCATGATTTTGTTTTGCTGCAATGTCGAGAAAAAGACGAACAGTCGTCATCTTTGCTACTGGAGCAAAAGTTTCGGTATAGTCCAGACCTTCTTGTTGTTTGTTACCAAGAGCCACAAGACGTGCTTTATACCTTTCAAGAGACCCATCAGATTTCTGTTTGATCTTGTAGACCCACATGGAACCAATAGCTCTCTTTCCAGGAGGTAAATCCATAAGTGTCCAAGTTTCGTTGAGCTCTAGAGCTTGAATTTCGGACCGCATTGCCTCTTGCCAGTCTTTAGATTTCATTGCTTGCACAAACGAACGAGGCTCAACCATGGCCGAGAGTGCAACAAGATAGCTGCGATGACTTAACGAAAAACGATCATAAGAATCAAAAGAGCGTAAGGGATAAACCGAACCTGAGGAACTCGGAGGAGAGGGTGAAGACTGAGAGAGAGAGAGAGGAGCAGAGAGAGACACGTTGCCAACAACATAGTCCCGAAGATGAGCTGGTTGTGTTTTAGAACGATGACCCCTTCCAAGTGTAATCTCAACTTCTTGAGGTGGTATCGCAGCTGGAGGATTGATCGAAGAAGTTTCATGGTCTGTAGGATTTGGTGGAGGAGTGTCAACGGCAGGAGCTGGATGATCAACAAAATCATCGTCATCGATAGGAGATCGCACCGGAGGAGATCGTTCAGGTGGTGCAATCTCTAAGACCGTGATCTCGGCGCTTGGAAAGACTGTCTCTGTGAATACAACGTCGCGAGATACAAACACTGATTTTGTTTCCAAGTCAAGAAGTTTCCACCCCTTCTTACCGAAAGGATAACCCAAGAAAACACATCGCCTACTTCGAGAGGCAAACTTATCTCCATGTGTATTCTGGTTGTGTGCATACGCGAGACAGCCAAGAATACGAATGTGCTTCATAGACGGGGCTCGACCATAGAGCTTCTCAAACGGAGTCAAAGAATCCAGAAGTAGAGTCGGAGTTCGATTAATCAGATAACCAGCCGTGAGAACACACTCACCCCAATATTCAATGGGAAGATGAGCCTGAAACCGCAGAGCGCGAGCAACATTCAAAATATGACGATGCTTGCGTTCCACTCGACCGTTCTGTTGCGGTGTATGAACGCAGGAGGTCTCGTGAATGACGCCATTTTCTTGGAAAAATGGAGTGAGACACAAGAATTCTGTGCCATTATCACTACGTATCCGTTTGATTCGTCGGGAGAATTGAAGTTGAATAAGAGCAAAGAAATCTCGCAAACGCTGCGATACCGATGACTTGTCTGGTAAAAGATATATCCAGACAGCACGTGAATGATCATCTACAATCGTAAGAAAGTATCGATTGCCACAGAAAGCAGTAGTACGATAGGGTCCCCACAAATCACAATGAATCAAGTCAAAAAGCTCTTTTGCATTGCTTGAACTATCCGGAAATGAAAGACGAGATTGTTTTGCTTTGAAACAAACATCACAACTCTTAAGTAAAAACTCATTACTACTAGAAAGACTCTTAACACCCGAAATCATGCCGGTAACACGAGACGAAGGATGCCCCAGACGTTGATGCCACAGAACCAAATCATCTTGTAAAGCCGTATGACAGGAAGCCAAAGTATCCACTCCTCGGAACCGATACAGACCCTCTCTCTCTCTTTCACCCGCTCCAATCAGAGTCCTCGTAGTGCGGTCCTGTAAAACAATCAACTTGTCAGTGACTTGTCCTACCAAGTAGTTATCTGTAACAAGCTGACCAAACGAAATCAAATTCGTATGAAATCCAGGAACTAGATAAACATCCAACAAAGAGAGAGACGATGTTAATCGAACGGTTCCTTGTTGAGTGGCCAGAACATTAGCGCCAGCAGGTAATAAAACTGAAACAGGTGATATGTCATGGATATCTTCCAACAGAATTGAATTCCCAGTCATATGATGAGTAGCTCCGGTATCTAAAACCCAGAGAGAAGAGGATGAAGACATACCACTCAGAGGTGCGGAAGCAGGAAGATTACCGATAACGCGCTGTATTGTTTTCCACTGTTCATCAGAGATACCACTCAGACCTTCTCTATCGGCTGTCGAAAGTGAATGAGATGCAGGCAGGACCGAATTTGCAGCTGTGATCTGCGTGACATTCGCACGAGGACCACCACGTCCACGACCAGGATTGTTCTGTGAACCATTCTTTGGTGCCAGCTTGGTTCGTGGTCGATCTCCCCACCATTCGGGATATCCCACCACCTTAAAACAGGAAGCTGCTTCATGTCCCATACGTCCGCAAGCTGAGCAATGGCGAGTTGGATCGCGGTTAACAGGAGTGAAACGAGATGAAGATTCAGTCATCATTTGACGAGAGAGATCATGAGTCGAAACAGGACGTTGAACAGGAGCAGTCATCTGCGAAGCAAATCCCATGACAGCAGGCTTTTGGACAGCATTGTTGTACAAAATCTCGTTCTGTACCACTGTCTGATATATGCTGTCGAGATCAGGAAGAGGTGAGATAGCACATATCTGTTGTCGAATGGCTCCATGAACTGCATCATCCAGTCCTGCTAGAAAGTCGTGAGCATGAAGATTGTCACGTTCTTCTTCACGAGCAGTGTTCAGATCGCAGGTACAGCGTCCACAAGTACATGTTTTCACGGTTGTGCACTCCGCCAAGCCATCCCAAATTTTTGTGAGACGACCGAAATACTCATCAACATTAGAGTCATTTTGTTTACATGCTGCAAGTGCGTTCCGAAGCTGTTGACGTCGTGCGCCACTCTTAAGTGAAAACCGTTTCCTGATGAGTTCCCACAGTTCACGAGCAACTTCTCGGTTCGAGATTGATGAGCAGATGCGAGGCTCAATCGTGGCTTTGATCCAACCAACGATGAGATGGTTATTCGCCACCCAGTCAACGAGTTTATCAGAATCATCTGAGGGTTTCGGTATGGTTCCATCGATGAAACCAAACTTTTTTCGTGAACTTAACGCCATCCTGAGATTGATAGCCCAGTCGTCATAGTTCGTCCCATTAAAGAGAGGATGAGAAATCACAGCTCCAGGATTATCACTTGAGCTGAGATCATATGGAGAGATGGTTTTGGTTTTAGGTTCAGAAGAAGTAGTCATGGTAGAAGGAGATCCTTGCGAGAGCAAAAGATCGAAAATAGAAGAAGCCTAGATGCTTTCGAGGGAAAGCGGCTAGGAGAAAGAAGGATTAGGGTTTTTAGTGTTTATGGCTCTGATACCATATCAAACACGTTTTGGGGAATTTGTGATGTTATTCACAGACCAAAAAAAAGGTCGAACATATATACAACCATTGTACAGAAGAATAAGGAAATATGCTAGATTGGAGTCTATTAACATAAATGGAGAATATACGAAGAATATATCGTAATACTGTCCTTTCTGAGCCGCAGCGTTTTGCAGAAACAAGATTATGAGAAGAGCGATTGTCCCTGCTCGAACGAGCGACATTGTTACCATTGATGGATAATCCGAAAAGAGATTAAAAGGAAAGAAATTAAAATACAGATGATCGATCTGAAATGTTTTAAACCATAACATATTCGTTTATATAATGAGAGATTTAGAGATGAAAATGACTTTTCTTGTATTCATGTGTTAATGATCATGGAATTAATGTAAGGCCATTAAAATCAATTGAAATCTCTTGTTATTCAATTAGCAATTTATAAAAGCTAAATCAAATCTATTGTTATTCAAAGTTAAAACAATATTTTAAAAGAAAATTTGTGAAAAAAGACTTTAGGAGATTTTGCATCTCTTTTTAGTTAAAAATAGTCTTTATTTAATACACTGCTCCACATGTGTTATTTGGAGAGACCCAAATGCAATTAACAAAACAAAAACTACCGTATGATTGTGTTTAAATTCAGTGTAATTGTATATTATATCATTTCTTGTCTGACAAGAAACAAATGAATCTTATATATAATAGGAGGTAGTTCTCTCCTCCTAGAGCGCCACGTCATCAAGGCTTTTTATTAAAAAACTGATGGACCTTCGTATAATATTTCACCCAAAAAAGCTTCAGTTCTCGGTCCACTAACTAAAATCACTGAAGCCCAAATCTAGCGCAAACCCGAGCCTCTGCCCTTTCGCCGCCTTCCTCATTCATCCTCTCTTGCCAGATTTTGTAATGGAGACTTTCGTTACAGTCGACCTTACACATCTCCAGTCCCTTTACTCATCTTTAAATCACACTTTAAACGACTCCAACGCCTATTACTCTCATTCTATTCCCTACACTTTATGCTTTTCAAGATTTCCTTCCATCTTCCACCGTCTCTTATTCCGCCGCCGTCGGTTTTTTTTTTATCAACAACTGCCACCGTCGATAAGAAGGTGAAGTATAGGGTTTATCGTATCTTAAGTTTTATAGGCTTTTTTTTTCCTCCTTGGCATTGTAAGGATTTAGGGTTTTGTTTTTGTCCGATTGGAGTGTTTTTCGGGTGACTGAATTTAAATTATTTGTAGTTAGAGAGTTTTCCTGCTATGTTCGCTGGTGTTTGGTCGGATGATCCCTTTTGGCAGCTCGAATTCACTACACAATTCGGGAATTTTCTAATCTATTGGCAATGTTTATGCTCTTAAATATTTTCATTTCGCTTTCTTACATTATTTTGAGTGTCCTCTGATATTCTGTCCCTGTTAGTGTTATATTTGCGTAATGAGAAGTCCTATCGAGGAAGTGATGGGTTCTGGTATTGTGCCTCGAGGAATTTCTGATGAAGGAGGATTACCCTAAGCTTCAAGTGAGGGAAATCATCCTGCTCTCTCATTTTATTCAAACATCTGTGTAATCTTAGGTTTCAGATCTTCTATGATCTTCAGTCAATATTCAAGTTGCTAAGGTGAATTTGTCATAAGAAACCAACTCTCCTATTTGTGCTTTCTCTCACTAAATCATATCTGAAAAAAGTCTTATATCTAAAGTTACTGCCTTAAAAGTATCACATAGGGTATGCTGAATCAAGCTTCTTCACTCTTTTCCAATTTCTTTAACATTGTACAACTTTAACAGATATGGTCAATTTGTTACACTTCATTTGATTTTATTACTTTTGGGACTTTGCAGGCCGGAATGACCAATACTAGAAAATCTGACTTCTATTTTGATATGGAAGTATTCTGTGGGGTACTCAACATTTCAAACCTTGAGAAATCGTAAGTGCTCATGCTGGTTAAGAATATATACAACAGTATGTATAAATCAGTTTAGGATTAATCGATGAGAAACGGACATAGCTATTTTTCTATATTTCTTTTAGCAAAAACAGTTTATTAGTAGATTTCCACAGTATATTTACCTAAGATCGTATGTACAAGAGCTTCCCCATTCCTGTTAATCCTTTTTTGGTCTCAGATAAATCTTTCGAAAACAAGCTTGAGTATTGTGCGGATGTGGTACCTACAGAATCCACTGAATCTCTTTTGGAAAATAAGAAAATTAGCAAAGAGCTTCATGTGCTTGATCTTTCAAGTGGTTGTGGAGGAATGACGACTTGGTTGAGTCTTCGAGCCAAGATTTCTAGAGTTGATTTCGTGACGGTACTTGCTTTAAGTAATTAATCTTTATCTCTTTAAGTAATGATGGAAACTCCTTTTGCACTCAGTTTCATTTAGTACTCTAAATTCTTATAGGCGACAAGATGTTCTCTATGGCTTGCCTGAAAGCCCATAAACACTTAAAGGATAAAAGAAACTTCTAAGTTTTCCTACTGTTGACAGGTACTCCGCTATGGACCCTTGAGCGTTGTATCCGTTTACGGAATATATGGACAAGTAAGTACAAATTCTTATAGCAGACAACCGATATTTGTTTATTTAATTGTATAACTTACTGTATACTTCTTACAAAATGAAATATATCAATACTCTATGGTTTTTCACTTTGTTTCGAACAGGAAACATAGATGCAGAAAAATTCAGGTTGTGGAGAAGTGGCACCTTTTAGGCAGTATGTATCAAAAGAAGATCATACATATGTTTCAGAGCCACCCTAGGTGGCTGCGGTATTAGAACCAGAAACGCCGTCGTCATCGTCTGGTGGGCTTGCTTGTGCAATCGCTGCACTTTCTCAACGCCAGCAAATGGTTGGCGAATCCTCCAATCACAATCAAAACTTCAATGTTTCTTCATACAGTATGCTTCCTGGTAATTGCCACAGTTAGTTACTACGACATATAACAAGAGGTAGATGACAGTTGCAACGTTTCCCAGTGTCTCTCTGCCCCATTCTATCCCCATTCTATCAGTCCATGATCTCTAAAGAAGATTGGCAAGATATGGGACTTATTTGTAATATTTTTGTTGCTGTGAATAAAATAACTATATGGTGACTTGTGCCTCCGGTTGATGCTGGTGCACTTGATAGAATGGAATAATAGATCAGGGGTTGGCTCAACAAAGGGTGCTTGGGATTCGGCAGATCAAGTCATTGAGGGATCAAATAGATAGTGGGGTCGATAAGATTCACACTACGTTGTTGTCCGTTGAGGCCGAGACACTTGAATTTTTCCAGCTTAAAACCTTTCTTTCTTCTTCTTCCTATGAGCTATAGAATGTAACGTTTTCTGGATATCTTTTTGCTCCAATTTTTAGGAGTTACTGTTACTCCTTAAACCTTTGTTCTCAGCACATGAATGTATCATCTTTATATCACAACCAACCTTAAAAAAGATTATCCCCGCGCGTGCGCGGGGGCTGGCGATCCACTAGTTTTATAAATGGCAGTATAACTCATCGGTTAAGGCGTCTGGTGCTGACAAGTTAGACGAGGGTTCCAAGAGTAGAAACCTTCTCCATTGGCAAGACGTGTTGAATTAAAGATGGTCGTGGAGAGTCTTGATCTGTCGAAGAACTGCAAAACACACACACACAAGAAAGAACAAAAGATTTTTGAAACAAGTCTTGATAATGTTCGTCTCTGCAAGCAATCGTATGATCTCTTGATTGGTTGTCTGAACATTTTCAACTTAATTGGATAAATAATAATTCTTATCCCACTTTGCCAATACAATTAACATGGCGCAACCGTAGATTTCAGAGCAATGAAAGTCTATTGGGCCTCAACTTCCTAATTATCACACTGAATTGAAATCAACAATTACAAAAGGCAGACCTGATCTTCTTCGATTGAGACTTCACCGTCGCCGAGTCGGAGGTCGAGACCCTTAACTCCACCGGAATTAGGGATGCCGGAAAGGAGAAGTAACAGGGAGGAGATGACGAAATTCGTGACGTCATTAAAGTTAAGTGGGCCAAAAAGTTATATTTCCCCCTGTTTTAAATTTCTATTATTTTTTTGGTTAATTTAAGCGGGCCCAAAAGTTTGTTTAGCTTGTGTATTAGAAAATGGGCCCATATAAATTGAATGAAATTGGGCTCTAAAAACCGCGTTTGGCACGCGGGTTTAACACGGTTTGGCACGCAAATCGAGGTGATTTTATGTCGGTTTGCATGCCAAACCGTGTCTGAACCGTGTCTGACCCGTATCCGACCCGTGTCCGATCTGTATCCGACCCGTTGTTGAACCGTGTCCGACCCGTTTTGACACGTGTCCACTTTTGACTTTTTTAAACCGTGTTTGACCCCCAAAAAAAAAACTCAAGGAAAGAGAGGAGGAGCATCGCAATGGCGTCGGGATGGGGAATCGATTTCTGGATGGATTTGAGTGAATGCAGAGAGCCCAAGGATTGTTCTCTTCCTCGAGTGGTTCGACCATTCCAAAGAGGTAACCTACGACTTCCTTCGTATCGATTTGATTCTGATGGTTTTATTAGAGATCAAGCCCAACTCAAGCCCAACTCTTGTACTCTAGGGTTTTAGGCAGATAGATTTGTTATAAAAGCTGTGTAATGACATTGTAAGAGACGAACTTTGGCTGCCGTAAGTGCAGCCTCTCCTTCTTTATTTATGAAATCAATTGAACTATTATAATCTCTTGGTGACAACTTAATCTTTCTCTCCTTTTATATTTCTGCACAATAAAGCTCATTTGAGCTATTTCATTTCAATCTTATTTTGTATCTTGTTAAGCTCATTTGAGCATAAATAAGCTGTCTTTGAATCTTCTCACATGGTATCAGAGTTTCAGTCAATCCATGGGATTCAAAGAATTTTCTTTTATTTCCATCAGCTTCTAGTAAAGTCTCTGCCTTTATCATGGAATCACTCTCATCTCCTGTTTATTCACGGCCCAAGAAGGAATATTTTTCATGGTGGAGAAAGGAGTCACAGTCGCGACCATTCCTGAAGATTAAAAGATCCTCTGTCAAGATCGAAAAGGTGCCGTCTTTAAGTGGAAAGCAGAGTTCGGGAACCTCTCAAGAGTTAGGATTTTTTTAGTGATGGAGATGCAGGCACAAAGAAAATTTTCATGAGAATACTCGCGTTGTTCGTCAACAACATCTTCTGGTATGTTCTGTATCAGCTGAAAATGAGAATAGATGATTTGGTTAGCTGGGTTTGTCTTTGGATTGCTCTTGGGTTTGATATTTCTGTGTTGGGAGAAATCAAATTTCTGTTATGGATAGTTTAAAGATATAGGATGGAATCAAGAGAGCTGGATGATTAGGTCTGATTTGGGTTGATGAAAAATGGTTTTATGGCTTGATGTTTCTGCTTTTACGGAACGCACACAAGATGCTTGATAAAATGTCTAAGAGAAAAGCAGATTGACTAGACTGGTTAGGAATCATAGTATTTCAGCATGAGTAGGCATATTATCCTTTGTGAAGTGATGGATACAGAAAGAAAGAAAGTTATGTGAGAAAGAAGGGTTGAAAAATACCTCTAAGGGACTATGCAAAAAGACTCTCCAAGTACAAAGATACCTCTGAGGGAGCAAAGCTAGATCTCCAAGTATAAACCAAGAGTTTTCATATGGTTTTGAAGAACTTCTGCATTCTTATCTCTACCACAAATAGAGAATTATGTCTACATTGTCATGCTATGGGTTGCACTCTTTCTCCTGCCCAAGCCACCTCAGTTTGCATCTTCAAACTTGTCTTCTTGCTTCCACCCGACGCCAAGTTTGCGGGGGAATATTAGAGATCAAGCCCAACTCAAGCCCAACTCTTGTACTCTAGGGTTTTAGGCAGATAGATTTGTTATAAAAGTTGTGTAATGACATTGTAAGAGACGAACTTTGGCTGCCGTAAGTGCAGCCTCTCCTTCTTTATTTATGAAATCAATTGAACTATTATAATCTCTTGGTGACAACTTAATCTTTCTCTCCTTTTATATTTCTGCACAATAAAGCTCATTTGAGCTATTTCATTTCAATCTTATTTTGTATCTTGTTAAGCTCATTTGAGCATAAATAAGCTGTCTTTGAATCTTCTCATAAACTGTATTTCATTTCATTACGGCTTTCGATCTTTCTCAGGACATGGTTGCTCTTCTTCACTTCCTCAGGAGCAGCAGCAGCTGGAGCAGATTCTTCAACATCCTCTCCTTCCTTCTTGGAGGAAGAAGCAGCGTTCTTCTTCTTGCGACCAACCTCAACACCATAGTGCTGTAGATACCACTGCTTGAAAGGAGCAGCATCAACCTGAACAATGGCACTCTTAACAAGTGTCTTTGTACGGACAAGCTCATTGTTGGAAGCATTGTAGACGACATCTAGGACTCTGGTCTTGCGAGTAACTGCCTCACTTCCCCAGGAGTAGTTACCGGTATCAAGTCTCAACGCACGCCACTTGACATTACCACCACGAACCCTGATTCTCCTGACTGTCTTGTTGCTTGACAATTTGGTGTTGGCAGGCTGCCTTCCCATCTCGTACTTTCGCTTCTTCCTCCATTGCTTCTGCTTGCCTCCAGTGGCACGCCTCTTGTGGATGGAGTCACGAGAAATACCCATTGTTCTCTAAGGGTTTCTCCGCGAGAAAATTTAGCTGCGCCGGTTTGGAGTGATGGAGACGAAGCTACTTAAAAGAAGAGGATTAAATGGAAATAACTCAAATGATAAGATTCAAGCAAAGATAAGATTCATGATTTATTGATAGAAGATTAAATGGAAATAACTCAAATGAGCTTTATTCAAATGCAGAAAAGTAAAGAAACGGAAATGGATTTGGATTGTCACCAAGAACACAAAGATTTTAGAATAATATTGATTTTCCAAAAGTTACAATCCAAGTTCTCATAAGATAGATATTTATACTCATCTACTTGCTTGAAACTCTAAATTACATGGGCTAATGGACTCTCAAGAGATAATATTGGGCTTTGGTTTAGATGCTCTAATACTCCCCCGCAAACTTAGCGTCGGATGCGGAGCTAAGTTTGGAAGCAAAGATGTAGCTGCATGAAAGAAGGATGAGAGCTCGAAGCGATGTCGTTTGAAGTAGTCAATCTCTTCACTTCACCACAAAAATCAGTCTTTAGTGTGAGATCTATTCAGGTCTATCTTTGTAGCCTATTTATCTCACGAAGAGTCCGGGTCTTTTGCCTCGTTTAACTCCCCTAAGCTGTCTCATAATGAAGATGAGTCGCCTTCCACATTCTAATGACATACTAATCATTCTCAGCCTCTTCCAAATGCAAACCAAAAATCTGCTTCTAATAGTTATGTCTCTCTCTTAGACTTTTCATCAAGCATCCTCTGTGCATAACATAAACTTGCATCCAAATTTATCTTAAGCAAACACTCAAACCAGCCTATTTATCACCGCTTCTTAATTCCATAGCTTCTCAATTCCAGCCGTACCCATCATTGTCAAACCAAAGGCAGTCCTATTGCAATATAATTTTCCAATCCTATAATCTAAACCAGCCACTATCTTTCTCAAGCTAGTACAAGATCATAATCACCTGAAGCATGATGTGGAAGAGAAGCTTATTTCGCTTCTGGTTATGCTCTATTTTTTTTTTTTTTCCATGTTCTTCAGCTTGAATTCGATTGGGAGTTGCGCTTCTGCTTCCTGTAGTCCAATGCTTTGAGTTTTCTTCTCGTGGAACCAGAGAAACCATAAGAGACGAGAGACCTTCTGTGGATTCTGACTTTGCTGTTGGGCCTTTTTCTATTTTGGCCCAATAATATGTTGTACCAGCTTGAGCCCATTATCCTCTTTCTTCTTTCTTCAATTTAGATCTAGTTTCTTCCGCAGCCGTCTCAGACGAGTATCTTGCTATCTGAAACTAACAGCTTTTCCGGCCAGAAGCTTGTTGTGGCCAAGTGAAGATGTGAAATAGTCTTCGTCATGAAAAGAACTCGAGCTCCTTGGTTTCTTCTTCAGAACCGTGTATGGAGTTGGTGTTGCAAACGACGTTCATAAACGGAGGCTAAAGGCCAGTAGCTGGTGAGATGATAAAACCCATGAATCCCATAGATCGCCGTGAGCTCTGATACCATATAAGCAGATTCAAGCAAAGATAAGATTCATGATTTATTGATAGAAGATTAAATGGAAATAACTCAAATGAGCTTTATTCAAATGCAGAAAAGTAAAGAAACGGAAATGGATTTGGATTGTCGAACACAAAGATTTTAGAATAATATTGATTTTCCAAAAGTTACAATCCAAGTTCTCATAAGATAGATATTTATACTCATCTACTTGCTTGAAACTCTAAATTACATGGGCTAATGGACTCTCAAGAGATAATATTGGGCTTTGGTTTAGATGCTCTAATAGGTTTTAGGTTATTGTGTAAGCCGGTTTTACTAAGAAAATCCGATGATGATGATGATGATGAATGATGTTCTAAATAGCGGAGTTTGGAGTAATTCCAAAATCGTAGATCAGAGAGTCGGTTTCGTTTGAATTAAGTGCATGAGATTGTAAATTGGTTCCTCTTGCTATGAAATCAACATGTAGATTTGAGTAAAGAGGTTTTCACTGAGCTTAAAATCAGCTCTTCGATTTGGCATTGTGCTGTAGAGTTCATCAATTCCCTCTACACTTGGTCTCTTTTGTGTTTCTTTTTCTACAAAATAGCATATATTTATCCATCACTCATATCTGTGCATCTATCCCTAGAAGCACTTGGGTTAGTAATGACCAGTGGTTTCTTTACATGATATGAACATGAAGTGAGAGAATAGTTCAAGAGTTGCAGTTGATTCCAGATATATGAGGCATTTGTTTGTGTTCATGTTGCAGTTTCAAAGAAGAAAAGTGAACAAGGCGGGGATGGCACTCATACCCATCACTAGTCACCAATCCTCCGTCAACTTTGCATCTTCATCCAGTTCCAGACAAGAATGAAATAAAGTTCAAAACAAAAATCTCAAAAACGCTTTCTTTTTCATGTTCATTGTCTCAACAACCCTTTTGAGTTACAAGTAGTTGACACTTGATTTCACTGACTGATGGTTGACTCCAATGGCTATATTTGACATTAAGTAAATCCATTCTCATATGTTTTTATCGTGAAAGCAGGTTGGTTACCAAGTTAGCACAACTGGAAAGCGAGAAAGCGCAAGAGGAGAAGTTCAAAAGCTTAACGAGGAGAACCGAGAACATGAAGCTGACCGCTCTTCTTGACAAGAAAGAAGCTCAGCTTCTGGCCTTAAATGAACAATGCAAAATCATGGCTTTGAATAAAGCAAGCATGGTTGATCTAATATTCATCACAAGTTCGGTGCAATTAAGAGTGGAAAAAAATAATTCAAACACGATATTAATATCCTGAAGGGAACCCTCCTTTTCTTGGATCACTAACCGCCACAAGCTCACTCCTTCCACCAGAATTCCCACCGGATTCTTGAACTATGAACTGAGCAATTGTCCCTCCAGCGATCGGCGTTAGGACATGACCTTTCTTTTGCAACACAACTCTTGTCTCTTTAGGGATCTCGAAATGATCACTGAACACTGTCGTCCAGTTTTCATACGAAACTGTGTTTGGTATTAGCTGCATATTAAAATTAAAGAAATGTTTAGTTATAGAGAAAGAACAAAGAAAAGAAAATATTTTGAGAATAAGCAAAACAAAACCTGATGGTAGATTCTTGGAGCCAAGACGGATGAAAGAGGATCCATCTTGAGGAAAAAATGATTCAAGAAAACTTCCGTTGTCCCGGCGATGATGTTTGCTCCTCCGCTCGCACCCACGGCGGCTTTCACCTTACCGTCCTGAGTAAAATAAGCGCATGAAAAACCCATCATTTGGAGCCTAATTAAGTTTCGTGTATCACAAGTAAGAGCTGTTTTTCTAACCTTAAGTACAATCGTCGGTGTCATTGAGGACAAGGGCCGTTTCCCCGGACGGATGAAGTTAGCCGGTGCAGGTGGCGGCACATTTAGGTTACCGCTGGATCTCATCGGGATCGAGAAATCATCCATTTCATTGTTCAGAACGATTCCAGTACTGGGAGATAGCATCAATGCCCCAAAGTAACCGTTTATTGTACTAGTCATTGAGACAGCGTTCCTGTCACGATCTATGATCGATAAATGGCTTGTCCCATGATCGTTGATCTGATTCCACCTACGAATTAAATAAAGAAATATTGATAAATCAAGAATCAAAGAAGAAACCAGCAGGTTTGACAGATGAAAAACCATACATGCCGCCATAATATTTAGGATCAAAGGTTTTCTCGTCGTTTATCTTTCTCTTCAAGTCTTGTGCAAACTTTGGAGACAACATATCTGAAACAACCTTAGTAACATCGACGAAATCTGGATCCCCGAGGTTCATTCTAACCGCGAAAGCGTGTTTTAGAGCCTCGATTAGTCGATGAACACCGAGAGGGCCCGAAACACCTGATGGAATCCCATATTGAGAAAGAATATTCAAAACCTGCAACACAAGCAACCGTAAAAAACCTAGTTTTGATAAAATGTGAAAATTTTGCCAAAGATAAACGGACTTACAAGCATCATTGCAGCACCACCGGATGAAGGAGGAGGCATACCTAGTAGTTGGTATCCGAGAACATGTGCAGATAAAGGTTCTGTAACCTTAACTTTATAACTTTGAAGATCTTTCAAAGTTATAATCCCTCCAGATTTACGGATGTCTCTCGCTAGATTAACCGCGACAGTGCCATTGTAAAACGCTTTTGGACCATATTCAGCAATTTGTCTCAGTGTAAAAGCCAATTTAGTGTTACGGATAATAGTCCCTGGCTTCTTGAGCTCTCCATTTGAAACAAATAGCTCAGAGAGACCTTTGTCTGCTAAGATATCACCTCTTGTCGCATTCATCTGCATGTAGAGATACTTTGAAATTCTGAATCCTTCGGCAAGTTTCTCTGCAGGACTTACTAACTGCTTCCATGGGAGCTTTCCGTGTTGTTTCCAAGCTGTGAATAAACCTGCGACTTCCCCAGGAACGCCTACTGATAAGGCTCCTTTCCTCTTTAGATCAGTATTGTCTCCATACATATCCTGCATCAAAAGAAACAACCAAGAACTGTCTATGGTTCAAAAACATCATTGTAAACGCTATATCAATGTTAAGAAACGCTATTTTCCTGCGGAAATATTAAAAAATAGGCTATATATGATTCAAAAACATTAGGAAAACGCTATTTAGGCTAAAATGGCGTTCAAAACGTTATAAAAGCTTAGGCTTAGGCTCGGTTAAGCCATCAACAAAGACTAGGGAGATGCACCTACAATCCACAAATCGTGGACAGAGAAACCGAGGTCGTAGAAATCGAGATAGACACACTTAGGAATTGCCTTAGTAGCACTGAAGTCAACCGAAACTAAAGATTTGATTATTACAAGTTCATTATATGTTTGCTCTCTTTTAATTGCATTTTTAAAAATTGTATGACTATAGTCATAGCTTGTAGTCGTTTATTTTAATAAAAACTACCCTTAAACTAAAAAAAAAAAAAATACTTAAGCTCAAGATTGCATTAAAACGGTTATTTAATAAGAAAATATTGTCTAAACTATGATTGAAAAATGTTATTAACATCTCTTCCTAAAAGAACAGAGCAAAACAGAGGAACACTACATTACTAAAAGTCTAAAACGCTGTTACCTCAGTGGCGGCTAGAGGAGCGGTTTCTCTAGAATCATAAGCAACTGCCTTCCCGCCAGCTATCTTAACCACTGTAAACGCTCCACCGCCTATACCGCTAGACGCTGGACTCACAACACCCAAACAGAGAGCTGCAGCAACAGTCGCATCAATCGCGTTACCTCCTTGACGAAGAACACTCATCCCGATTACAGAACACCGTCCATCGTCTGTTGCAACCGCACCGCGAGACTTAACAATACTTTGCTGTCTTTTCTGAGCCGCAGCGGTTTGTAGAAAAGAGATTAGAAGAAGAGCGATCGTCGCTGTTCGAACCAGCGACATTGCTGTGAATTTTTGATGGAGAGAAATGAAAACCAGAGATTAATCACAGATGATATTTAACGTTGAAACAAGAATGTAGATTCGTTTGAACTGTAAATTCCAAGAATGTTCCGAGCTTTTCCAGAAATTGAAAATAAATTTGGTCAAATATTGAAAAAAGTTCGCACGCGTATACGCAAAAGCTCAACACCCAACAGGCCAACTAAGACTTTATCTTTGATGGCCTTGACCACAAAATAAAAAGCTCATAACTTTGGATTTGATCATTCCCAAAGAAAAAAACGAGACTTTTTTTTTATTTCTCTGTGTTTTGAATTTACTTAGTTCTAGATTTTTTGGAATTAGAAAAAAAAACTTACGATTCATGGAACGTCACTTTCTCAGTAGTTGTAGTTCTTGGCCTCAAGAGATTATTCAGACGAATATTAGGTGGCGGAAAGTCTCATTTGAGTTTCATCTTTATATCCATTTCCCAAAAATGGCCAAGTCCTTTTAATTTTTTTTCTTCTTCTCGTTAATAACTTTTCTTTTAATGACGTAGAGTCTTTGATTATATGGAGATTAATATAATAATATCCCCTAATTTATTCAACAATGTACTCCCTCTGTTTCAAAATGGAAGTAGTTTTAGCTATTTTTGTTTGTTTCATACTCCCTCCGTATAAAATTAAACTAAGTTTAAGAGATTTTATTTTGTCTAAATATAAATCATTTTTTCAATTTTCAATGTAAAATTAATGATATGTTTTAGTTTTTTGACCATTTATATTCTGCAGATTAGTTTATGATTGGTTAATTTTTTTTTAAACTAACAATAAATGATAGTTTAGTTTAGAAAAACTATAAAATTTAATGATTTCTTAATATGTGTGTAAAAACCTTAAACTTAGTTTATTTTTATACAGAGGGAGTATTATAAGTTGTTTTCATATATCTAGACAACTTTTAGCTTTATCAAAAACTGTGCACCCAATCATAATTTATGGTTTCTTTTTATGATTGGTTAAACTGTTTTTAATTATATCTTTATTTTTATTTTTAAATCAGAAAGTAAATTTCTTAATCTTTGTGCTTTTAACCAAAACTACTTACATTTTGAAACAGAGAGAGTAATAAATAAAGTTGGTCCCCAAAAAAAAAAACAAATTGGTCCAACACTTCCACATGGTTTATATTATTGATATTATTGTTGACAAAAAAAAAATTATTGATACGACGACTATATATCAATATCAAATATATATATATATATATATATTAGAAAACAGACAATAAGATCTGAATCGAAGTTAATCATTTGATGAATAGTTTTTACATATTTTTTACTCATACAACAAAAAATGACTTCATTATTTATAGTTTTGAAGTAAACAAACCCGTGAGGTTCAGAAATAATAGGGTCGTGCCAACTTTTTAAAATCCTCATTTGTTTATTGGTCATGAAACCAAGTGCTCCTCTTCATCATTCATGCTTGTCCCTGGCTCCTGCCACCCCCTAGTTGACTGTGAATAAAAAAAAGGATATTTATCATTATTATTTTTGAGAAAATAGACTTCTTTTTTCGTCACCCTTGTATATAAATTTTGAATGTATGGGCCGCTCACAACGATTGTTTCTAATATTAATGGGCCCGTAGGCTACCCAAAACCTCTGTGTATGGCTGTCCTTTGGGGGTCTATAATGAAGATCAAAACATGGGAGTTACAAATGGTATGTTACTAGTTCACACTTATTCTCAAATCTTGCTCTATCTATAGATATATATGGTCTGTTCTCTTTCCGGATGCTATGGTTATTCAAATCTCTGAAATAACATACAACAAATGAAGCTTTGTTTATATATGAAACTTTTTTGTTACAGTTTACCAGTTGATTACAAGACTATACAGTGAACAGTTCCTTCTTCTCTTTGATCTTCCCATTTTATATAATCTTGAGCTGAAGAAAATTGTGGCTAATTCTGCTATTCTTGACTAACCTTTTCTTGATTCAGCTCTGGAAACTTTATCATGTCCACTCCACTCAAGTTCTCAAAACAGTTCTTTATGCAGTGTCCCTATCCAATCTTGAACAAGACTGAACTATCCTGTTCCAAACATGCTTGTTCTGGAATCACATGAACTGATGCAGATTAGTCAAACGCTAAAACAGAAACTGGAACTCTAGTTGTCATACTACAGTCACCTGTATAAGCACATACACTCTTACTCCATATCGGTTTCAAATAAAAGAAGACTACTAACCATGATTCCAGGGAATGTTTGGATAACTCATTGGAGCGTATGCAATCAGATTTACATCCAGCAAAGAATTTGTTCAGTTTCACATCTTTATCTTGGAATCCAGTCAATTGCTTTCCACCAAGTCCTTAGGACCGTCTCGTAGCCTGCTCAATCCAGTTACTTTCCTTTTTGCAGAATCTGAACCAGGTAGTCTTGACCCGAAAGCTTCAAGAGCTTCCAAGAAGAATCTCTTGTTAGGTACAATTCCATCTCTCTCCATTTTCTTCATCAGCATCTGCACATGCTCCTTCATATCTACCTTAGTATACGCCTTATATAGAAGCTTATACGTCGATGCATCTGGATGAACCCGAAAATCACTTGCATTATGGAATAGCTTATCTGCTTCCATGTGAAAACCATTAAGACAGTAAACATCAAGCATGGCATTGAGTGTTGATGACTTCAACACCCTTTCTAATTCAACAACCTCCTCGAATATCTCTCTTGCTCTGGAAACAGAACCACAGTAACCATACATCAAGATCATACACTCATACGTGTTGAAACTTGGTAGTAGTTCATATCATTCATCTTCTCGAAAACCCATTCAGACTTGACTCTTTAAACAGAGCATAACTTGGTCTACTTTACCTGAATGAGCAAAAGCTCTCAACAGGATATTATAAGTCACAACATTGGGTTGACACCTTTCCATCCCTTTCATTTTCTCGAAGTATCCATGGACTTTCTCCAAAGCTTTTGCTTTGTATCGTGTATGAAGATGGGCTGTTATGAGAGCGTTGTAAACAGATGCATCAGGACGACAACCACTGTTTTTCATCTCGGAAAATAGCCACATTGCCATCCGGGTTTGACCCTTTTTCCCCATTACGGATATCAGTTTTGAGTAAACTCCATTATCTGGGATATACCACCACTGTTTCTGCATCCACCTGAACACCTAGAGATGAATCACAGTAAGTTAGGACATTAACACAATGGTTGCTACGCTCTGATGAAGGCACTAACACACCTCAGCACAGAACTTAAAATGGTACAGTCTTGTCATTGGACACAAACACAGCCAATGAATCTACCATTGAGCTAAACAGGTTAAAGTCTAAATCTTTTAAAACACACATAAGCTGATACTCAAACATTAGGCAAACACAGAATCTAAAATACTCAAATTCATGCGAGGAAGAAGATAAATTTACATTTTTTGAAAAATCCCAGAAGCTGAAACTCCAATTTATGGATACCCAGAATCTAAAATCAACAAAACTGAAGCAGAGAAGAATCAAAAACCTCAAGACATTGCAGCCATTTATCACTCTTCCCAAGCTCTTCAAAGAGCAAGAAACAATGCTCACATCTTACGACCTTCACGTACTTGTCAAGCGTCTTAACAAGTGGTTCTCTGTCACTGATCCTCAACATCAGATTCCGTACGAGCACTCTATTCTCTCAATCCGCGGTCTCTCTCTCAGCAAGTTTCCTCCTTGAAGAAATAGCACCGCAGGTTATCCTCGCGGCGCTGGGTTTCGGTGAGAAGCGAAGCCATTTGTGGTTGGTCTCTTGGTAAAACGAAGAGATGAAATCGGAGAATCTCAGCGGCGTTGTCAACAAGTAATCTACCGCCATTCTCCCCCTAATCCTTTAGTGTGTAGATAATAACGTATATACAGAACCAAAAAAAAAATAGAGTGCATATTAAGAAATTACAGAGAACAATAGGGGTGATTTTTGTAAATAGAGCAAAAAAGTTAAGGATCAAATTTTCGGGAGTTTTGAACCCGACGTGAATCGAACACGCAACCTTCTGATCTGGAGTCAGACGCCCTACCACTGCGCCACGGATCCTGTTGCAATAATAGCGTCTCTAAATTTAATACCCTAAACCTTCGGTTAACCAATATGGAATCTGTGGAACAACACATCAACTCAATTATCCAAGAACCTTAGCCATGCATCAAAGTAACTTGCGCAAAACGAATCGCTACATCTTGGCACCTGGACTTGAGTTGTCTTTTGACGTGCTCGTCCCAAAACTTTTGTTTTCGTATATCACATGGTTGGAAATGATAATAACTTTGGATGACTTAGCTGAAAATATAAATGAGACGTCTAAATGTATTAATTATGTATGTATGATGTAATTTCTGTTAATTTTGAAGAATAGTCCAAGCTATCAGCTAAGGCGATCAAAACGAGAAATATGCGTTTTAGGCGTCGTCTAAAATCTTGAAACATATTCCCTCTATCCTATCCTATCCTATGTAAAATATTTCAGATTTTCAGTTACATTTTATATGATTTTTTTTTCACGTTCTTATGCAAATTTATACTTATTTAATATGTTATAATTATTAATATTATGTAATATTTTGCTGTTGATTATAATATTTTTATATAAAAAGTAGAAATATTTATGATTTTTTAATTCTTACAATTTAAACCAAAACATCTTATAAATTAACATAATGAGTATTTGGAAGCAACTTAAAAATTTGGATTTCGTATATATATATATTGTAAGTTGCTTTTCTTTGGAACAATCACCACTCCATAATCCATTATCCCCATCCCCATTAGCATATACCGATTGTCGCTACGGTTTAGGACCGAATTAATCTCCGATACCGCCACCGCCACTACCGATACCGCCACGCCCTGATATACTGCCTCCTACCTGAGTCTTCATCTCTCTAACCAACTTTTTATTCCAAACTCCCCCTATTTCAGTTATTAACAAAACAAACTATTAATACATAGATGGACATGCATTTATATTATTAAATATATCTTTACAACATTACAAGATGATTAATAATTTCCTCAGACATTAAATTTTCAAATTTTGGAAGATAATAAAGATGGATCAAGGTAGCATAGATGGACATGCATATTTTTTGTGTCCACATATGGACATGCATTCTTTAAAACATTAGAAAATTATTTATAATTTATAAGTATTTAAACTAAAAAATCAAATGACTGGATTTAAAATGCAGCATAAACTTTTTTTATTAAAAAAAGTTTGAGAGACGGAATGAAATAGTTTCTCATAACTAGATCTTTACTTTTTAAGACATAAAGTATAGGGATCTAGTTCCTTACTTGTTTTGAGAGATGGTGGTCGAGCCAAGACAGTGTCTGATGATGCAGAGAACAAGAGAAGAATCAAAGTCAATAACCAAACCATATACTTCATTTTGGCTTTGTTTTCTTTGAGCTTACTTTCATGAGTCTTATAATATGTAAAATGGTGTATTTAGACCATGTACAACGAGGGTTTTTAAGCTCGGGTTTCTTAACTATTCACGTGGGTCCCACGTGAATAGTTAAGAAACCGGGGTCTAAAAATCCTTAGTTAAGGATCGGTCCTTACACTGTTCATGACACGTGGCAGCTTGTCATTCGTCTATTTTTTTTTTTAATTTTTTTTTTTTTTACACATTTCCCAAAAAAAAAAAAAATTTTTTTTTAAGAACCCCATGAGGGGGTTCAAGGTTGTACATGCTCTTATATAATTATAAATAGAGAAATTTTTGTCAAGTCAAGCGAATTAACTAGGTCGTTAATAATGTGGGGTCTAAACGAAGAAAAATATTCATTCTGATTGATAATAAACCCACGAAACACGCACAATATTAGTGATGTGAAGCAAACGAGGGAGACCTAAACGTGATGGAAATATTACGTCCGGTGTCAATATGGGCGCCGGAGTTTTGCCCGGAAACTCGGAGTTGGAAGGACCCGACGGCAAAATGGCGTATATGAAAGCTTACTTTAAGAGAGTTATCGGGTCTAAAGACTCAGAAACTTTCTATATGTTAAGAGTCCTGAACGAAATAATGGACCCGAGCTTAGTTTTTTCTTTGTAAGAGTTTGATTCATTTAGAGCACCCCGGCGGTGAACCCCTCTAGAGGGTTCTTAAAAAATTTTAAATTCTTTTTTTCCGAAACTTTAGAAGAAAAAAAAATTGACCAATCCCGGCTCGCCACGTCACGTGAACAGTGACGAGTCGGGTTCTTAAAGTCTCTTAGCTAAGAGCATGTGCAATGGCAGTCCTTAGCCAAGGTCCTTAGCAAAAAAAAAAATATAATATTGTGTGGATCCCACGTGGGACCCACACTTTTTTAACAACCGAGCTCCTAAATCTCTAAAATAAGGACTGCCTCTTAACTGTTCCTGCCACGTGTCAGCGTTTGATTGGTCCGTTTTTTTAATTTTTTTTTAATTTTTTTAGGATCCGAAAAAAAAAAAAATATTAAAATATTTTTTTAAGCACCTTTGTGCAAGTATGAGTGTTGCACATGCTCTAAGGAACTATTGAAAGGGGGAGGGGTTCTTAATTTTGCCTAAGGAGGTGCTTTTAGACCATGTACATTCACGAACCCCCTCTTGGGGTTCTTAATTTATTTTTTATTATTATTTTTTTTTGACAGATGAAAAAAAAATCAAAAAAAAAAAAAGAAGGAACTAATAAGAAACTGTCACGTCAGCATGAACAGTTAAGGATCAGTTCTTAACTAAGGATCGGTTCTTAGAGGAATTCTTAGAAATAATATTTCTTTTTAATTGTTTTACCTAAGAAACCGTGCTAAGAACTCCCCTAGAACGTTTGATGTACATGCTCTTAATATCGTCTAAATTAATCAAAGACCGGAGACGGTGGTTGACGTTATATATATTATGATTTTAGGATGATTAATTATATTTTTTCCTATTTTTATATAATTAATTAATTATTCTAGTCATATTTTGACTTATGAAAATGATAGAGGCCACACGTTTTGATCCAATAAGTCTTGATGTTTTCGGTTTGTAATTACAGAAGAAACTAACTTTTGTTACACAACGTTTTTTATTATAAAAAGGCAAATTAATTGTTACCACAACCTTAACAGATTTTACGCATAGTTTTCAGAACAATCTGATACATTTTCGTTTAGCCAATATGGAATCTGTGGAACAACACATCAACTCAATTGTCCATGCATCAATGTAACTTGCACAAAACGAATTGTCATTACATCTTGGCGCCTGGACTTGGGCTAACTTTTTGACGTGCTTGCCTTGAATTACTGCCTCCTACGTCAATCTTGATCTCTCCGATCAAATGTTGATCCCAAACCATTTCTCCATTTTCTTCCCATATACAAAAATATATGAAGTGTTTAGTTCAAAATCGTTGAGAAATTAAAATCAAATTCATATTAGATATATATCCCAGATGATAGCTCACTTAATATACGATTTAAGTATATCATGACTAGAAACAAATGGTTTAAGAGATCAATAAAGTTTATCATGACTAGAAACTTACTTGTCATGGAGGTTTGGTATGGTATCCGAGCGGAAGCTGTGATTGATGATCCAATGAACAATAGATAAATCAAAGTAAATAACCAAACCAAGCGGTGATACATTATATTTTTATTTAATTGGTTTATATAAACTTAATGGATTTTACTAGTAAACTTTTGTCTCTGACGACAAAACTGATATGCATGACTTTATTTGCTGAAAATATGTGTATTTATAGAGTTGTTTTCCTGACTTTTTTCTTTGACTAAGGAGAAACATCGTTCCAAAACCTTTGTTTTCGTATATCATATAGTTGGAAATGATAATTTCGGATGAATTAGCTGAAAATATAAATGAGACGTCATCTGGCTGAATGTATTATGAAATTTCTGTCGTTTTTTTTTGAAGAATAGTCTAAGTTATCGGCCAAGACGGTCAAACGAGAAATATGCGTTTAAGGTTTCGTGGGAGAAAAATATCGTAACAAAACGGTCAAATAATTACCAAATAATAATAACTTTGAAGTATATTTGGAAGCAACCCAGATGGACATGCATCAATATCAATGTTTACAAACCGGTTGGCCATAAAAATAAATTTCTTAATTTTTAAACCAGTAATTTAACAAATTTCTAGATATATTTTAAATTAGTACATTAAATTCTAAACCGAAAAATATCAACAAAACCCAAATTGGGACTTGATCAGTAATACAATAAAAGAAACTGATGTTTATGATACCACAAAATTTTGAAATTCGCAAAAAATTAACAGAATTGATACTTTGTTAATTAAAAAAAAACTTATAAACAAGAAACATCTTCAAATTCTTCATATATTGTTATTTTTTATTATTTTAACTATGTTAATAGTTGTTTTTTACTAATATCATGTATTCTATAACATTTTATGGTCTAATAAAATGAATATGTTAAAAAAATATCTTAAATCGGTGGTCAATAAAACCTCATTTTTTGAATAATCAGAGTTTCTATATACAACTATGAATTAAAACAAAGACATGAAAATTCACAAATTATTTTATAATTTATGAACTAATTCTTACGAAAATTTTAATTTTTATTGGTAAATTTATAAATAAATAGTTTTATCTTCTATATTATATTTTAAAAATATCTAATCACATCTTAACTCTATATTAATATTCATAAAACTAGTTTGGATACTCATGTATTAAGGATTTTTCCAAATTTGAAAACTAAAATTTAATTTACATTAGCTATGATTTGGTCGGCCTTTCAGGCTAAATGTAAATATTAAAGCCCATTAGTCGAATACCCCGCGTTTTATTAAATAAATAAGCTCGTCGCCAAGTAATTCTGCTATCTCTTTTGTTAAACCCTAAAATTCAAAGCCACGGCACACTGTTCTCGTTATTGACCGGTTTCAAAATGGCGTCGTCAATGATAGTTACTGATCGCAACTCCTTAACGGCAACGCGTCTAATACATTTGAACCACCGCAACGGCACTGAACTCCTTCCTCGGTGCGTCCTTGGCCAATACCGTCTACGAAACACCACTGTCTTTGGCCGCTCTCTCTCCGTTCGCTCCTCTTCTTCTCTTATCCCTGCCATTTCTGGTAATCTATTCCTTTGAATTGTTACTCCCGAGTATTAACATAAATTATACTCTCTTCGTTCTTTTATGATTGATGTTTTAGAAAAAAAAAATTTTGTTTAAAAAAAATTGATGTTGTAGGTTTTCTATGCAATTTTTACTAATTAGTTTACAAATTGTGAATTCCAAAAACTATATTAAATTGTTATTGGTTAATAGTTGTTGGAATGTGTTTTAATAAATGAAAAATATGTATTTATAACTAAATATTAATTATTTTTTAATATGCTTAAAAATTCTAAACCTTCAATTTTTAAAGAACAGAAGGAGTAAATTTTAATTTCCTTTTAGCTGTTACGAATTCAGAGGCGAAGGTACTTGATGGAAAGGCTGTGGCAGAAACGATTAGAGATGAGGTGACGTACGAAGTTACGAGAATGAAGGATTCAATCGACAAGGTTCCAAGAGTAGCAATGATCTGTTTTGTTGACAGACTATATTCCGCAACTAGTGTGAAGAAGAAAGCTTTTCATTCCGTGGGCATGGAACTAATTGATATGTGGTTACGTCCTGAATGTTACTCATCAGAAGAAGAGGTCTTGGAATTCGTCTCAGACATCAAGGAAACTTATTTCAGTGGAGTCACTTTTCAGCTGCCTTTACCTTCGGTAAGTCTTATTTGATTCATATTCTTGACTAAACCAAAGATCGATTCTGTTGTTTTATTTGGTCAGCATTTCGATCAAGAGAAGATATTCAATGCAGTCTGCATAGAGAAAGACGTTGAAGGACTCCGGTTTGGAGGGCTTGCGATGGGTGGAAGAGAACCTTTATTCGTTCCATGTACTCCTAAAGGATGCATTGAGTTGTTGCGTAGATACAATGTTGAGATCAGAGGGAAAAGAGCCGTTGTTATCGGAAGAAGTAAAACTGTTGGTATGCCAACTGCTCTGCTACTGCAGGTAAAAATGAATTGCTGTGTTAATTCGAGTAAAACCTTATAAGAAAAAAAGCAGCTTTGAGGAATGCAGAAAACTTAAAAGAGAAAACGATACCGAGGCAAATATCTTTTCTTCTAGAGTTTCTATATTATTTTGTGAGTGTTAATATTTACAAACTATAATACCGTTTATCCGATACAATATTCGTGTATTGGTCTATAGAGGGAGGGTGCGACAGTTAGCATTATTCATTCAAGAACAAAGAACCCTGAAGAGATCACAAGAGAAGCTGATATCATAATCTCAGCTGTTGGACAACCAAACTTAGTCAGAGGAAGTTGGATTAAACCGGGTGCAGTTATCATCGATGTTGGGATTAATCTTGTTGAGGTAAAATGTGAAACAAAGTTTCGACATATATGGTAATGGATTTGAATGTTATATGAACATTTGCAGGATCTGAATGCTTCTCATGGTTATCGATTGGTTGGAGATGTATGTTATGAAGAAGCTTGCAAAATTGCATCTGCGATTACGCCTGTTCCTGGTGGTGTAGCACCAATGACTATGGCTATGCTTTTATCCAACACTCTAACAGCAGCCAAGAGAATTCACAACTTCTCGTTATGAGTCTATCTTAAAAAAGAAGAACAAGATTCCAATGGTCCTTGGAAAAATGACTAGGTTTTAACCTTTTTGTGTTAAAAATGATAAAGTATTTCTTTCTTTTATTTTGTTATGGATATATCACTATTAATGGTGACAAAAATGATATCATTATTGATACATATTTAGTTTTTGCAGTGTTATTCTATATAATTTAGAAAATACTACTCCTTCTGTTTCATATTAAGGCTCCAATTGGTGACCATAGTTTAGGAAAAGAATGATGATGAATTTTTAATTCCTCAAAATTTTTACCAATTAAAAGGAATTTTTTGTCAAAATTCAGACATATGGGTCCCACAATATTTCATATTTTTCCTCATGTTTAAGGAATGAATGAACAAAAAAATTTCTCTGCAAATTTGATGAGGAACAAAATATGAATAAAAATTCCTCTACATTCCTATTTTTTTGTTAATTCAATTCCTCAAATGACATTTTGTCCAATTCCTTTTGTTCATTTTAGTGGTCACCAATTGGAGCCTAAGTGTCGTTTAAGGTTTTTTCACACAAATTAAGAAAACAACTAAATTTTTTGTTTTACCCCTCATAATTATATATATAATGTGTTCATATTTATTATTAAGCTTAAAGAATAAGGATAAAATTGGAAAATTGAGTTCAAAATTGCATTGAAAATGTAAAACGACACTTATATTTAAACAAAAATTAAACTTTAAAACGACACTTAAAATAAAACGGAGGGAATATATTTTTAGATATTAAACTAATTATGAAAAATGAGAGATATTGAACATTTATTATTCAGACATTTAGAATGCATTTGTCTGAGCAAGGGGTTGATGCAATTATATGAACATCAAACCCTTGAAACACCAAAAAAAGCTTGAGGACTGTCCTTTACTTGCTAGAAGAGCAGTGCCATGGACTCTTTGATACATTTGGACCACCGTGTCGCGGCTGCATTACACTCCGGCGGCCTCTGACCTTATTGGAGTTGACTTGCTGTAGATTTCGTCCCAGTAATCGTCACCATCTTCATAAGCATCTTCCTCAGTCTCATAACTACTGTACTCACCAGGAACGGGCTCAAGGAACAATGACACAGCTAGTGGGACGATTTCGTGTTTATACGCTAATGCTCTATTAAACTCGAAGAAACTCACAAGTGGACTAAAAAAGTCGAAGAAACTCACAAAGTCCTTCTCCTCCTCCTCTTCCTCGGTCCTCGTAGTCAAACAGTTTCCTGGATACCACTCAATCTCGGTTCCAATGGCCTTCTTAAAGGCATAGTGGATATCCCCATCAATCAGATAATATCTCTTTGTCAAGACAGAGTTCTTGAAGTAAGGGTTCTTCTCATCAAAGAAAAACTCAATCTTCCACCATTTTGGTTCTTCAGGCATACTCCACCAGTTTGGTGCTTCTTCTTCTTCTTCAATCCTACTCCATTTAATATCTTTAAGATACTTAAGAGCTCCTTTATCTTGCTCGTTTATCTAGAAACACACCAAGAAAATTAACAAAGAGAATCGTCTTTTCATAAATAAGATAGCGAACTTACATCATAAGTTGCATATGCATTACTCTTCAACACAGTAAGCCAGAAATTTGGTACTCCTTTCTCTGCACAAGGTTTGAATTTTGAAATGTGAATTCATCAAACTAAGTGTATAATAATTAATAAACACACCTTGAGCTTCTCCTTGTTCTGATATTACACCTTCAACTTCAACCACACCGTTCACAATCTCATATCGCTGGTGATTGGGTCAATATCATTAATAACTTTGTACCATACAAAAAAACTATTGACTCAATTAGCAACAATTCCACGAGCCTGAAATCAGTCTTTAGATAATCAAATTTAAAGATTAACTTTTAAACCTAGAGCACAAGAGAACCAATCCTCTTGTGTTACCATTATGTCACCATCTATTTGATAATATAAGAGAAGTAACAATAGTGATGTAGTCTAGTGGTTTATATTAGTACTAGAGGTTTGAAAAAAGAACAATTCTTTTGTGTTACCACTAAGTTACCAACTCTTTGATAATATAAGAGAAATAACATGATGTTAAAGACTATAAAATTCAAACCTTGGTGTATAAAGGCTGATATAACTTGTTATATTTAGTTTCTAGAGCTGCCCTCTCCTCCAAGTATTTTGCTTCCAGTTCATCGTATTGCTTCTGAATCTCTCTTAAAACCTCGACATGCGGACTCAAATTCTGACCGGTGAACCATGACACAGCATGCGAGATGATTTCGTGTTTAATGGTTAATCCAGTTCTCCAGTCCTCCTTCGGATCCTTCTTATTAGCAAGATTCCAATATCCGTATTGAGCTGGACTAAAAAAGTTGAAGAAACTCACAAAGTCTTGGTAATTGGTTGATAGTTCAGATATCAAACGTTTTCCAGGGTACCACTCAATATTCCTCGTTCCTTCAGTCCTCCAAGGTAAAAAGTTGAAATATGGGTCCCTTGTGTAATATTCCTTGGTCAATACCGTGTTCTTGAAGTAAGGGTTGTTCTGATCAAAGGAAAATTCAAGCTTGAACCCTCCTTTAAGAATACTCCATTTGATATCTTTAAGATACTTGAGAGCTTCTTCATCTTGCTCAGTTATATCCTTACTAGTAATTTCATTGTTCTTCAACACAGTAAGCCAGAAATTTGATACTCCTTGGCCATTCACAATCTCATATCGCTTGGTAAATAAAGGTTGATATAAGTTTAGATAGTTGGCTTCTAGAGCTAACCTCTCCTCGATGAATTTTTTTTTTAATTCATTGTATTGGTTCTCAATATCTATTAATACCTCCACACGCTTCCTCACTGCCGGATTCAGGTTCGTAAGTACATCTCGATCCAAATCATCATCATCTGATGATGAAGATGATGATGATGATGTGGTTACTACGCACAAGATTTCAAGAGTTAGTTTTCAGTCAAAAGAGGCTTGAATATTGATATATAACATAGCAATAATGATACCTAAAACTGGAACAATCGGTTTTGAGCTTCGTGACAGTAATCTTGATTTTGGGAAGGAAACAAAATTGGAGAAACACACTCTTGAGTGTTTCTTTAGATATGAACTCTGAATCCTGCAAGTACAAAACACACATCAATCTATGTGCTATGATTCAATATTATTTTGTTATTTCTAATGGAGCCGATCGAGTGGATATTCAGAAATCATATGATACCAAGAAAAGAATATTTTCATAATTAGTAACGCAAAAACAAAAATTGACCTCAAGGGCTCGTAGCCAGTATGTTCAATAAGAGAGCCACGATCAGTGGTTATCGCCAAAGCCTGCATATTTTCGTCGCCGGCGAGAGTTTTCTAGGGTTTAGGGTGTATATATGAATAAAAATATCGTAACCACAAAAATAAAGAAATAAAAAGAAGAGAAGCATCTTAATTTTAGGGCCTAAAATATCTGGACCTAAGTCGGATCAAAAATATTTTTAATTTGATATACTCTATCCACTTGTAGTTATGGTTCATGGGGATCTTTATGAATTTTTATTCAGGGACCACAAGACCAAAACAACCGTTGCAACCATTGTTACGCTAAAAGAGCTTGTTGGGGAAAATGGTGGTGTTGCTTCTGTGCTTGACACAGCGATTAACTGGTGGTCGAATTCGATGAGCGAGGAGGATAATAATAAGTTTATCAGCCTGTTGATGGCCGAAGCTGCTTCATTCAAGCTCAGGCATGGTCAAGAAGAGGAGAGGCTTCACGGCTATACGAAGAGATTGTGAAAATCAGCCGTAATCAAAGAAGTGTACATGCTATTGTTGGTCTTGTGACTATGCTTGCTCGTGTTTTCAATGTAGAGAAAACAAAAACTTACGCGAAAAAGCTATAGCCGTTGAAGGTTGCTATAGGATAGATATATATTAGAACATCTTTTGGTTTGTATATTTTCCATTTATCTTTAGATGTTGATAAGTAAACTCGTTATATATATGTGTATTCTTTTCATCAATAATACAAGCAATATTCAAAACTCTTACATGGTATCAGAGAGTTGAAAGCGATGGTGGTGGCTTGAGAATTAGGTCAGACCAAATAGCTTATGGCTTCTCGACATCGGTGCCTCACACCGTATTGCATCAGATTTGTCTCAACTCTTCATTCACTCTCCATATCATGGTCATAAGAACAACACTGTAGGCATGGCTCAGGTTTGCCTGTCACACACAAGAACCTCCAGATTGACCTTTCTTTCAGGTCCTCTTTTGTTATCAAATGTTCTTTGTGTGCCATCTATTACACGTCCTCCAAGCTTCAAACTCCAACTCTCCAATCCTTTGGGAACCTCCAATTACCTAGAAAAGCATGAAACTACTCTAAAAGCTACAAAAAAACATGCAAGTCTTAATTCTATACTACCTAATCTTCTAAATGCAAGAAACTCTAAGAAAACCTATATGAAACAATGCAAATGATACCAAAACATAATTTGAAAATAAGCTAAGAATGCCTAAAATATGATAATATCAATTCCTCCAAACTTGTTATTTGCTTGTCTTCAAGCAAACAATCGAAGATAAGAGAAGGAGAAATGTTTGAAGGTGGGAGCTCAAATCCAAAAGTTTATTCAAGATCAAAAAGTTTTAAAGTCTAAGTTGAAATTTATAAGATGCAATCAAGACAAACATTACTCCAAAAAAGTTAGTTATACCCATTCTAAAAAGACTCAAACTCAAACATCAACACATGCATTCAAATCAACTAGCTTTTTAACATTCATTGAGAGTTTGAAGTGAACTAAGCTCATACACATAGATTAGATTCACTTGTCTTAGGGGAAAGGTTTTGAGATAAAAATGATCTCAATCCAAAGGTTCTTCAAATACATGAGATTTCTCTAAAAAGGAAAAAACCATGGCAAAAAAATGCTAAGAGTCAAAAGTATTAGACCATGGATTTAACTATGATATCTGTGAATCAACAATAAAATAATAAAACAAGATATTCACTTAAGCATTGTCGTAGAGCCTGAAACACTAAACAATGAATAATTCATTTTGTGGCGTCAATCACTTGTTTATCTAAATTTGCTAAAATTTATTTTGCTAAATAAGTAATTAACAAACATTAACAAACAAGTCTAACAAACTCAATAATCATCTAGAAAATTGCACAAAGGTTGCACTACTACTAGCATATCAGAGGTCTTTTTTTCCTAAACAAATCCACTGAATCTAAGCTAGACTAAGCAATAGATAAAGTAAAAACAGAAATCGCAAAATTGTAACTCTAGCTCCTAAATAAATATTTAAATCGATTCAAGATGTTTAAAAAAAAAATTCAATGTAAACATAAAACATAAGGTGCAAAATGTAATCAAATGTTATAATCCATAAATAACTATACGTAAACATCAAAACATAAAGTTGCAAAATGTTATCAAATATTATAATCTCTAAACATTAGTTCGTGAGAAGGAAAAACCAAAGATGACCTTGAAGTCGGCTCTAATGACGAAGATGCACACGGAAACGCCGGTCGTTGGAAGAATTTCAACGCCACTGCTCACGAGCTCATCAAATGAACTATAACTGTAATGCTTTTATTTGTTCCGGTCTTCAATTTTTCTCTACTCATGGTTAAAAGTTTATTCATAATCTTATTGCAGACAGTCAGTTTATGTAGCGGAAGGGGGCAATTGTGGACACATTTTTATTTGTAGGAAAAGGAGCCTCCAATTGGAGTTTGAGAGCATTGGTGGTTCTAGTCATTGTTGTCACCCTTTTCAAGGGTATTGAAAAATGTGCACATTGAAATTTTTAGTTTTTTTTTTCGAAATAATTTTTAGTTTCATGAAATAAGTTTTAGTTTCATGTGTGAAAAAATAGAAGTCATAAGTATAATTAAATTATGAGCTTAATCATAGAGAGAAATTAAAGAAAGAGCTAATGACACCAATTCCATATCATTTAGTGAACCTCTGGAAAACCAATGGCGGAGCTTGTATCCTGCTCACAGCTAAATTAAGCATATATTAAGCAAAAAATAAGAAATTTTTTTGAGGATCCTCTGTATTTTCTTCTCAAATTGGATATGATATTAGAATTGGGTTTGAAGTTCAAAATAAAGATTAAAATTACAGTAGACAATCTCCAATTTTGTGAAGCTTGTGTTCATTTATTGTATATAAGTGAAATAATAATAAAATTTGTATAATGATTTGAGTTGAGTTGGATAAAAGCTAATGGAATCCCTCAGTGGTGTAAGCAAGAAGGGATTAGGGGTCACATGACCCCTATAAATTTAATATTTTAATTATTTAAATGTAAATTTGCATAAAATTTGCTTAATATTTTTCTAATATTTGATCAAAATGGATTTGACCCCATTCATTTGTGTTCTATTTTTCATAAAACCTTAAAAATAGAATATTTTAAAGACTAACATTACGAAGTATGCTATTGTAACTAATATATATATATTAGTTACTCATTAGAGTCATTTTGGGATTTATTATATATAAAATATATGTGGATCGTACTAAATATTTTCTAATGATTCCATTCTAAAATATATTCACAATATCTTTCAATATCTTTTGTTTCAAATATAATTATATATTTTATATTATAATAAATATTAATTTCATATTTATAACTTTTTATCAAATAATTTTAACTACATTTTAATCTAAATATTCTATAATTTACGGGTTTATTAAAATATATTCATTATAACATCTATATTTTAATATATTATATAAGTGCGGTATAATTTTAATTAATAATATATTTTAATATATTATATTCGTTTTAAATATAAATCTATATTTTCACATTATAACAAAATTTTACAAAATTATTTTTAAAAGAAAAATATACATGCACTTATTTACTTTACATTAAAATAAAATATACCCGCACTTATATACTATACATTAAAACTTCTCATATATATATTTCTAATTCTAGTGTTAGTCAATAGTTGTGTACAATACAATACTTACATATTAGTATTTATTAACCCAAAAAATAGTTAACATATCGAAACCAATAGAGTCATATACACGTGAATCTTTTTAAAATTATGGTATCATGAGATTGTTTTATAGTTTTTTGGTCACAAAGTATGGTGTTTTAGCAATCCTCAAATTTCTTAACAAGGAATCCACAAATATGGTAAATTTTTATTGATTGTAAATTTTTTAACGAGGTTGGTTTGTTATTATGGCTTACCTAAATCAGTGAAATTTTAGTGTAAAATGGTGTAAGATAGTCAGGACAAGGTCTATGGACACAAGTCAATTCCTCTAATATCACAACAGCTTAATTTAAAGATATTTATGTGCTAAAGTAACAATGTTAGTGATTCCATAAATCAAATAATCATAATAAATAAATTTTTTAGACCGTTCAACATAACGATGTTTCTTGACATAATGAATTATTATTTTTTCTTTATAATGTTAGTTTAGCTTATTTTATATATTCATAGATAGTTATAGTTTTGAGCTTTTTTTTGGTCAAATAGTTTTGAGTATAAATGTAGATTCAAATATGGTAGTAGTGTTAATACATTTTTATAATAAAAAATTAAAAAAAAAATAAGGATGATCTGCTATGGCATTGAGTCTGTAAACTACCGATATTAACGTTTAATTGAAGAAATGGAACTATGACAAACTATATTCCAATCATTTTTTGGATTATTAGAAGGTTCGAATTTGTAGGTTTATATGTCTCTATCAAACGGATCTAAACCAAAACCATATTAAAAAGAGAAGATTCCTCCTAACTAACTTTGTATTTAAACCAAAAAATAGTAACAATATTATTCCACCATCTATTTAAACCAACTCTAACATGTATTGATCAAATACATAAACATTACTGGCAAGAATACTAGTGTAAATATAAAACCAATATAGAGTAAAAAGCTTGATGTTCCAAAAAAAAAAGAGTAAGAAGCTTAAGTTCTCTCACTAAGACAAGAAACAACTTAAAAACTCAATAGAGTGTGTAACAGAACCTGCAACGAAAAGTTTTATTGTAAGTAGACAATCACAAAACCCAAAAGCTCAACACTCTTCTTCCGTTAAAAGAGCATCTTGCCTGAAGATAATGAATCTGAACTGATCACCGGACCTGAGACGGAGAGCATATCAAACCAGATGCGTCTGCGCCAATGACTGCAAGCTCACATACTGCACATATGTTTCCTTCCTGGCTTGGAACAAACCGGGCAGTGCAGTATGGACAGGAAACGTCTTTCTGACCTCTGTAGATCGGGACATAGGTTGACCCGCATATCACGAACGGGTTTCTGAAGTCGTAGTTGAGCTCGGTTTCATCATTCATATTGCGTTCAGCGGCTTGAACAACTTGTCTAGCCGTCTTGGCCTGGCTCTCCACTGGGTTGGTTTCCAACAATCTTTTGGCGAAGTTATATGCGGTGGCGAGGTTCTTTGCCTTGTAGCAGACGCCCATTGCACTAAACAGCGCCAGTCGTAAGTGAGGTAGTTGGAGGTTGCAGTGAGTAAAGTAAGCAGCTAGCTCCTGCTGCCTCACAGGATCATCTTTCGTCTCTCTTCTCTTAAGCTCCATTTTAAGACCTAGGACATATTCTTTAACGATTATGATTAGTTCCTTAACCTCATCGACTTCACTTCTTGACTCGACAACCACTAGAGGGATGGTGTGGAGGATAGAGAGGAAGAGCCGGAGAGCCTCGGTGAATTTCCCACTTGTTGTGGCTTTGTAGCCTGATTTTAGCTTCTGTTCTTGCTGAGAGAAATCATAAACAAGAGCTGGTGGGCCACGGACGTTGGGACTGGAAGACTCGCTCCATCCGCGCTCAATGGCAAGTGGAACCACAGGAGATGAAGAACAAGCACGCAGATAGCTATGGCTGCCACTGAACAAATCAATAAACATTGATTTCAAAGGCGCAAAGTTCTTTATGCCAAGCTGTCTGTGGAGCAGTCGCATTGCAGTGTCGAAGCTTCCCGCTGCAGCTTGCTCAGCAGCAAGGGAAGATTTCTGGCTCCAAATATGACTTACGGGCATACCTTGAGTAGGTGTCACGAAGACGGATGAACGTGCGTTAGCAGAGGCTTTAGGAGTGTCAAGCTCTGGTGGGAGCTCCAAGTCCTCAAGTTCCCATCCACCTTCTTCATCATTTTCTTCTACTCCTTCCTCCAAAATGGCTTCAATGTCTCCGGTCTCCATTCCGTCAACATCGACCATGTCAAGTCCCTCACCCCAATCACCACCAACATCTTCTTCTTCTTCATCATCAACAGTCCCTCCTCTGGCTGCACTCTCAAGTCCGCCTTCAAATATTCCCTTCATTACTCTTAGAAGAGGCCAATCACCACCACACATGACGGGAGATGGTGGCATTAGAAGCGATGGAGTTTTCCCTTCAGGTAACAAGGGCACGTTGTCGCCAAGCTCAGTCGCTAGTCGCTCAGCAATGTCCTTTAAACCGTGAACTGAAGCAGTGATATAAGCGAGAGGCAAATGACCAGCATTCTCAAGTATCTTGACACGCTCTTTGACATCTCCTAGGTAGAGAGCATTGTGAAACTGACCCATTACGTTGTTCTTCACTTCCGCAATCTTCATCAACTTGGAAAGCTTGTCCAACTTACCAGTAATGAGATAAAGAAAAGATAACCTCTCAAAGTTCTTTGTCTGCTGGTACGCAAATTCAACAATTCCAGCATTACCTTGGCGAAGAGCCTCCACTCCAAGTTTATACCACTGCTCTTTCTCATTAATCTCTGTAGCAGATGCAACAGCGACGCTGATGTTGCCACTTTCAAGAGCCAGGTTGAATCGGACTCTCTCGTCTTCAACAAAATGGAGGGCAACTTCAGGGAATCCTTTCTGCTGCAGGTAAGCAATCATAGCCTGTCCACATAGCTGAGAGTTCTTTATCATGCTCATGACATGATCATATCTCTTTCTCAGCAGTGCAAGCTTGAAAATGTATTCAGTTGCATTGATGGTGATTGCCCTGTTTTTCCCATCCCGGTCCAAGCAAAAGATTGTATTTCCAGAAACTTTGGTGATATAGATAGGGACATCCAGGGTTCGGATGATTCCACTATCTCCATTAGGAAGACAGTACTTGATATGGTTCAAAGTTGTGTAAATGAAGACACCATTGTCATCCCAAGCTCCACTTTTCACACGTATTGTCTCATGAAGTGTGCACTGGAGGACAAGTTTTTTGCTCGCAATAATAATAGTATGTTTGCTGAGCAAAGCAACACTCTCCATATCATTAGACCATACAACATACCTAACAAACGGTGTCTGAAGTTCACCAAGAACAAGCCTTTGCTGAAGGTCAAATATAACCACTTTATCCTCAGATCTACAAAGCAAATTTCCAGTCCCAGCATAAAAGATAGCATCTGTGGGAATAGGCAGAGAACTTTTTTTAACCACCTCATTCTTGAGATTCTTGACTAGCACCTGGCTGGTGCTTTTCTCAAGAACAGCAAACCGATTACGGGCAATGAATACCGCAGAACCACCTGTCCCCCTTTTTGCATCTTGCACAACGTCACTCCTGCCAACACTATCCTTCGGTATGATGTATAACTCGTAAGAACCACCATCCAGATCTGAGCAGATCAGAATTGCATTTTCCGTTGGACTGTATGATAGAGTCCTTGGACTTTGATTCAAGCTTGGTGTACCAGGACGCCGTATAGGGATAACTTGGGAATCTTTCTGAGTTGTGATTTCGTAGTACCTCAAAAATCTATCTTTGGCATAGAACAAAGAATCACCACTTACAGCAAATGCAGGACGCTCTCTCTCAAGTTTGAACACGATCATACCATTGTCATGCCCCGCTGCCAGTAAATTAATCTCAGGGTGAACGGCAAGAATCCAGAATCGATCATGTTCACGGCGAAAAGTTTGGATTACAGTACGCTTGGTAGCATCCCAGACACGAATGCTTTTATCCTCAGAGTTGGATACAATTATGTCCTGTTTTGCATGGAACATAACAGATGAAACATTATTCATGTGGCCTCGCAGTGTATCCACCTCCCAAGCTTTAGTTTCTGCAATAAAATTGTAAAGAACGCATTCATTAACTCAGCATGTTAGAAAAAACGCATCAATAACGTCAGCTACACTATTACAAGAATTGCAATTTAGTGTCCAAACGATGGTTTATAAAATTAAAAAGTAAAAAGGCAGACTTCCGGAAGAAATACCATTCATACGCCACAGCTTCACTTGGCGGTCATCTGCACCAGAGACGATGAGAGGAAGAGTTGGATGAAAAGAAGCCCAGTTTACTCCTCTATCATGGCCTTCAAGTACGTACTTAACTATAGCGTCAACACCACCAAAAAGATCAGAGTTCATCTGTGTAAATCGCATGAGGTCATCAGCAGGAGATACTGTCTTTTTCCTAAGAGAACCAATATCCCAGACACGGACAGTCTGATCCAAAGATGCTGATACGACAAGGTCTTCTTTTGGATGGAAAGAAGCACACATAACATAATGATTATGACCAGTCAACACAGAAATACATGTTCTTGACTGCCAGTTCCATATGCGGATAGTCTGATCGTCACTAGCACTTACAATCCATGGGTTTTCATGGTGAAATTGGACAGTGCGGATATAGTCGAGATGGCCGAGAAGAGTGAAAAGGCACCTGTGCGTTTTGTGGTTCCAAACCTTAATCTTGTAATCATCTCCTGCAAAACAAAATTGTGTAAGTGCCATCAACTACATATGAGTAATGTGTTCCGGAAGAGGATTAGGAAATAATTCTAATGAAGAAGAATCCAAGACAATTGCATTTACAGGTTTTTATTTCTTGCTTCTGTCCAAAACACACTACTAAGCACACATAACATGGGATCTGATTTCAATTGACTAGGTCCAATTATCCAAAAAACATATGCTATGCAACAATTTGACTTATGATAAGCATTTATCACTGCAGCTTGGACTACATGGGGTTAACTTAAGTCATCCAATGAACCAAAGTTGGGATAAATCAACGAAACCATCCTCTTCAAAGACACCATGCCATATCTAGAAATCGAGCTATCTTAAGATATAATATTGAGCAGACTGATCATGGTTTATATATAATGTAAATTTTATATAATTTGTAGCTCTAATTCTAGATGAAGGTAATGTTGAGAGCAAAGCATATACCTCCTGAGACGAAGAGAGGCTGTGAATTGTGAAAATGAACACCACGCACAGGCCCTTCGTGCTCGTCAAATCTATCGATCAAAGTACCCATACGGTAATCCCAGAGCTGGATAACACCACTGTGCAAACTGGCGAGAATCCATGGTCTTTTAGGGTGGAAGGTCAGCCCCTTAACTCTGTTACTCTTTGTCTCGAACTTGGTCAACATATTCCCAGGTTACGAGCTCTATACAAACCAGATCACAATGAACGAATCAGTTTCACAGAAAATCTAACAAATGCAGAAGCAAAAACGTAATTCAAGCGAAATCGCAAACGGATCTGACGGAACCAAGTAGTGAGATCCCTAAAAAAAACTCGAGATTCGTACAATGAAGAGGATGAGAAATAGGGATTCACCTCGGATCAGATCAGTTCACAGGGCGATGCACAGCTTCACGGTGACGCCCAGTAGCATTACCTGAGAAGCGTGGATGCGAGAGCAAGAGAAAACAACGATGCAGGATTGAGAAATCGATGGTCGAGGAGGATGAGGAGAAGAAAGTGATTCAGTTTCGTCAAATGGATCTGTTACCAAATCTCGTCGCGTCTGGCTAATGAATTTACATTTATTTATTTTAGACTGTTGTCAAAAAAAAGTATAGCATTTCCAATGGAATTTCCAGTCTCTTAAAATGTATCCTCAAAATACAATATATTGTTAATTTTTTTTTTTCGTCTAAAGATTATTAAATTAAAACATCCAAGCTTACAACGATAGAACCAACGCCGGAACAAACAGGAAACGTAGCCCAAGAGTTTTACGGGAACCTAAGGCGGCAAGGTATAAAACACATTCCACAGACGAAAGCCTCAAAAGAGGAGACAAATCGAAGACCAAACGAAACACTAAAATAAAGCTGACAAGCGGAGTAGCTTAAGACTAAACCAATCAAACTAAACAAAGCTCTAAATGCACTCAAACAAGCTCCCATAGAACCATTTTGATGTCGAAGAAGAGTTGAAGAACACGGGCTCAGGTTGAAAACAAACCGAAGAAGAACAAACACTGAGCACATCCAACCAAACTCCGAGCAGATACGAGTCTGAGCTCAAGAAGACCTAAGCAGAAACTAACCTCCACGCTCGAACCGAACAACACCGAAGAAGAAGGACCAAGCACAAGGACAAAACCCTTGAACTCCGAAAGGGAAAAACCGCCTTCTAAGACCTCCAGCTCTTACACGCGGACACTCGTCGACCCGAACCCGGCCATCTACCGACCAAAGCACGGTGACGTCCTCGCAAGAGAAGAACTAAAAGACAGAACCACTGCGACGCTGAGAACCCAACTCCAACAACCAAGAAGCAGAGCGGGTGATGTAGATGCTCCCGCAACAGAACCACATCCAGAACACGGACCCCAAAGCGAAACTTAGATCACCTTCGAACAAATAAACTCCAGAAGAGCAATGAAAGGCAACCAATCGATGTCCCAAAGCAACGTCATCACCATAGACTAAAAAAGAGGAAACCGCAAAGGCCGGAGAGTAAGACCCTGTCCATACATCCCGTTGCCAAAAGATACCTCAGCTCTAACCCACGGTAAGGACCTCCACACTAGTCGAGCAAAACACGACCAACAACAACCCAAATAACAAAGAAACTAAACGCAGAAAACGATCAGCCTGGAAATGAAAGAGAGAATCCGGCAGAGACTTACAAACCACACACGTCACCACCGACCCAAACTCCTTCGACCCCGCGACCACCGAAATCGTGTCAGCCCGAGATTTTCGCCGGCATGCAATCGCCGACTAGCCATCGTCACAGAAAGCAGATCGGAGAACCCGACGGTGATCGGAAAAGACAGTAAACGGATTAAAACCGTAACAGATCCTCGGAAGCAAATCCGATTTTATTCAAATATCCATAAACACAACAAAGAAAGACCGCAAGAAAACAAGAAATCAATTCATCATCATCTGAAAGTTAGAATCTGTGAAGAAGATGATGAAGAAATCTCGCTTTCGCCAAAAGTTTCTCTCGAAGAGGAGAGAGAAAGAAGCGGTGGCTGAAAGCTTTTTGAGCCTATCACGTCCAAATTATTTCGTCACAATATATTGTTAATTAATCTAATATATTAAAACAGGAGATTATTAGAATAAATATTAATCCTAGGTGTTATTTACAATATATACTAATAATCATTAGAGTTTCATTAAAATAAAAATGTCAGATAGATTTATAATTAATTTATTCATAATATTTTCTAATAAATTTTTTTCTAATCCTACAAAAAGAAACATTTTTTAAAATATATATAAAAATTTCACAATTAATATTAGTATATTATAATAACTTAATATTAACTAAATTTTGACTTATAAAAAAATAAAAAGCATATGATATTTATATATAAACATAATTAAGTTATTAAATCAATTGATATAATTAATAATTTAATATATAAATTATTTGTACAAACTATAAAATCAAGTTAAACTAATGGTACACAGAACAACAAAAATTCGTTTTTCGATATAATTAAAAATTTGAATATTATAAATATAAATATTTAAATTAAATTAGTTAATTTCAGTTTATAACATGAAGAATTATAAAATTAAAATTTAGATTATAATGAAGTTTTTAGGACAATTCCTTCAAAATTTGACAAAATATTTTAAATTTGTAAGATGTAAAATTTTCTGATTTGTAAGATTAATAAACTGAAAAAATAATTGTAAGATTAATAAGTTTTTGATTTGTAAGATGTAAATTTTCAATTTTTACAAAATTTAAAATATGAAAATTAAGTGAACATATGTTCAACTTGATAGAACCAAAATATTAAAAATAATTCAATATATATTGTTGTATCGTATACTGAGATGTGGTGATGTTTATACAATTACAATTTTTACAGTTTATTTCATATAAGTATAAAAATATTTATCCATTTGCAAAACGGATCAAAAAGATCAATTAATACATTTTTATTAGAAAATACAAAAAAATAAATAATAGAATATTGGTTTAGTAAATGGATTTTCAATTAATAATGTCCAAACATATTAAAACTATATAATATATTATACAAAAAAATAAAACCATTTCATATCCTAAACTTTCAAATTACAAATAGACATTATTTAGCAAAACTAAACACATAATGTTTTATCCTTAAGAAAATAAATTATATATTAAATAAATAAAATTCTAGATTGTAATTTAGTTAAAAATAATGATGATTCAAATGTAAAGTTTAAAATCGTAATTTTAAAACATTAGATGATACTCAATTGATTGAAACTTAAATTCGGAATATTTAAAAAAAAAAATTAAGCAAAAAAATAATCAAATCCAAAGTAAAAAAAAAGTTTAAACCATAATATTTAAAATTTAAAACTTAAACCAAATCAATTACGAAACTTTTTATAATATAATTAAATTTATATAATTGAGGAAAATTATTTTAAAATATATAAAAATATTTTTGTTTAGTTTTAAATAAAATAGATTACTTGATACAATCACACATGCTAACCAAATAGATAGATTAATTCTACAATAATAAATAAAAACTGATAGTATAGTTTGGTACAATAATTTTGATTCAAATATATATTTAAATCTCAATTATAAAACAATAGATAAAGCCCATTTGCTTAAAACCTAAACTCGGAATATTTCAAAATACTCAAAAACAAAACATTGAAATCCAAAGGAAAAACAATAAAAACCAAACAAATATCTAAACTATAATATTTTAAATTTTAAATCAGAATTAAACCAAATATAATAAATTTATAATATTATAACTGATAAAATGGTAAAATTTTAAGTATAAACACAATATTTATGCGAAATCCAAATAGAATGGACTTCACATTTTATTTATATGAACCTCAATCAATATTACTCAAATTGTTTAGTATTAATTATATAAAAAATTATGTGTTATGATTTAGTAAGATTTTGTGATTAGAATATAACATTCAAAGTCTTTATTCAGATAATATAAAGTTAAATTTAGATTAAAATAAATTTGAATATCGCAAAAAATAATTGAAACCAAAAACCAAAAACAAATAAATTCAAAAGAAAAAATATATTAAAATTCTAATCAAATATCTACGCAATAACATTTAAAATCTACACAAAATAATATAGTTTTAAAAATATGTAATATAAAATTTAGATTTATAATTATAAATTAGTTGCGCTCAACGCGAATAAAACACTAGTAAGTATATTAAAATATTAAGAAATCCATACTTACTCTCAAAATATTATATTAAGAAACACTAGTAGGTATATTGAACTAGATCAGTTGTGGACATTCTTTTCTCTTTTAGGCACTCATATTGGGAACGGACTAAGAGCATCCCCATCGGGGGTCTCTTAGAGCAACCTCAACGGGGTATCTAACAGGGTTTCTTCTGATTAAAATAATAAAGAAAAATTCAAAAGAGGAGAGAAGGTAAGAGACGGGTTCTTATTAAAGAACCCCAACAAAAAAGCTTAGAACCTCCTTAGATGATGTGTCAGTTATTGATTTGTTTAGTCTTTTGTTTCTTTTCAAAAATTTATTGTTTAAAGAAATTAAATTAAAAGTATAAATATAATATTAGGTAGATACTCATGTGGAGTATCTCACCGTTAGAGGTGCTCTTAGTGGGTTTTTTAAAAAAAAAACAATTTAATAATAGTGGGTCCCACTTGAACAGTATTAATACGGGCTGTTAAATCTCTTATTTAAGAGACCGTCTCTTACCTGTAGCGCCGACGTGGCGCTACATGATTGGTTCCTTTTTTTTTTTTTTTTTGCCAGATTAAAAAAAAAAAAAAGGAAATAAGACACCCATAAGCGTCTCACCGCTGTGGGTGCTCTAATTCAGTTAACAAATCCAGTCTTGGATAAAATATTGGTGGCCTCCAAATTTTTCAAAAATAATATACAAAAAAAAATTATAACCCCCACATTTTTTTAAAATTATTAATATTTACACTAAAATGATTATGATCATTTAAATCTCAAAGCCGATCTTGCCATTTCAGTAAAGATACCGAATAGCTCTAAGAAAATGGCAGCAGAGCACAAGCATCAAAGATATTTCTAGTATATACCAACTCGTACTGGAAATCACAACAACTTGGAACGGCTGCAACAAAAATAGGGAGCACCATATTGGATTCCACTGTCTCGAAGGCTTGCAAATAACTGGACTTGGTTTTTGCTTTTGTAATAAGCTATAAATATTGTGCCACTCAAGAAGAATTCTTCTGTAACCACTCAAGAAGAAATTTATTAAAAATATGAAATAGAGTTACACATATGTGCTGATCATTTTTTGAATACATGAAGCTGGTTATGGGAAAAATGCCTCAACGATGACACTATTACGTTCCCATGGAGTTGAGTTAGAATCTTCAGAACCACTCTGTAGACTTGATCGTTGACGCGCAGGCCGTGAGGTACTTGGCTTTACTGTAGCCCTTAGATTGTTGACGACCTTTTGATCCCAAACCGCATCTCCTATTACTTTTCCGGCAAAAGAAAACTTTGAATATATAGAAAACCAAATCAAGAGACGAAAATAACGAGAAACTTACTTGTACTGGTGAGATTCGTAATCGTATGGTAATCCAGCAAAGACGAATGTGTCTGATGATGCAAAGAACAAGAGAATAATCAAAGTTATTAACCGAATCATATGGCATTATTTTTTATTTTATTTTTGTTGATCTCTAACTCTTTAAGTTTGATATGTATTTATATGTAGAGAACTTGCTTTAATGGTTAGGTGGGTTACGAAGAAAAATATGAATTTATATTCACTAAACGCGTTTATTAGTAGACTATATATATTCTTGTTTGTTGAAGATGTTATATCTTGACTCTTGAGTCTCTTGTATGTATCTGGATTGGTCCAACTTCATTTTTCTCCTCTATAATCAATACTATTAAAACAGGAAGGTTTGCCATGGTACATAAATGTTGTTCCCGAAATTTGCCCTTGATATTATTAGGATTTGTAACCTTCATTAAGGGTAAAACTGTAAAACAATTTATATTTGATTTATTATCTCTACAATCCATGTTTCCAAACAAGACAATTATTAAACATGTAGCCAAACAACCAAAATCTAATGGATCCTACTTTCCTAATTAATTAAAATCAAAACAAATTAATTGATAAATATAATTAATAATTTATACATCAACTATTATATATAAATTAAGATTCTCTAATTTATGATTTAATTCAAAATTTTATGATTTAATTCAAAATATATTTATAATATATTTTAATATCTCTTTATTTTGTTTCAAATATATATATACACATATTACGATTGATGTTTTTACGATTGTACTTTTTAGCAGGTTTTTCCATCAAACTGAAAAATATTAATTAATTAAACGGGTTGAAAAATTAATTAGCCAATCTCGATTATAATTTTTCTAAAAAAAAATTCGCATATAGTAAATAATTTCAGTTGATATATTTTAAAATTAATAAAATATTAAAATGATTTCATACTTATATTATTCAAATATTTGAAGCGTCAAATTATGCTTTATGTTTGAATGAAGTTTTTAACGGATAGTTCCATCAAATTTGCAAATTATATATACGACTACAACATGTATTTTATAAAATAATATTTTAGATAAATAAAATAACAATTAAACATATACCACATAACTTTTACAATAGTTGTTTTCACATATATATTTTTCCAAACTATGATCTTACGATACAACACAGATTAAAATATATAATGTGAAATCGTTATTTTAATCTCTTAATCCTTACGATATATCTCCTCTAAATAACACATAATTCATTTTAAAAAACTAAATTGATAACTCACTGTTTATAATGTTGGTTAAACAATTATAATCAAAATTAGATTACATAATTAAAAATCTAAACTACTATTAACAAAATGAATAAAAAGTAAAATTTGTAAAAAAAATTATACCCGCACTTAGAAGTGCGGGTCAAAATCTAGTATATATTAATACGTTTTCATGAGAATAGTTGAAGTAGAGAAAGACCAAGACCAAAATATATATATTTTATAACGAAAGGCAAAACAATCATTTTATGTCATCCTCTCCATTACAATATTGAAAGGGGCTTTTTTATATCATGGTTGTACTTATAACAGTAAAAGAGTTGGAGTAAAATTTAATTACAGAAATTTAGAAATTCATCATTCTTATATATCCTAACTTTTGGCCCATGAGCCAAGGTATTGATTGTTTTATCATCAAGTCAGGAAACCCTAGAAAGTTTTTGCCTTATATAAACCCTAAAAAACTTACTTCCTCCATAGCAATCTTCTCCTAGCGAGTTTAACCTCTCATGTCGTCCAAAGCATCTTCTTCAGCCGTCACGAACGGCCAAGATCAACCGCATAATAAAAAGCAGAAGAAGCCATTGCCGGCGACAGAACAGACGTCGATATCAATCTCGTCACTTCCTCATGACTTGCTACTAAACTGCTTAGCCCGCGTCTCTAGACTGTACTATCCAACTCTCTCCCTCGTCTCCAAAAACTTCCGATCCATCATTGCTTCAACGGAGCTTTACCAAACCCGATCACACCTAAACCGTACCGAGAAGTGTCTCTATCTTTACTTACGCTTCCCTCTTGATCCTGAAACACATTGGTTCACTCTCAGCCATCTACCTAGTCGAAAGACATCCAATTCAAGTGGCTATTTTATGAAGCATATCTCATCTCCAAAGTATTTACCTCCTTCACAATCATCGACCCTTGTATCAGTTGGATCTGATATCTACAAGATAGGTGGGGCTGATGATTTATTTGTTTGCAAATTATGGAAGTGGAACTATTCTTCTAGTGTCTCTGTCCTTGATTGTCGTTATCACACGTGGCGCCAGGCTCCAAGCATGGGAATGAAGCGGGACTCCTCCTCCACAGCAACTTTAGTTGATGGGAAGATATATGTAGCCGGAGGCTGTGATGATAAATACGTTAGTTACCCTAACTGGATGGAAGTGTTTGATCTAGCTAGAGACACAAACTTGGGGATCTGTGACAAACCCTCGTATTTTTGAACTGCACCATGAGTTTAGAAATAAGGGTTTTGTAGCTAAAAGCTTACTACTTGAAGGAAAACTCTACATGTTTGGGGATGACTCTATGGTTTACAATCCCGAGGAAAGTAGATGGGACGAGTTAGGAGTGGATATGAGGCCTATGTCTTGGGCAGCAGGGTCTTGTCATTGTGTGATAGATGATGTCTTGTTCCGTTGGGATAGAGTGTTTAAGTGGTATGACTTGAAGGAAAATTTATGGAAAGAATTGAAGGGTATCAAAGGCTTGCCTGATCTTAGCGACCGTAAGTACTGTAAAATGGTGGATCTTGGTGGAAAGATTGGGTTTTTGTGGGATGAGTATTTATATACTCAGACCAATAAGGAATGTAGGATATGGTGTGCTGAGATTACGTTTGAAAGGCGTCATGGAGATGAGATTTGTGGGAAGGTTGAGTGGTTTGATTACGTGCTTAGAGCTCACGTGTCTTGTTCCTCGTTTGATGTTGTTTCAGCTTCAGTTTGATGAAATGACTAGTTATGAGGAGAGGCTTGAGATATTATTATTGTTAGTTTTGTTTTGCTTTGCTAATTTGCACGTTTAGGTATCTTTTCTTTTGTGGTTTTTACTTTCTCTTTAAGTTTATGAGGACTATGAGTCTATGATGAATGGTTGTTTCATGTTTTGAAACAATTGGCATTGTTTCACTTCTAAACACATGCATCTACTTGTTGTTGTTGCGTACGATCTAGCTTATTTTGACCAAATGTTCTTGAAAACACTTTTGTTTGTGTTGCACAAGTTGTACAATATATGGTACGTTTCGCTCAACATTCACAACTGTGGATTACTTATTTGTTGGAATGGTCAATTTGCAGAAAAATAGTCACATTCAGTAAAAACTCTATAAATTAACAATTACGATTAATTAATAAATTTTTCTGGTTCAAAATATAATACAATTAGATAAAATAATAAAATAATAATTTATTTGGAAAACTTTTTTTCCAACATTTTGGAAAACCTATATAAAGATATAAAATATATAACTAAAATTTTCTACTAAACTTTTACTCATATAACTCTTTATATATTTGATCTATCACTATTAACTTGTAATATTATAAAACAAATTACCAATAGGGAGGTATGCTAGTGGTTCATTGCAAGATTTAGTTTCAATGCATCTCTAATTCGAAACTTGTTGGAAGAAATACTTTACGTCATGTTACGTCAAGATTTAGTCTCGGTCCACTTAAATTAGTTGGGCCTTGGAAACCTCTCAGTTATTAAAAGAAATATTTTAAGACAATGAACATTATGCTAAACAAAAAAAAATAAAACTCAATTTTCTCTAGTGCAAATTATATTTTATTTATATTAATGAACATGATAATATAAAATAATTAATATTTTAAATTTTGTATTTTAAACAAATAAACAAAAACTAATATAAATAATATTAAAATATAAATATACATATTCAAATAAAAGTATATTTAAAACAAATTTAGAAAACATATATTTAATGACAACTTTTTATTTCAAATAAAAAAAAAGATTTAGAAAATATTTCGTTTAAAATTAGTTTTATATATTTATAAGTTAAGAAAATGTTAAAATGTTAATATTATTAATTTATAGAATTTTTACTGTATTACTAACATCCTACAAAGTACAAATAAATATAAATAATGTATTTAATAAAAAAGTAAACGGTCTTGTGATTTTTTCCATGGTTGGTAGCATAACCGTATGCCGTTTTTGGTTGTCATATCCACCATCCTTTCTTCGCTTAAAACAAACAAACGGCAGAATGTTTATTTATGAAATTGTTTTTCAACGATCGTCGTCACTGTTCTTCTCTCTCTCAGTAGGATGAGAAGCCATGGCAGCTGGCGTAAAGTGCAAGAAGCCATACGTTTCTACTCTTCGTCCTCTTCTGCTTATCGTCTCTTGGATTTTATAAACATTGATTTTCCTTCTACAATAGTAATCCGAGGAAGGCGCGAATTTGCTCGTCTCTTGCAGCTTCGTGCGTTAGATGATCCATTGCTCCATCACAATGTAGTTCATGGGCAGATCATCGTTTCGGGTTTTGATTCAGATACGTATCTTAGCAATATTCTGATGAAATCGTACTCGGAAGCTGGTGGTATGGTTTATGCTCGTAAGGTGTTCGGTAAAATGTCTGAGAGAAACTTAGTTACTTGGTCTACCATGGTTTCAGCTTGTAACCATCATGGGTTTTATGAAGAGTCTTTGGTGGTTTTCTTAGAATTCTGGAGAACGAGAAAAAATAGCCCGAACGAATATATTTTGTCGAGTTTTATCCAAGCTTGCTCAGGGTTACATGGTACTAGTAGTGGACGTTTGATGGTGTTACAATTGCAAAGTTTTCTTTTTAAGAGTGGGTTTGATCGGGATGTTTATGTTGGTACCTTGTTGATTGGTTTTTATCTCAAGGAAGGTGATATTGATTATGCAAGGCTTGTGTTTGATGCTTTACCAGAGAAATCTACAGTGACTTGGACAACTATGATCAAAGGGTATGCAAAAATGGGAAGAAGCTTTGTGTCATTGCAGTTATTCTACCAACTAATGGAGTGTAACGTTGTTCCTGATGGTTACATCCTTTCGACGGTTCTAAATGCGTGTTCATTACTTTTGTTTGTGGAAGGTGGGAAGCAGATTCATGCACACATCGTAAGACATGGACATGAGATGGATGCCTCACTGATGAATGTTCTTATAGATTTTTATGTGAAGTGTGGCAGAGTTACATCTGCTCGTAAGTTATTCGATGGAATGTGGAATACAGACATTACATCGTGGACCACAATACTGTCTGGTTATAAGCAGAACTCTCTTCATAAGGAAGCAATGGAGTTGTTTTCTGGAATGTTGAAGTTTGGTTTGAAGCCAGATATGTATGCTTGCTCTAGCATACTCACATCATGTGCGTCACTTCATGCTCTGGAATATGGAAGACATGTTCATGCTTACACTGTCAAAGCCAATCTTGGCAATGATAGCTATGTGACTAACAGCTTGATCGACATGTACGCGAAATGCGATTGTTTGACCAATGCCAGAAAAGTTTTTGACCTTTTCGCTGGTGATGATGTGGTTTTATATAATGCAATGATTGAAGGTTGCTCTAGACTTGGGACACAACGTGAGCTACATGATGCATTGAACATCTTTTGTGATATGAGGTCACGATTGATTCGACCTAGCCTTTTGACTTTTGTTAGCCTTCTACGTGCATCTGCTTCTTTATCAAGCTTGGAACTTAGCAAACAAATCCATGGACTCATGTTCAAATATGGGGTAAACTTAGATATATTTGCTGCAAGTGCTTTGATTGATGTTTACTCAAATTGCTACTCCATCAAGGATTCTAGGCTTGTGTTTGATGAGGTGAAAGAGAAAGATCTTGTTGTCTGGAATTCAATGTTTTCAGGTTATGTTCAACAATCAGAGGACGAAGAAGCTCTCAATCTGTTTTCAGAACTACAGTTATCAAGGGAAAGACCTGACGAATTTACTTTTGCCGACATGGTTACAGCAGCTGGTAACCTGGCAAGTCTTCAATTGGGTCAAGAGTTCCACTGCCAGATTATGAAAAGAGGCTTGGAATGTAACTCATATATTACAAATGCTCTATTAGATATGTATTCCAAATGTGGAAGTCCCGAAGATGCTTATAAGGCTTTTAATTCAGCAGCTTCGAGAGATGTGGTTTGTTGGAATTCTATTATCTCATCTTATGCGAATCACGGAGAAGGCCAAAAAGCTCTTCAGATGCTAGAAAGAATGATGAATGAAGGAATAGAGCCTAACTACATCACCTTTGTGGGAGTTTTATCAGCGTGCAGCCATGCTGGTCTCGTGGAAGATGGGCTTGAGCAATTTGAGGTTATGCTCCGACTTGGAATTGAACCAGAAACCGAACACTATGTCTGTATGGTATCTCTTTTAAGCCGTGCTGGTAGATTAAACGAAGCAAGGGAGTTTATAGAGAAAATACCAAAAAACCACCTGCTATAGTATGGAGGAGCTTGCTGAGTGGATGTGCAAAGACCGGTAACATCGAGTTAGCTGAGCATGCTGCTGAAATGGCTATCTCATCTGATCCAACGGACAGTGGATCGTTTACTTTGCTTTCTAATATTTACGCGTCAAATGGTATGTGGGCTGATGCGAAGAAGGTAAGAGAAAGAATGAAGTTTGATGGTGTGATGAAAGAACCGGGACGTAGCTGGATTTAGATTAATACGAGGTTCATATCTATTTGGTTAACGAACCAATGCAGCTAGAGCTGTCGGGAATTCAGATGGGTAAGATCCGTTTTTATCAAGTTAAGATACTGAAGCAATCAGGACAAACTTAAAGAGGTATCAAGCGTGATTGGATCATTAAGAAAGAGTTAGTCTCTGTGTTTAAGTTGCAGGAGATGAAGCTAAGCAAGAAGCAGAAACAGTAAGTACTGCGATGTTCTAAATCATTATTTTCTCCTTGAGTGAACCAGAAGTGGGGAAGCCCAGAAAACAAGTGATGATACAATCCAAGTAAGTCCAAGCTGAAGAAGAACGAAGCTTACTTCAAATATTTGATTCATCACCATGTTTGCCTTATAGTTTGGCCATTAGGTTATCAAAAGCTATTGTTTTTATGGTATTAAATCGAAGGTTATTACAGGTGAGACTACATAGAAACTTGAATAGCATAATGAGAATAATATTCTATATATGTTTTGAGGAAAAATATATTCTTATCATATGCACTGAGACAAATGTTGTCTCATTCTATTTCAAACTTATTAAAGGGGAAACCAAATTGGACGTCTAATTTTGGGCCCAAGATCTTGTTGGATCAGGCCCGAGTTCTAGACACTTGGGTTCTAATTTTTGTTTTGTCGTAATCAGGAGGTGGCGGAAAGAAAACCCTGGGAGTCAGTCGCATTTCTCTGCTTCTTCTCCAGTCCGTCCGTCGTCGTCACTTCCGACCTCTGATCTCGGTGTTTTCTCATTCTCACTCGCGTTTAACGCTTGCCTTGACGCTGTCTCAGTGAGCTCTCCCTGCTTTAACTGCAACCATGTCGACTATTATGCAGAAGATCAAAGAAATTGAAGATGAGGTAATTTTTTCTCTAATTATCTTTTCTTTGTTCCAGTCTTCTGATTCATGTCGAAACATTTATGATTACTTGTTTTGTCTTAATCTGGGTGATTCATTTTTATGTATCGCAGATGGCTAGGACACAGAAGAATAAAGCCACTGCGCATCATCTGGGTTTGTTAAAGGTAATTGTTTCTCCTCAATATCTATTTCATTTTCCAATTTTTTTTTTGTAGCTTAGAGTGGGTTTTGAATGGTTGAGGTTTTTGTACTGATCAAATTTACATTTGATCAATAGAATTGTGTATGATATCCCAACCAGTAGTCAAGCACATGGACAAGTATTGTAACATGTGGTCGAAATCGTTAAGGTTTTATATGAACTGGAAAAGCATTAGTTTTGAATGGTGGAGGTTTTAGATGAACTCCCACATAATGGACTTAAGCGTGGTCTCTCAATGCAAACCGCAAATCATTTCAGGGACCTTAAGAGTATCAGATGAGAGCTAATAGCTTCAATAGATATGTTTACTAGGTAGACAGGAATTGTGATTCCATACTAGAAGGTATTGGAATTTTGGTATTTTTCCCGGCACCATTAGCTTGTCTCTAAATTACATTGGTCCATTTCGCAGGCCAAACTTGCTAAGCTACGAAGGGACCTTCTTGCACCACCTACTAAAGGTGGTGGTGCTGCAGCTGGCGAAGGTTTTGATGTGACTAAGAGTGGAGATTCTAGAGTTGGACTTGTTGGATTTCCTTCGGTTGGAAAATCTACACTCTTGAACAAGCTGACAGGAACCTTTTCTGAGGTTTGTAATCATTCTTAAGAATCTTGCATTTCCTTTTTTATTTGGTTCGTCAATCTCTCATTTTGCTCTTGCATGTAAATTTGGAGGTTTCAAACGTAGTTACCATGTATCCAAGTCATATGCTATCTAGTTGGTTTCACTCATATAAGTTATTATTGTCTTGGGTAGTTCAACATATTATCTAGGAGTTAGAACTATATTTTGGCTGATACTCTTGTTTCTAAGTTTCTGAATTTTTTTTCAGGTTGCTTCTTATGAGTTCACTACATTGACATGCATTCCTGGTGTTATTACATACCGTGGAGCTAAAATTCAGGTATGATATTTATATCTATGCCCCCTTTTGTAAATATGTTATTTGTGGAGAGAGAGATGATGTGCTTGCATCTTGTTCTCAAGTGTTCTCCTATCCTATGTCTTAGAAGCTTTTGAAGGACGATGTACTAATTGTGGCTTATATATGCCATGTCCTAGCCTTTAATTATTTTCTTGAGTGAGCTTGTCACTCCTATGCCTAACATATACTCCAGTGTTGCTTTATCTTTTAGTAACTTGTTGTAATTATTCATTGGATGTTGATGATTCTCTTTTTTATGTCCTCTTTAATGGCCTTGCAGTTACTAGATCTTCCTGGTATTATCGAGGGTGCCAAGGACGGAAAAGGTAGAGGACGACAGGTATGTCGTGCATAAACCTCTGGAATTTCAGAATGTATCCGGTAAGGCGGTAATTTGACCCTCGTTGGTCATGTTTGACGCTTAACTCTTTCCAGGTTATAAGTACTGCTAGGACTTGCAACTGCATCATAATAGTTCTTGATGCCATAAAGCCAATAACTCACAAGCGTCTCATTGAAAAAGAGCTCGAAGGATTCAGAATAAGGTATAGATCATGTATATAATGACCATTATACACCCTCAATTTTTTATCAGTTCTGGTAGGAATTCTGACTCCATCACGGACTAATGCTATATAGGTTGAACAAGGAGCCACCTAACCTGACATTCAGGAAAAAAGACAAAGGTGGTATCAATCTAACGTCTACAGTCACTGCTACCCACCTTGACCTCGACACTGTAAAGGCGATTTGCAGTGAGTACAGGATGCACAACGCTGACATCACTCTGCGCTACGATGCAACCGCTGACGACCTCATTGATGTCATCGAGGGCAGTCGGATCTATATGCCCGGCATCTATGCTGTCAACAAGATCGATCAAATCACCCTCCAGGAACTTGAAATTTTGGACAAACTTCCTCATTACTGTCCTGTCAGGTAAATATTATTAAACTTTCGGGCAGGTTTCTCGATCAGTTGTTATCTTAGATATAGTAATAATAATAGTTATACTGCAGTGCGCATCTGGAGTGGAATCTTGATGGTCTTCTCGATAAGATATGGGAATACTTGGATCTAACCCGGATCTACACCAAACCAAAGGCAATGAATCCGGATTATGATGACCCTGTTATCTTATCTTCCAAGAAGAGGACGGTTGAGGATTTCTGCATTCGGATTCACAAAGACATGCTGAAACAATTCAAGTAGTAAGTAAATAAAACTTACTCCTGTTCTGTTTAATAGTTTATTGCTCGAGAGCATTGCTTATGAGTACTAATGATTTTCCCGATGCAGCGCTTTAGTATGGGGTTCAAGTGCCAACCACAAGCCACAAAGAGTTGGAAGGGTTAGTCTACTTGATAATTCTTTAACTTTTGAACTTGATAAGTGCCAAGATTTCCATAGTTAACTAGTTTTGGTCAGGTCGTCCATTTTTGGTTTTAAAGAAAAGGTCGTGGTCCGATCCATATAAGACCAAGCTAGTCAGGCTGGTTCAAACCCGGCAAATCAGTCATATTTGGCTTTGCTTTGACGGTTATACACGAACTAAAGGCTTGAATCCTAAACAATCAGATTCATATCTTTTTCTGGGGGGTTAAAATTGAATTTTTTTGGTAAGCCATCCCTAACTAACAATCTAATATGTATGGAAACACCTCAGGAACACGAGCTCGAGGATGAGGATGTTGTTCAGATCGTTAAAAAGATATGATTTTCCCAGTTCATGGAGAAGTTGAAAGACCAAAGTAGCCATAATGAGATCTCTACACACAGAAAGAAGGTTTGGTTTCTCAGCTTATCTTCTTTCTGTACTATTGTCTGATCCAGACATAAACTGTCTGCACTTTTTTGTTGTTGTCTTATTGGATAATCTTGTCCTTTTACAAACGATAGTATATGATGTGGTGGATGTTTGTTAGAACACATCAAACAAAATTCGGATATGGTTTCTCAGATTTCGCGCCTAGATTTATGGTCATGCAGTTGTGCTGTTAAAACGTAGATTTCTCAGATTTCGCGCCTAAATTTATGGTCATGCGAGGAAATCATGTAATTACATGATGACACGCTGTTTTTTTCCTGACATATATCTTCAATGTGAATTAAAAGTTAAAGCCTCTAGTCATGTAGATGTAGTGAAAACAGGGACTTGAGAACTCGACTTCTTGTTGTATTATATATCATGTGCTGAAGATTGAGCCAGTTCTTGGTTTTATATTGTCAATGAAGCATGGACGTAGGGTTTGCAACTCATCTGGTTCATGTGTGATCACGTGTCTATAAATCAAGTTCATTGTTCTTCTCAAAAAACAACCCTCTCTAATGGCTTCAACAAGGTTATTTGAAGTATTAATAGCTTTCTTGTTTTCTCTCACATTCTGTTGCTTACTCATCAAGAAAACCCTTAAAAGCTACCCTTGGAATTGGCCGGTTCTCGGTATGCTGGTGAGGATCCACCGTGTATATGACTGGAGCGTCGAGGTTCTTGAGAACTCCAACTTGACGTTCCAATTCAAGGGCCCATGGTTCACTGGAATTGATATGCTGGTCACGGTTGATCCAACTAACATCCGTTATATAATGAGCTCAAATTTTTCAAACTACATCAAAGGTCCCGAGTTCCATGAAATCTTTGAAGCTTTTGGAGACGTGCTCATCAACACAGACTCAGAGCTATGGAGGAATCTGAGGAAGGTTGCTCAGGTCATACTCATCAATAAAAGCTTTCAAAACTTCACAACAAGTACCACGCGAAGTAAACTCAAAGACGGGCTCCTACCTCTTTTGGGTCATTTCGCAGATGAAAAGATGGTTGTGGACTTGCAAGATGTGTTCCAGAGGTTCATGTTTGACACAACCTTCATTCTCATAACCGGGTCCGATCCTAGAAGCCTCTCCATCGAAATGCCTCAAGTTGAGTTTGCTAAAGCTCTTGAGGATGTTGAAGAAGCGATTGTGTATAGGCATATTACGCCAAGATTCTTGTGGAAGCTGCAAAAATGGATTGGAATTGGAACAGAAAAGAAGATGATGAAAGCTAGTGCCACTCTTGATCGTGTATGTGCAAAATATATATCAGCCAAGAGAGAAGAGATAAGATCACAAGGGATTACTCGCAATTCCAATGGAGAAAGTGAGGATCTTTTGACATCCCACATAAAGCTAGATGCAACCAAGTACGAGCTCTTGGATCCTGAAGATGATAAATTCCTCAGGGACATCGCAGTAGGTTTCATGGTAGCTCAGAGAGATACAACGGCCTCTGCACTCACTTGGTTCTTCTGGATTCTGTCTGAAAACCCTAACGTCCTGACCAAGATTCTCCAAGAGATCAGCAAAAATGTACCAATAACCAAGAGTGACCAAGACAAGTCATCGTACTTGAACAAGCTGGTGTATTTACATGGCGCATTAAATGAATCATTGAGGCTTTACCCACCAATTCCATTCGAACGCAAGTCTCCAATCAAACCGGATGTGCTTCCAAGCGGGCATAAAGTCGAATCAAATATGAATATTATGATATTTCTTTACGCGATGGGAAGAATGAAAGCCGTGTGGGGGGAAGATGCAACGGATTACAAGCCAGAGAGATGGATTTCAGAGACAGGAGAGTTGAGACATGAGCCTGCTTACAAGTTCTTGTCGTTCAATGCCGGTCCAAGAACATGTATAGGTAAGAATTTAGCTATAGATCTGCTGAAGACAGTGGTAGTGGAAATATTACAAACATATGAGATTAATGTCGTCAAGGGACAAAAGATTGAACCAAAACCTGGTCTTATTCTTCATATGAAGCATGGCCTTAAAGTTACAATTGCTAAGAAATGTTCCAGCTTGGTGTGAAATGCATTTTATGGCTTAGAAGGTTAATAATATGAAGTAAAATGCTCAAATTGCTTTTAATTTATTTTCGTTGAAAAAAAAAAACATATTATGCAATTAATAAGGAGATCACGAAGCATGGTCCTCCCTAAGAAATTGGTAGCTAATTTATGATTTATGAAATGTTCTTTCCCTTCGATGAAGTGGAATCTGGTAGAACTGAGAAATTGTTATCTGCTTCTTTTAGAGCGCGGGCTGCTTTGAATCAGGTCTCAGTGCATCGCAGGATATCAAGCTCTGAGCAGCCTACTGCTCCTTCGTTTGATGTTGGTCTATTCCAGTCTAGTCCAACGGTTTACAGAGTTGGAGTTTCTCTGCCCAGCTCATCCGGGACTAGTTGTGGAAAAGCTAAATCCAGAAAAAGGCCGGTGAAAAGTAAGCGGAAGCCGAGAATTGGGAATATCAGATCAGTGGTAATTAGTGATGAGAAAGGAAAAGGAATAGAGGATGGTGTAGGTCGGAAAAGAAAAGCCAGTGAAGAGTTGAATGAAGCTGAGGGTTTGCTGAAACTAAAAAACCTTAAGGTGATCCCACATGAGGGATCGCCCAAAGGTTAATGAGCATTTTCAGTTGGAATTGTCAGGGTCTAGGGCGTACAGAGGGTCTGACAATTCAGCGCCTCAAGGAAGTGCGTAGCAAACATTTCCCTGAGGTTATATATCTTATGGAGACTAAAAGTAGTAGAGATATGCTTGTAGATTTACAAGAATGGGTGGGATATGATCGTGTTCATACGGTGGAACCTAGAGGTTTGAGCGGAGGTTTGGCGTTATTTTGGAAGAAAAGTGTACATTTGGATGTGAAGTTTGCGGATAGAAATCTCCTAGATGTTCATGTACAGTTTGGGGAGCTTTCTTTTTTCTTATCTTGTGTGTATGGGGAACCTTCTAACTTTGGGAAGAATGTTGTGTGGGAACGTTTATGCAGAATCGGTTGTAATAGGAAAACCAGTTGGGGAATCATTGGCGACTTCAATGAGATTTGTAACAACTCTGAAAAAGTGGGGGGACCCAAAAGATCGGATGCATCCTTCAAACCTTTTAATGAGATGTTAGATCTTTGTGGTATGGATGAACTAACGAAACATGGGAATTCATTGTCTTGGGGCGGGATGAGAGGCAAGTTATGGATTCAGTGCTGTCTAGATAAATGTTTTGGAAACAAAGAATGGAGTAAAATGTTTCCTGCTTCGAATCAGAATCTGCTGGATAAGAGAGGATCCGATCACAGACCGGTGCTGGTCTATCTCTCGGACTCGCATGATAGGTACAGGGGGCAGTTTCGGTTTGACAGCAAATTCCTGTTCCAGCCATTGGTTCAAAACGAAATAGAAACGGCGTGGACTGTGTCTCCTTTTGGAGCTAAATCCACTGTTTCAGATCGTCTCAGAGTTACGCGTCGAGCTTTGAGTAGATGGAAGAAAACAAGGCTTTTCAACGCAAGAGACAAGATTCACCTCCTTGAAACTCAGCTGGAATGGTCTCAGTCAAGGGCCTATCCCTGTAACTTCAGAATAAGGGGACTCAAAAAGGAGCTATGTCGAGCATACAAAGAAGATGATCTTTTCTGGAGGCAAAAGAGTCGTATTAAGGGATTGAAAGATGGTGATAAAAGCACAAAATTTTTTCACCAATCAGTCAAAGCTAATAGGGCAAAGAGGCGGATAGAGAAACTCAAGGATAAGAATGGAGTGTTTCATTGCTCAGAAGGTGCTAAAGCTCAGGTTGCGCTTGACTACTTCTCGGAGCTGTTTAAATCCTCTAATCCATCTAATTTTGAGGACTGGTTCACAGCTTTTACTCCAAAGGTAACAGATGCAATGAACGCAGAGTTGATGTTGGAGGTTTCAGATGAGGATGTGAGGGAAGCAGTGTTTTCTGTGAAAGCTGCGAGCGCACCAGGCCCAGATGGAATGAGTGGGCTATTCTTTCAACATTATTGGAGCACAGTGGGTCCGCAGGTTACTAAGGAGATCAAAGACTTCTTTAGGTCAGGATCTTTTCCATCAGATTGGAACTTCACACATCTTTGCCTGTTGCCAAAAACAGTGGATCCAGAGGAAATGTGTAATCTGAGACCGATAAGTCTATGTTCCGTATTATACAAAATCATTTCCAAGATTTTGGTGAAGAGACTGCAACATATCCTGCCTCAAATTGTGTCAGTCAACCAAACTGCCTTTGTAACTGATAGGTTGATTACTGACAACATTTTAATGGCGCATGAGGCAATTCATGGTCTTAGGACTCACACGGCAGTATCAAGGGATTACATGGCAGTTAAAACTGACATGTCGAAGGCTTATGACAAACTTGAATGGTGCTATTTGCGAGGGGTGCTTACTGCCTTGGGATTTCATCCGCAATGGATCCATTTGGTAATGTTTTGTGTGACTTCAGTGTCCTTCTCAGTGTTGATAAATGAGCAGCCTCACGGTTTGATCAAGCCTCAGAGGGGACTTAGGCAAGGAGATCCCCTGTCTCCGTTCCTGTTTGCACTTTGTACTGAAGGGTTGACGCATCTTCTAAACAAGGCTGAAGCTGAAGGAGCCTTACAAGGAATTCATTTTGCAGTTCAGGGTCCATCCATCCACCATTTTCTTTTCGCGGATGACAGCTTGTTTATGTGTAGGGCATCGGAAGAGCAAGCCTTGATTCTGCATAACATTTTAAAGGTGTATGGTGATGCTACTGGTCAAACAGTTAACTTAGCCAAATCAGCTATAACCTTTGGTTCCAAGGTAGATGATCAAATGAAGTACAAGATTAAACTGATCCTTGGCATCGTAACTGAAGGTGGAGTGGGCAAGTATCTCGGATTGCCCGAGTGCTTTAGTGGGTCCAAATCGGAGATGTTTAATTTTGTAAAAGACAATGTCAAAGGAACCTTGGAAGGATGGTATCTCCGGTTCATATCTCAAGGTGGGAAGGAGATCCTTATCAAAACAGTAGCTTCAGCGTTACCGGTATTTGCGATGTCCTGCTTTAAATTACCAAAATCAGTTTGCTCCAACTTGTCAAGTGCCATGGCTGACTATTGGTGGAACGCGGATAGCTTCCAGAAAAAGATCCATTGGCTCTCGTGGGAGAGGATGTGTATTCCCAAAAAGCTGGGTGGACTTGGGTTCCGTGAGGTGGAAGGCTTCAACCAAGCTCTGTTGGCAAAGCAAGCCTGGAAATTATTGCATGAACCAGAGAGCTTATTGTCTCGCTTCATTAAGAGTCGATACTTCCCAGGTTCCACATTTCTTGAAGCGCATATTGGAGCAAGACCATCCTTTGCTTGGAGAAGTATAGTTTTTGGTAGAGAGCTATTGTGCAAAGGACTTCAGCAGCGAATTGGTAATGGACAAGATACCAAGGTTTGGATTGATCCGTGGGTCAATGATGGGGAGAGCTTAAGAGCACCGTATCGAAAGAATTATTATTTTGATGTCAACCTGATGGCTGCTTCCCTTATTGATTTCCAGACAAAGAGATGGAAACAGGATGCCTTGGAAGAGATCTTTGTTCCAGCTGATATTCAGTGCATCCTGAGGAATCAACCAATCCCTCATAAAAGGGATTTCTGGTCATGGAAACACAACCGCAGTGGATTATATTCAGTAAAGTCTGGTTATTGGTTGTATTCACAACTCAACAAACCAGAATGTGTCATTGAAGCTGAAACACAACCGTCAGTGGGAGACCTTAAATGTCAAGTGATGAAGATCATAACAGCCCCAAAAATCAGAAATTTCATATGGAAAGCGATTTCAGAAGCTATTCCTGTGGCAGACTTGATCAATGCGAGAGGAATGAGGCTTGATCCGCGGTGTCAAAGATGTGGAATGGAGGGAGAATCCATAAATCATGTATTGTTCACATGCCCTGTGGCCAGACTCCTTTGGGCGGTATCAAATTTCCCTCATCCAGAAAATGGTTTTCATGATAGTTCAATCTTTGTTAACATTCAGTTCTTATTGGTAAGCTCTAAAGCAGTGAGGATATGTCAGGAGAGTCGTAGAATATGGCCTTGGATCCTCTGGTTTTTATGGAAGAACCGTAATGTCTTTATTTTTGAAGGCAAATCTTTCTCGGTTGAAGAGACCATCGTGAAAATTAGAGAGGAGGCGGACATGTGGTTCCTTGCTCAACAAGTAAATCGTGAGTTTGAGGGTGTGGAACAAATTCAGGCTGTTGATAACAGGGGTGTGGTTGAGAGATGGAAAAAACCTCCAAAGCTTTGGGTTAAATGTAACGTGGGTTTTAAATGGTGTAAAAACAGGTCTGTGATGGGGACTGCGTGGGTTCTACGTGATGAATGTGGAGTGGTGATTCTTCATAGTAGAAGAACATTTGGAGAAGTGGCTTCACGTGAAGATGCAAAACTGAAGGCTTTCATGTGGGCTTTGGAAAGTATGAAGAGTCACCGTATTGATAAGGTGATCTTTACAGGTGATTTTGTTGATCTCATTAAAGCTGTTAATAGGCCGGCTGCGTGGCCCTCCTTTCAGTTCCAGATTTCAGTTCTAGTAGCTAGTTTGGAAAGCTTTTTGGATTGGAAATGCAGTGTGGAACCGGCTAAATCCAACATCGGCGATTCTTTGATTGCTCAAAGTGCCTTGGAAGCAAGCTTCAACCAGTCCTATGTTGCTATCGGGCATCCAGGTTGGTTGCATGACTTCTTTGTGGATGAAAGAAGTTGACCTCTGTATTTTGAACTTAGGTGCAGGGTGTTCATAGTGTCGATGGGTCTCGGGTGGTTTGTGGTTTTTTGGTAACCTGAGGGATTAGGCATGGGTTGTAGTTGTGTTAGTGGGAGCTTGTTCCCCTTTTGGTTTACTCTGATGTAACTCAGTATATCATTAATGGAGGAAGCATTCAGATGAAAAAAAAAAAAAAAGAAATGTTCTTTCCCTTCCTAATGTTTTATTATATAATCAATGAATTAATCATTTAATATGTTACTAATGTTGTGTACACTCAACTCACAATGGTGTGTGTATTCACACGTAATTTATCAATTATAGTTATTTTCCGTCATAATATAAATTAGTGGTGGAGGCAAAAATATATTCTATAAATTATCAAAACGTGCATATTTTTTTTTATCAAACAATATATATATATATTTACTAAAAAAAATTAGTAATCATTGTTACATCTTTAAATAATTTTAAAATAAATTTAAGACAATTATTAAGAAATTAATATATGATTCTGTAATATTATCTTCATACTCTCTTTCTAATATAAAAAGAGAAAATCCAAAATCCAAAAGAGAGAAAAACCCTAAATCCAAGAGAGCAAAAAACTCTAAACCCTAGAGAGAGAAATTTCTAAATCCTAGAGAGAAATTTCTAAATCCAAGAGAGAAAAACCCTTTAAACCCTATAAACACTAAACCCAAGAGAGAGAAAAACCCAAAACCCTAGAGAGAAACCCTAAACCCTAAAACCTAGAGAGAAACCTTAAAACCTACATAGAGAAACCCGAAACTCTAGAGAGAGAAAACCTTAAAAAACCTGAAACCCTAGAAACGTTAACCTATAAACCCTAAACCTAGAAACCTAAACCTAAACCCTAGAGAACCCTAAAACCCTAGAACCCTAAACCCTAGAACCCAAGAACCCTAACCCTACAACCCTAAACCCTAGAAACCCTAAACCTTAGATAACCCTAAACCCTAGAACCCTTAAACCCTAGAACCCTTAAACCCTAAAACCCTAAACCCTTAAACCCTTAAACCCTAGAAACCTAAACCCTAAACCCTAGAGAACCCTAAACCCTAGAAACCCGAAAATCCTAAAACCCTAAACCCTAGAGAACCCTAGAACCCTAAAAACCCTAACCCTAGAAACCTAAAACCCTAAACCAACCCTAAACCCTAGAACCCTAAACCCTAGAACCCTAGAACCCTAGAACCCTAGAACCCTAAACCCTAGAGAACCCTAAACCCTAGAACCCTAAACCTAAAACACTAAACCCTAAAAACCCTAGAACCCTAGAGAACCCTAGAGAACCCTAAACCCTAGAAACCCTAGAAACCCTAGAACCCTAGAACCCTAAACCCTAGAACCCTAGAACCCTAGAACCCTAGAACCCTAGAACCTAGAACCTAGAACCTAGAACCTAGAACCTAGAGAGAAAACCCTAAAAACCATAAAACCTAGAGAGAAAAACCTAGAAACCCTAAACCCTAGAGAGAGAAACCTTAAACCCTATAAACCCTAAACCCTAGAGAGAAACCCTAAACTCTAGAGAGAGAAAATTCTAAAAACCCTAAACCCTAGAAACTTTAAACCCTAGCGAGAGAAAACCCTAATATAAAAATGTCTTATTTTTATTTTTATGTTATGATTTTGAAGTATTATTTTATAATTAAATATATTTTTTGTCAAATTGATAAAAAAAAATCTGATCCATTTACACTATTGAGAAAACAAATTGAACATAGACAATCTCTAACGATCAATGAATTCAAATGACATGATTGCATGTCCGGTTAGTTTTACAATTATGTAAATCATTCGAATTTTTTGTCAATTTGGCGGATTAGAAAAAAAAAACTTGTTTTTTTATTAATATGTATATAAGTCCTAAGTTTGAAAAAAAATATTTGTGGTTACTAAAATCTTAAATTAAAGTAATGATAAAAAAGCTCACTAATCAAGTTGTTGTAATAGTCAATCAATACCATCTTGGTTGATTCTTCCTATTAGATTATCATCTAAATAAGAAACAACAAGTTAATATTATTAGTACTTGAGAATCCAATGTTTTGATACATGATATAATCAAAGAGTGTGGCGGATTTTGAGACAAATGAAAATCGGAACAAACGATTAAATTTAATATACTTAATTTACAAAATGACAATTAGATTACCTTGTAAAAATGGTAAGAGTCATATGCAACAAACTCATTGTTCCCATCCTTTATCTTCTCTGGCGAAACAAAACAAAATAAATAAGTAAACATTATTTGAGTTTATCAACTATACTATACTCCCATCACATAATCAATCAATTTTTAATAAGATCAGATTCACACACATTGATGGGTATTTTTCAGAGAAGGTAACCCAGATACTTGGTCCTCTACCATCTTCATGAGCACAGCTCCTTCAACCTGAGAAGTATTAAACAAAAACTCATAAACCTTTACTTTTTTTTTGGGTCAACAAATCTTTACTTTAAGAAATGAGTAATAGTAATTAGAAAAAGAAAAAAAAAAATACACCTGGTAAGCAGCGGTTGCAGACCCAAAAATGAAATCTTCTGGATAATCACATCCTTCTTAATATAGGTGTTGAAGAGTTGTTCTTGGCAAGAACACTCGAAGCCAAGACTATTAAGCACTATTATGAACAGAGAAATTTTGAGAGAGAGAGTGAGAGACCTTCCGTTGATCCGTTGTGATTTTTGTACCGTTGAACTTTTAACGGGAATGTTTCCCATATAACGGATATATTTTCAAACATGTTATTATAATTAGCTCGACAAAAGCGAACCGGATGGTCGAGACAGTTTGAAACTGTGTTAGGCCCAAACTGTGCCCAATAAGGCTTATGATTTTTCTTAACGATTATATTCATAATTTCAAATATTTTTTTTCATTCATCAAATTCAAAGACTTTCTCACAGGGTCGAGACAAAAATTCGAGTTATTAGCGTGTCCTAATATCAATGTTTTGTCACTAAACCCAAACTTCATTATCTTTACATAATGATGCACAAACTATATATATTACATAGATGATTCTCTTGCCTCTGATTCTTTATTGGGTTCATCCAAATCAAGTCTTAAACTAACTACTTAGCTACAAAGCATGCATGATGAGTACTTGTTTTTGTGGTCCGATCCATATAAGACCAAGCTTGTCAGGTTGTGTCAAACCCGGCTATGGGCTATGGTTGTGATGATGTGATGAATGTTTGTTAGAACACCTCAAATAAAACATCGGATATGGTTGTAAATTTCAAAGCTGAATTTTATCGATTTGATTGCAGTTATGACTGTTAACAAGGCCTTCAATGTTGTGCAGTGACCGGATCTTATTAACTCTGACAGTTGTTATGTCATTAAATGGTAATTTAAAGATTATGGTTACTGGTTGATTTGATCTAATGACATAAACTCCTTAGAAATTGAAAACCGAACCATTTTCTATGTCGGCAACCATTTTCTTATTATAGAAGAAAACTATAAGAAAAACTAGTTTCATTTATAATTTTGTGGATCCCCCATTCAGAAAATATTTAAAAATATGTGGTCACACGAGTAAATCATGTAATATAGACTTTTTATAAATTAATAAAATCAGGACCATAGTATTTTATTAATTTATTAATAAAAATAATTGTATCGAAAATTTAATATAAGAATAGGAAATCCTATTAATTTGTCAAGTATTAATTTATATAGTGACAAAAAAAAAATTATATAGTCTATACCGTAAAAAGTAAACTCTAGACAAAGCAACCTCTTCATCTTAGTTATTTTCTTCTGTTAATTAGGAGAAGTTCCGGCTTTCGGTCTTAATTCTTCTATAGCTTGGTACCAGTCTTTGGTAATATCGTTAAAAGGTGTAAACCATACCGTGATCATCGTATGTTGAATCTGAGTGGCGAGAGGGTAATACCCGCCCGTACCACTAGGCCACCATGCGGTGGTTAGCATCTAAGTTACTTCCGCTTCAAGAAACTCTTATCATTTAATTAACTTATTCATCAAGAAAATCTCTACACTAATTTCTCTGCGTTGGATGCTACTAGTGTGATCCATGTATATTATAGGAGAGATCACTCACAACTCGGCTTTTTTTTTTCTATTATTCTTAGTTGAAATGATGACAGGCTTGACATATATATTCAATGTCAATTAAAAGATAGTCTCTATAGATGTAGTGAAAACAGGGAGTTGAGAGCCTGACTTGCTGTTGTATTATATATCCTGTGCAGAAGATTGAGCCACATCTTCAAAATTATCAGAATGAAAATCATGTGTTCTTTGTTTATAGGAGACGGGACCAGTATCACTATCATCTTAAACACTCTTAGATTCGTCTGGTTGATGTGCGATCATATGTCTATAAATCAAGTTGAACATGTGTCTATAAATCAAGTTCATTGTTCTTCTCATTGTATACCTCAAAAAACAACCTTCTCTAATGGCTTCAATAGGGTTATATGAAGTACTAATATCTCTCTTCTTTTTTCTCACATTTTGTTTCTTTTTTAACAAGAAACCCTTTAGTTACCCTTGGAATTGGCCGGTTCTCGGTATGCTTCCCGGTGTGCTGGTACGGCTCCACCGTATATATGACTGGAGCGCCGACGTTCTCGAGAACTCCAACTTGACGTTTCAATTCAAGGGCCCATGGTTCGTTGGAATGGATATGCTGGTCACGGTTGATCCAGCTAATGTTCATTATATACTTACCTCAAAATTTTCAAATTACATCAAAGGTCCTGAGTTCCAAGAAATTTTTGAAGCTTTTGGAGATGGGGTCATCAACACGGACTTAGATCTATGGAGGAATCTGAGGAAGGCTTCTCAGGTCATACTCAGCCAAAAAAGTAGCCAAAACTTCTCAACAAGTACGATTCGAAGTAAACTCAAAGATGGGCTCCTACCTCTTTTCAGTCATTATGCAGATGAAGAGATGGTTGTGGACTTGCAAGATGTGTTCCAATAGCTTCTTGAATTCAGGACCCTTGGGGTAGTTTGAGCTCATGATGTGGTGTATATTAGCAGGATCAACCGTGACCAACATGTCAAGGCCCGAGAAACTCGGACCTATGCAAGGATATGTTAGGTTTGTAACCCTAAACCCTAGAACCGTAAACCCTAGAACCCTAAACCCACCCTAAACCCTAGAACCCTAAACTCACCCTAAACCTTAAACCCTAAACCCTAGAACCCTATTACCCTAAAACCTTAAACCCTAGAACCCTAAAACCCTAAACCCTAGAACCCTAAACCCTAGAACCCTAGACCCTAGAACCCTAAAACCCTAGAACCCTAAACCCTAGAACCCTAGAACCCTAAACCCTAGAGTGAAAAACCTCTAGAGACCCTAAAGAGAAAAACCTATAAACCCTAAACCCTAGAGAGAGAAAACTCTAAACCCTAGCGAGAGAAAACTCTAAACCATAGAACCCTAAACCCTAGATCTAGAGAGAGAAAACCTTAAACCCTATAAACCTAAACCCTAAAAACCCTATAGAGGAAAACTCTAAACTCTAGCCAGAGAAAACCTTTAAACCCTAAAACAAAAAAAAATCTTAGAGATAAGAAATCGATTGATTTACACTAATGAAAAAATAAATTAAAAATAAGATGATTTTTGACAATCAAATAAATTTAAATGATATGATTTTATGTGTGATTGGTTTTACAAATATGTAAATTATTAAAGTTTTTTTAATCAATTCGACATGTCATTATGACATTAGAGTTTCATTTATAATTGTAATAATGTTTTTGTAAAATTTATAAAAAAAATAATTGATTTACACAAACGAGAAAATAAATTGAACATAAATAATATATGTAACGATAAAATGAATCTAAATGACATGATTAGTTTTACAAATTTAAATCATTGATCAGTTTGACATATTACAAAATGTCTTATTTTTTATGTTATGATTTTGAAGTTTAATTTTTAATTAAATATATAATTTTTGTCAAATTGATAAGAAACCGAATGATTTACATTAGTGAGAAAACAAATTGAACATAAAACAATCTCTAACGATCAATGAATTCAAATGATTGGATTGCATGTCCGGTTAGTTTTACAATTATATAAATCATTCAGATTTTTTTTTGTCAATTTGGCAGGTTAGAAGAAAAAAACTTGTTTTAAAAAAAATATGTATATAAGTCCTAAGTTTGAAAAAATATTTGTGGTTACTAAAATTTTAAATTAAAGTAATGTGAAAGAGAGAAACTACATTAGCTAATCAAACAAATTGGATGTTGTCTTTTACCTGAGTACAAAAAGCTCACTAATCAAGTTGTTGTAATAGTCATTCAATACCAGCTTGGTTGATTCTTCCTATTAGAATTCCCATCTAAATAAGAAACAACAAGTTAATATTATTAGTACTTGAGAATCCAATGTTTTGATACATGATATAATCAAAAAGTGTGGCGGACTTTGAGACCAATGAAAATCAGAACAAACGATCAAATTTTATATACTTAATTACAAAATGACAATTAGATTACCTTGTAAAAATGGTAAGAGTCATATGCAACAAACTCATTGTTCCCATCCTTTATCCTCTCTGGGGAAACAAAATAAAAAAGTAAACATTATTTGAGTATATCAACTATACTATACTCTCATCACATAATCAATCAATTTGTAATACGATCAGATTCACACACTCCTTCAACCTGAGAAGTATTAAACAAAAACCCATAAACCTTTACTTTTATTTTTGGTCAACAAATCTTTACTTTAAGAAATGAGTAATAGTAATTAGAAGAAGAAAAAAATACACCTGGTAAGCAGCGGTTGCAGACCCAAAAATGAAATCTTTTGGAAAATCACTTCCTTCTTAATATAGGTGTTGATTGTTGAAGAGTTGTTCTTCGCAAGAACTTCACTGGAAGCCAAGACAATTAGCACTATTATAAACAGAGAATTTTGAGAGTGAGAGTGAGAGTGAGAATGAGAGAGTGAGACCTTCTGTTGATCCGTTACATGATTTTTGTACAGTTGAATTTTTAACGGGAATGTTTCCTATAACGGATATATTTTCAAACATATTAATTACAAAACAGAACCGGATTGAGACCTTCCGTTGATCCGTTATATTATACTCATCGGGCCTAACAGAGTTTCTTATTTAGATGGGTTTCATTGGGCCTAACAGAGTTTCAAACTATGCCCAATAAGGCCCATGGAATTTCTTACAATTCTATCCACAATTTCAAATATATTTTTTTTCTCACATGGTGGAGACAAAAATTCGAGTTATTCGCGTGTCCCAATATCAATGTTTTGTCACTAAACCCAAACTTCATTCTTGTATTGATCTTTACATAATGATGCACAAACTATATATTACATAGATGATTATCTTGCCTTTGATTCTTTATTCATCCAAATCAAGTCTTAAACTAAATACTTAGCTACAAAGCATGCATGATGAGTACTTATGGTCTTTTTCATGGAGAAGTTGAAAGACCATAAGTAGCCATAATGAGATCTCTACACATAAAAAGAAGGTTTGGTTTCTCAGCTTATCTTCGTTTTGTACTCCTGTGTATGTGTATTATTGTCTGATCCAGACATAAACTGTCGGCACTTTTTTGTTGTCTTATTGGATAATCTTTTCTTTTCTTTCAACGATAGCATATGATGTGATGGATGTTTGTTGGAACACCTCAAAGAAAAATCGGATATGGTTGTAAATTTCAAAGCTGAAGTTTATTGATTTGATTGCAGTTATGACTGTTAAAACTGCCTTCAATTTAGTGCAGTGACAAGGTCTTATTAACTCTGACAGTTGTTATGTCATTAAATGGTAATTTAAAGATTATGGTTACTAGTTGATTTGATCTAATGACATAAACTCTTTAGAAGTGGAAAACCGAACCATTTTTTTTGTCGGCAACCATTTTCTTATTATAGAAGAAAACTATTAGAAAAACTAGTTTCATTTATAATTTTGTGGATCCCCCACTCAGAAAAATATCTAAACATATATGGTCACACGAGGAAATCATGTAATATAGTAAGATTTCTATAAACTAATAAAGTTGGGACCATAATATTTATTAATTTATTGGAAAATAAATTGCATCGAAAATTTAATATGAGATTAGAAAATCCTATTAATTTGTTAAGTATTAATTTATATAGGTTACACTGTAAAAGGTTAACTGTCCACAAAACAACCTCTTCATCTAAGTTACTTCCGCTTCAAGAAACTATCGTCTAATTAACTTATTCATCATGAAAAATTCTACGCTAATTTCTCTCCGCTGGATGCTATTAGTGTGATCCATGCATATTATAGGAGAGATCACTCACAACTCAGCTCCTTTTTTTGACTATTCTTAGTTGAAAGTATGACAAGCTGTTTTTTTGCTAGACATATACCTTCAATGTCAATTAAAAGATAAAGTCTCTAGTTATATAAATGTAGTGAAAACAGGTAGTTGAGAGCCCGACTTGCTGTTGTATTATATATCCTGTGCAGAAGATTGAGCCACATCTTCAAAATTATCAGAATGAAAATCATGTGCTCTTTGTTTGTATATCACTATCATATTAAACACTCTTAGATTCGTCTGGTTGATGTGCGATCATGTGTCTATAAATCAAGTTCATTGTTCTTCTCATTGTATACCTCAAAAAACAACCTTCTCTAATGGCTTCATTAGGGTTATATGAAGTACTAATAGCTTTCTTTTTTTTTCTCACGTTTTGTTTCTTTTTTAACAAGAAACCCTTTAGTTACTTACTCATCCAGAAAACCAGCTACCCTTGGAATTGGCCGGTTCTCGGTATGCTTCCCGGTGTGCTGATACGGCTCCACCGTATATATGACTGGAGCGCCGAGGTTCTCGAGAGCTCCAACTTGACGTTCCAATTCAAGGGCCCATGGTTCGTTGGAATGGATATGCTGGTCACGGTTGATCCAGCAGATGTTCATTATATACTGACCTCAAAATTTTCAAATTACATCAAAGGTCCTGAGTTCCAAGAAATTTTTGAAGCTTTTGGAGATGGGGTCATCAACACGGACTTAGAGCTATGGAGGAATCTGAGGAAGGCTTCTCAGGTCATACTCAGCCATAAAAGTAGCCAAAACTTCGCAACAAGTACCCTTCGAAGTAAACTCAAAGATGGGCTCCTACCTCTTTTCAATCATTTTGTAGATGAAAAGATGGTTGTGGACTTGCAAGATGTGTTCCAAAGATTCACGTTCGATACAACCTTCATTTTCGTAACTGGATCCGATCCTAGAAGTCTCTCCATTGAAATGCCTGAGGTTGAGTTTTCTAAAGCTCTTGAGGATATTGAAGAAGGGGTTATGTATAGGCATCTTACTCCAAGATTCTTGTGGAAGCTACAAAAATGGATTGGAATCGGAACAGAGAAGAAGATGATGAAAGCTAATGCCATTCTTGATCGTGTTTGTGCAAAACATATATCAGCCAAGAGAGAAGAGATAAGATCACAAAGAGAAAGTGAGGATCTTTTGGCATCCCACATAAAGATAGATGCAACCAAGTACGAGTTTTTGAATCCTGAAGATGATAAGTTCCTCAGAGACTTCATAGTAGTTTTCATCGTAGCTGGGAGAGATACAATGGCCTCTGCACTCACTTGGTTCTTCTGGATTCTGTCCGAAAACCCTAACGTCTTGACCAAGATTCTCCAAGAGATCAACAAAAATGTACCAATAACCAGGAGTGACCAAGACAAGTCATCGTACTTGAACAGGTTAGTGTATTTACATGGCGCATTAAATGAATCAATGAGGCTATACCCACCAGTTCCATTTGAACGCAAGTCTCCAATCAAACCTGATGTGCTTCCAAGCGGGCATAAAGTCAAATCAAATACCAATATTATGATACTTCTTTACGCGATGGGAAGAATGAAAGCCGTGTGGGGAGAAGACGCAACGGATTTTAAGCCGGAGAGATGGATTTCAGAGACAGGAGAGTTGAGACATGAGCCTTCTTACAAGTTCTTGTCGTTCAATGCCGGTCCAAGAACATGTCTAGGTAAGAATATAGCTATGGATCTGATGAAGACAGTGGTAGTGGAAATATTACAAACATATGAGATTAATGTCGTCAAGGGACAAAAGATTGAGCCAAAACCTGGTCTTATTCTTAACATGAAGCATGGGCTTAAAGTCACTATTGCTAAGAAATTGGTAGCTAATTTATGATTTCTGAAATGTTATTTTCCTTCCTAAAGATTTATTAATCAATTATTCACTCAATAGGGTGCTATTGATTTTTCTATTTTATTGTATTTGGAAATCCATAATTTATAATCTAATAGTTAGATTTTATTAATATTTATGACATCCAAAAAAAAAATCTTCGGATATGAGTCTTTGTATTTTTAACATAAAATTCCATCAAAATCCATTTAAATCATTGAAAAAATCAAATCCATATATATATATATATATATATCTTTAATATTGAATAACAGTTGATTTTAATTAGAATTTTGAAATTATATATAGAACCAATAACATAAGATTTTAATTAAGATTCTAAAATTATAGAACCAATAACACATGATTTTAATTTAAAAAAAAAATCAATGATCGAATAACACATAATTTTACTTGGATTTAAAAATCCATTATTAAAATGGATAAACCAATAACACTTATTTAATCTCTTTCACATGATTGTTGAATTTATCCTTTAATATGTTTGCCAAAAAAAATTTATTTTATTGGATGAACCGCTTTTAAACTGACATGAGGTTTCCACACTTAGGGAGGACAAATGAAGCATGTACTGTAACTGACATAGATTATACTTCAAAAAAATTCAGACCAAACATCTCTTAGTGACAGTGACTTTAAAACCATGCTTCGTATGGAGAATAACAGAAGGAGCTGGCTCGATGTTTTGCCCTTCAACCATCTTGATCTCATAGTTTTGTATGATTTTCACAGCCACACTCTTCATCTGCATCAAAGCCACTTCTTTCCCCAAACAAGTTCTTGGACCAGCGTTAAAGGACAAGAACTTATAAGAAGGCTCATGTACCGACTTTCCACTCTCAGAAACCCATCTCTCCGGTTTAAACTCCAATGCATCTTCTCCCCAAACCGATTTCATTCTCCCTAATGAGTAAAGACAGAACAAAATCTTCGAGTTGGCTTCGACTTTGTGTCCACTTGGAAGAACGTCGGTTTTAGTAGGTGACTTGTGTTGGAAGGGAACAGGTGGGTAGAGTCTGAGGGCTTCACAAATTGCACCATGTAGATACACCAACTTCTTTAACTCTTGGGGACTGAATGAATCATCATGAGAGTTAGAACCATCATTTGGAGATAAAGTTGTCTTGATTTCTTGACGAATCTTGTCCATGACTCCTGGAATCTTACATAGAAGCCAGAAGAGCCAAGTGAGTCCAGACCCTGTCGTGTCCCGACCCGCTAACATGAAGGTTAAGATCGTGTCTCTAAGGAATCTGTCGTCACTAGGATTCAACAGCTTGTACTTGGTCGTCTCCAAGTTCATGTAAGACGTCAACAAGTCTTGAGAAGGAGAATCAACATTTTGAATCCCACGGCTTACCTCATCTCTCTTTGAAGCTATGTACTTAGAGCAGACACGATCAAAAGTCTTGCGAGCTTTGGTCATCTTCTTCTCATCTCCTACACCAATAAAGCCTTGCATCCTCCACAAGACCTCCGGCTTGATATGTCTGAAGAAGATCGCTTCCTCTGCATCGTCTAAAGCTCTTGCAAACTCGATTTCCGGCATTTCAATCGAGAGACAACCTGGATCATAACCGGTAGCTAAAACACATGTTGTGTCGAACGTGAATCGTTGGAAAACATCTTCCAAGTCCACAACGAGTTTCTCTTTAGCAACATGGTCAAGAAGTGGGACAAGCCCTTTCTCTAGCTTACTCAAACTTGTAGCTAAAGAAAACCTTTGAAACTCGGGACTCGCCATCATGCTATGAGCTGATTTCCTCAGATCTTTCCATAAGTCAGAATCCGCATTGAAAATCCCATCTCCCAAAACGTCGAATAGCTTCTTGAATTCAGGGCCCTTGGGGTAGTTTGAGAAGTTTGAGCTCATGATGTGGTGGATATTTGCAGGATCAACCGTGACCAACATGTCAAGGCCAGAGAAACTCGGACCTATGCAAGGATAGGTTAGGTTTGTAACCTCGAGAACCTCGGTTATGAAGTCGTAAACACGATGGATTTCGACAAGCAAACCTGGAATCATACCGAGGAGCGGCCAGTTTGTGGGACATAAACGGTGAGGTTTCTTGTTGATCAAGAAATATCGAAAGAGAAAAAAGCAAAAGAAAGCAATAGAGATTTCAAACAAGCTTATGAACGCCATTAGAGATAAGATTAAAGGGTCCTTTTCTTGTTATGAGATATACTAATGAGATTGGTTCCAGATTATATATATATATATAAACTAATGATGAAATGGTGATGTGTCTTTGAAATTGGTGATATGTCTATATCATTTGAATGATGCTAAAATGGAATAAAATCATCATTCTTTGGTAATTATCTTTTGTTTGTTTGGTATTGGAGGTTTGTGGTAAGTGGAAACATCTTTTGTAAACCAATGCATGTGCACGTGATATTAGAGCAACTTCATTGGTAAGACTCAAGGTAAGTCTCTTAACCCCAAATTTTTATTATTTTTTTTTTTTAAGGCGGAAAAAAAAAAAAAATCGACCAATTGTAACGCGACACGTGGCGAGACGATGCTAGAAACGTCTCTTAAACAAGGCACGGAAGAGACGGTTTGTTATATAAAATGGGACCCACATTATTTTAATACTTTTTTTTAAGAGACCCACCCCTATGTTATCCCGATGGAGCTGCTCTTACCCATTAATTTAGTTATGTTTTTTAGTATAAAAATATTATTGGATCATGCATTTTAAAATACAGTTCATATACTTTCCAAATAATCAATATACATCTACAAATGTATTTATTTTTTACTAAAACATCCGCAACTAATTAACTTGTATTTCAAAACTAATTATTTAAAATTTATGTATTGGGTAACAAATAATCCCCTTTTAAAATTATGATTACCATAATTTTTTTTAAATTAACTCAAATCATCATATAATGATTTGATTTAATAAATATATATTACCTAACTACAAAAGTCTTTTAAAATAGAAATAAATTAAGAAATTAAGAAAAAAATATTGTTTCAAAGGAAAAATATACTACAATAGTTATTGGTTTAGTTAGGCTAATAAGATACATATATGCTCAATAAATTTTTAAAAGGGTAATAAATTTGACAAAATTAAATGCATGTATCTCGTTATAGATTGTCCTATAATTTTTTCTAGTAACAAATCAATGGATACAAATATATTGACTAGCGCTCTCGTAGACTACTTTGAAAGGGATTTCTTAAACGTACAGACTTATATTAATAAAATAATTGAAGATTTTATGCCTGTATCTAAAAAAAAAATTCGAATCAAAATTTAAATGTTAGTCACTAGTCAACCTTTCATACTATTCTAAAATTTATTACATGATTATATCCGATATAAGCTCCCATATAAAAGATTGTGGCTAATTCATAATATTATATTTTACATGTGATGCGATTAATTTACGTCTACATAATTAGTATATGTAAAACATGTTTAGTAAAAAAAAAATTAAGTTTATATGAACAAAATAGAAATAAAATAAGCTAATATGGTTTTCTATAGATTCTATAAATTTTAGTGTAGGATTTGATTTTGCACTAAAAATAAAATGGTGGATCCGGAATTTTTACCCATGTCTATATATTCTGCTCAAAATTTAGAAAACTGCTATTAATTTTTTTAATAATTATATTTTATTAGATGACTTTCAAGCTGACCAGATATTTCCAAATTCCATGGGAGGATAAGGAAACCATATACATAATACATCAACTGTCCATGTTTCTAGTCATAACATTCAGACCAAACATCTCTTAGAAACTGTGACTTTAAGACCATGCTTCATGTGGAGAATAATAGAAGGAACTGGCTCGATCTTGTGCCCTTCAACGATCTTAATATCATAGTTTTGTATGATTTTCACAGCCACTGTCTTCATTTGCATCATAGCTACTTCTTTCCCTAGACAAGTTCTTGGACCGGCGTTAAATGATAAGAACTTATAAGATGGCTCATGTACTGACGTTCCATTTTTAGAAATCCATCTCTCCGGTTTAAACTCCAATGCATCTTCTCCCCAAACCGATTTCATTCTCCCTAATGAATAGAGACAGAACAAAATCTTTGAGTGGGCTTCGACTTTGTGTCCGCTTGGAAGAACGTCGGTTTTAGTTGGAGACTTGTGTTGGAAGGGAACAGGTGGATAGAGTCTGAGGGCTTCACAAATTGCACCATGTAGATACACCAACTTCTTTAACTCTTGGGGACTGAATGAATCAGAATCTTGATTTGGAGATAGAGTTGTCTTGATTTCTTGACGAATCTTGTCCATGACTCCTGGAATCTTACAAAGAAGCCAGAAGAGCCAAGTGAGTCCAGATCCTGTGGTGTCTCTACCAGCTAACATGAAGCTCAAGACTATGTCTCTAAGGAATCTATCATCACTAGGATTCAACAACTTGTACTTGGTCGTGTCCAAATTCAAGTAAGACGTCAGCAAATCTTTAGAACTATCAATCCCACGGCTCATCTCATCTCTCTTAGAAGCTATGCACTTAGAGCAAACACGATCAAAAACCACGTGAGCTCTTGTCAGCTTCAACTCATCTCCAAGCCCAAACAATCTTTGCATCTTCCACACCATATCTGGCTTGACATGTCTATAGAAAATAGCTTCCTCGGCGTCATCTAAAGCTCTTGCAAACTCGATCTCCGGCATATCAACCGAGAGACAACCAGGATCGTACCCGGTCGATAAAACAAAGGTGGTATCAAACGTGAATCTTTGAAACACATCTTGCAAGTCCACAACGAGTTTCTCTTTAGCAACATAGTCAAGAAGTGGGACAAGACCTTTCTCTAGCTTACTCAAGCTTGTAGCTAATGAAAAGCTTTGGAACTCAGGATTCATCATCATGCTTTGAGATGATTTCCTCAGATCCTTCCATAACTCTGAATCTGCGTTGAAAATCCCATCTCCCAAAACGTCGAATAGCTTCTTGAACTCGGTCCCTTTAGGGTAGTTTGAGAAATTTGAGCTCATAATGTGGTGGATGTTGGCTGGATCAACGGTGAACAACATGTCGATGTTCCCCAAAAAAGGGCCTTTGAAAAGATAGTTTAAGTTCCCGGCCTCAAGAACCTCGGTAATAAAGTCGTAAACCCGAGGGATCTCGAGGATCAAACCGGGAAGCATACCAAGGACCGGCCAGTTTGTGAGAAAGGAAGGGTGAGGTTTCTTGCTGATCAAGAAAAGTTGAAAGATAAGGAAACAAAAGAAAGCAATTGAGATATCAAGTAAGCTTAACAAAGCCATTATGGAGAAATTTTAGAATGGAGATGTTACACTAAAGGGGGAGCTTGATTCTTATTTATGTTTTCATTCATATAGTATATATAAAGCATGAATAGAAACTAGAAACCATCGTCTTTTGTGTCCTTGAAATTGGTTAAATGTTTTGTCGTTTTCAACAATCATAACACGATGGATATTGCTTTATCTTTGGTGATTACGTACTCTTTTGTTTGTTTGGTATCGTAGCTTTATTGTATGTCAAAACCTCTTTCGAAAACCAATGGTCCAGTGCATATTATTGTAGTTAGTTAGATGTCTTAATACAAGACAATTCATTCAAATTGGCTAGTTCAAGATATATAAATATATATATATATATGATTAAAACATAATAAAGATTTTTAACTAAATCGTATGGTTTTACATTGTTATATAACTTGTAATCATTGTTTTAGTACGCTCAAAAAAATATTATATGATATAGTTTTTTTTTAAATAATCGAGAGGTTTCCAAACCTTAGGTCCAAGTGTCCAATTAATCTTTTTGAGTTGGAACCAAAGATTACTAATACCGATAACATAGCATAAAATATTTTTTTCAATGGGTTTCGAACTAGAAGTACATTGAAACTAACTCATATATTGAACCACTAGCCTACCTTTAAGTTGGTATTATATGATATAGTTTCATGTACATTTTCACTAAATTGTTTTTCATTTGCTATAGCAACGTTATAATCCATTTCTTATCTACAATAAAATCAATAATGTCAATATTGCGTTAACATTTTTAGTTGTTTGCTAAAAAGAGACTACTCGAATTCAATCTGTATCTTTTTTTTCTTTTTCTTTTTTGAATGAAAAAATCTGTATCTTTCGTAATAATTGATCTAAAAAAGAACAATAATTGGCCTCTTGAAACAGTGTGGATGGTGGTGATTGAGACTACTGATGTGCCTGATGTCTCGTGTACCGACCTTTGAGTTATTATCTACTTTGGCACATTCAAGATACATGGTCCATTATGGATAATTTCATGTTGGCCACTTGTACATTTTGTGTCTTCTATGCCTCCACGCCTCCATCCATTTTCTTGACTTTATGAAAAAAATAATGTTAGTGAAATAATTTTGTCGTTATCACTATATTGTCGTCACAATATAAATCTATTTCAAATTATTTGTTGACTCATCAGCGAACCATATGCTTAAAAGGGGTCACAGTCATATAGTTTTTTCATAAACCATATCTTAAACCAGTTGGTTAATGATAACCAAACGGAAAGGTACATATATTATCTTTGTACTTTTTCCAAATCTAGAAGAAAGAAATTCGGACATGGTTTAGTCATTTGTGGGATACACATGCAGTACTTGCAAGTAGTGTTTTAAAAAGCGTTTTAGGCGGCCGTTTATGTCCCATCTAGACGCTAAACTCCCATGAACCATTCCGATTAATTTTTAATCCGTCTAGAAAATCATAATATTATAATAATAAATTAACATAATATTTATTATTTATAAATCATGATAATTCGTATATTATATTATAAAATTTTATGATAATAAATTAAAATAAATTTTATTATTTACAACTCATCATACTTCATATATTTTGTTGTATATATTTAATATATTGTTTAATCTTATAAACGTTTAGGCCGTCTAGTTACAATCTAGACTTCTGATTAGACGTTTTAGGCGCTAGGCGTTGGGTCACCGCCCGACTAGCGTCTAACGCTTTCTTGAACACTGCTTGCAAGATGCAATAATTTTTTCGTATAAAGATAAAGTGACAAGATTTAGGTGCACTCTTCAAAAACAAAAGTTCATATTAAAATCTTGAAATAATTCAAAGCAATGAATTTTATGTGGATTGAAAATTATTTTAAAAATGTACTATAATCCAATAAATATTCCTTAATATTCCTATTTGAAACTTATAAAATTCCCATTCTTTGGTTCTTTAATTTTAGTGATTGATTTAGTTTTCCAGTTTAAATAAAAACAATTAATGAAATAAACGAAAATTAATATATAGTATTTAAAGTTTTTTATAATTCTTATACACTTTGTGAAAGAAAAAAAATTAACAACAAAAAGAATTGAATTCGAACGTGACATGAAACGGTATCATACCAGTTTATGGTTTAGATAGGTTACTACATTATCAGGATCTCCTCAAGTCTCTCCTGCAAATCTCCTTTACCAGCCAAGTGCGCCTTCTTCATCTTGACATCAACCAACTACTTCTTTAATTCCCATCTACATTTTTGTCTACAAAATCTTAAATTAGGTTAAGTGAAAATTGTATTTTGTCTTGGAAGGCCTCCTCTGTTTTAAGATTTTTTCAAAAAAAAATCATTGAAAAAACTGTGGAGAGTTCTACTTTTTTTTTGCAACTTAAAATGGATTAAAAGAAAAATAGATTTGAAAGAAAGAGCAGAAATCATAGTATCAAAACAAATGTTTTAAAAATCAGACCAATGACCGAACCGGCAAAATATTTGGATCATGAATATTGATATGATCCGACCGAATTCGACTGGATTTAATGATAATTTACAAATAATATAATATATAACATGTTATTAGTTTCAAACTATTAAATAAAACATTTCAATAATCATTGTGTAACAATTATTAAAAAATATATATATTTAAAATTTTAAAATGTCAAATTAACAATGAACTATCAAATTTAATCTTACTTTTTGATAAATATTTAAAACTAATGTAGGTAGGAAAAAAATTAATTAATAAAATATAAAATGACATTTAAAAAAAAAAAACTTAGTTTGATATGGTTTAATGGATCATCGGTTTCTGGTTTTTTGAAGGTCCAATCCGTTTTTTGACCAATCCAACTATCATTACATCTATGATCGAGGTAGTAATAATCTTGTAAGGTTAAATATATGAATATGATTTAAAAATTAACAAAAACTTTTTTTTTTTAAAAATAAAAAAATTGTTCAAAAAGATATAAAGCTTTAAACTAAAAATAAAAATATGTGCGGCGTAAAATTTAGTTTTATTTACACAAAACACAGTAAAATATAAACTGTCAATAGTTTTTTTTGCTACTGTTACTGTTTGCATTCATATATGTTTTTGGATTTTTTGGTTTATTGAGCTTCACTAGAAAATATTATAACGGAGACGACAAAAAAAAAAAAAAAATATATTATAACGGACCTGATATGTAACCCAATGCGTACTAAATGGCCCAAACATTTACAATTCCAGCAGGCCCAAAGGCCCAAATCTAAGAAAATGTGTTACATCTAGACTGCTTTTCGTAAATTCTCCTGCGATTGTCTCTAAAAACATAGAAATGTGTTCCCTCGGAGTATCTGCTCTCTCTTCTCCGGCTAAATTTCACCGTCGCCAGGAAAAAGCAAATAATTTTACGCTGACCCACTTGCGTAATCCAAATGGGTTTCCATTTCGGTGGAAAAATTCGCGAGCTTTCGCTCCCAAGCACTCCCAATCCCTCAAATTCGCTTCACCCTATTCACATCTCCCTCTTATAAGCTCTTCGGCGTCTCGTTCCTCCAAGGATTTCGTTCGGATTCTGGCGAGAAAAGCCGCGATTTTACTCGTTGGATCGTTTGTCTTTCTAGGATTCTGCTCTTCGAAACCTGCTTTAGCGCTACCCACTGCAACTGCAACCACTCAATCTGAGTTAGAGGACGAAGCAAAGTTCGAGAAGCTTCTGGAAAGTGAGCCAGAGAACATGGAGGCAATGAAGGCTGTTTTGTATAAGAAGATGAGGAGAGGGAAAACTGAAGACGCTGTCAAGTATGTTGAGAAGCTAAGGAAGTTAGAGCCTCGTGAAGTTGAGTGGAAACTTCTTAGAAGCGCTTTGCTATGATACGATGGGACAATTGAGCAAAGCTAAGAGATTGTTTAAGGATATTCTCAAAGATAACCCTCTTTTGATCAGAGCTTTACATGTATGTGTTTTCTCACCTTTTGATGCTTCTCTAGGATTAGAGTTTGTAGGATAAATTGTGTGTTCTTTGGTTGATAGGTAATAGAATGGTGCTTTGAGTTCGATATTGTTACAAATTCAGTTTTGGTATTGTCCATAAATAGTTAGTTAGAAACGGGCAGCTTGTATTATGGCTCTGATACCATGTAAGATTTGAGTTTATTATAGACTTCCAACTCAAACCAATTGGTGATAAGTGGAATGGCGCTAGACCTTTATATATTACTTAGGTCCCATATAACTTCCGATATGGGATATTCTCACACAGGGTCTTGCTATGGTAATGCACAAGAGTCATGACTCCTCTGTATTTGATATGCTCAAAGAAGCTATGGAAGTTGCTCGACAAGGAAACCGAGTGACAGAGGAGAGAAACATACAAGTCTTGATCGGCCAAATGCATATTGTGAAGGTAAAGCCGATCATTTTCAGAAGTGATCATCGAATAAGGGATTGTTTTGTATGTACTTATGGAGATTGTTTGGTTTAAAAACCTCAGGGTCAATTTGAAGAAGGACTGAAGATATTTCAACAGATGGTAAATGATAACCCTCGAGATTTTCGACCGTACCTTTGCCAGGTAAGTTTATACAATGAAAAGAACGATTCTTTAAGGTGATCTTAGCTTTTATCTTTTGCTGGTAATTTGTTTCAGGGAATAGTGTATAGCTTAATGGATAAACATGAGGAAGCAGCTCAACAGTTTGAGATATATTGGAGTCTTGTACCTGAAGAATTCCCACAAAAAGGATTCCTTGATGATGTTGCATTGGCTGCTCAAGCTAAATCTCGAGAACGACTTCAAAACACATTCAAAGCTAAATTTACTCAAGGGAAATAAATCAACTGATAGATTAGTTTTCTTTTTGGTGAGCATTTTGATCTTCTCAATGCTCTCATCAGTTGAAATTTTGTTCATGGCATTTACTTATTAAGAGAAGATTCAGGTATGAAATGTTATGACATGTGTCGTTTTAAAGACAAAACCGTTCTCAGAGCAGGCAGAGTCCATGGCTGCACTCACATAGTAAACTCAAGACTTGAAAGGTTGCAACTTTCTTACCGTAAAGTATATACATTTCCACAAGAAAATGATGACGGGCTTTTACAGTCTAGTGGCCCATTCCCTATTTGTGGGCCTAGTGGGCTCCTTTTAGGGCCCATTTGGATTCGCACATTATAATCCCTTTCCTGAGGAAACTTCGGAAGAGCCGAAGAACGTGAACTCTCTCTATCTATCATTCTTTTGCTCCTTTGGTACACTTCCGGCGCCGTTTCTTCCTGTAATCTGGTGTGTGCGGCTCTATGGCATTGACTACATTTATGCGTTGTTTGCGTATAGTATAGTTGTTCAGTTGCTTGACTAATTTTTAGTAGTGATTCTTTATGTGAATTTGCTGTAACGCACTGAGTGAAATTGATTGGTTTGGTGAAATGAGGTCAGAGACGCTTCTGATGGCTCCTCTTACGCTCTCTGCTGATGTGAAGAGATCTTCAGCGAGTGCTCCTGGTAAACTCGCTTTGTCTGTGAATTCTTGTGGTCTTACTGTCGAGATAGTCTTCTTTAATTCGTTTGCGTAGTGGGTTTGTGGATTTGTAAGAAAAAATGAGACTAATGTCTTCTGGTTTGTTTGTTGGGTTTTTGCAGATGTTTCGAATAAGATATTGCAGATTCCACAGCTCAAAACGAGCAAAGGCTTTGCTTCAGTCAATACGCAAGAGGAAAACCCCTTTGATTTCTTCCGCACTCTCTTTGGTATGGAACAACTGTTTCGAGTTCAGGACTTGTTATACCTCTCTCTCTCTCTCTCTGTATATATAGAGACTTGTACATTCTCTTTTAGTTCATTTGCAATCATAAATTTATATGAATTTTATGTAAATATACAGTCTTTGTATCTAATAACATTTCCTTTCTATGCTCAAAGTTTAACATTTTATTGAATCCGCAGCTTGGGGTGTCTCTTATGTTTTCCTTTTGATGATGCAGAGGGATTTATAGCAGGAGGTACAGCTGGAGTTGTGGTTGAAACAGCTTTATACCCGATTGATACAATTAAGACAAGACTTCAGGCAGGTCAAGAAACTCTTTGTTAGACTTGATTTTAACTGTATGTAACTAGCTCATGTAATCATTTTGTCTAAACAAAAATAAGAAGTTCAACTTTAGTTCCTAAATTATTTTGATCTTATGATGTAGGCAGCTCGTGGAGGTGGGAAGATTGTTTTGAAGGGTCTTTATTCAGGATTAGCTGGAAATATTGCTGGTGTCTTACCGTAAGTTACTGTTATAGCTCATCAGTAGTTCCTTTTTGTTGATTCAGAGCAATCTTCTAGCCTACTTGATATTGGTGATGGCTGATGAAAACCATATATGATGATTGTTTCTTTGTAGGGCTTCGGCTTTATTTGTTGGAGTTTACGAACCCACAAAGCAGAAACTTCTGAAGACCTTTCCTGATCATTTAAGCGCTGTTGCTCACCTGGTGAGAGATTTTCTTCATCTTTAGTTCTGCCATTAGAAAAGTATTCTATTAGTCTCTGGACTATCACAAATGATCAGGTCATGATTATATTAGTAAATGAATGGTAGACAATAACCAACAGTTAGTCTTTGGATCGTTGAACTATTTCTTGCATAACCCTTGTATTTGAGAGTGAAAAGGAATAATCTGTTGCCCTCGTTATAAATTCCAGAGTGCAGGGGCCATCGGTGGACTTGCTGCCTCTCTGATTCGAGTGCCCACAGAGGTGGAAACTCTCTCTTGGATATCGCAATCCAGATCCTGTTCTGCATAGAATCATCATTCAACCAACATTTCCATGTGTGTATTCTTTAGGTTGTGAAGCAGAGAATGCAGACTGGACAGTTTACATCAGCCCCCAACGCAGTTCGACTTATTGCATCAAAAGAGGGATTTAAGGGTCTCTATGCAGTTAGTAACACCTTTTTAATCTCTTCCTTTTAGTCTGTGATTCTTGTTGAATTTTTGTGTGGTATCTTATTCCAGTTTCTTCTAGGGATATCGATCCTTCTTACTACGAGATTTGCCGTTCGATGCTATTCAGTTCTGCATATATGAGCAGCTATGCTTGGGGTATAAAAGAGCAGTAAGCTTCTTGGCAAAATATTTGTACATTTCTTATACAAGTATAGTAACTTCTGATGAACTGATAGTTTGCATGAGTTTAACTTTAATCAACTTTTTTGGTAGGCGCGTAGAGAGCTTAATGATCCTGAGAACGCTCTAATTGGTGCATTTGCTGGTTGGTGACATACATTGTAGCCATAAAATTTTGGTAGATGTGGTGAATGTTGTTCCACCATCCTGATAATCTGATCTGACAGTACGGTCGTGGTTTGTGCAGGTGCTCTGACTGGAGCAGTCACCACTCCGCTTGATGTTATTAAGACAAGATTAATGGTTCAGGTAATTAAGGGTTTATCACACCTTAAAAGTCTCCTTTTATCTCTTCCAAATGCCAAATCATATCATTAGTCTTTCTTGATCTTCTCAGGGATCAGCCAAACAATATCAAGGAATAGTTGACTGTGTTCAAACAATTGTAAGAGAGGAAGGAGCTTCTGCTCTCTTAAAGGTACACACACACACTAGTTTAAGCTTTCTATTAACTCTATTCTAAGTTGAGCTGCTTAAAGTCTACACAACTGCTAATTCTTGCACTGGTCTAGGGTATTGGGCCAAGAGTGTTGTGGATAGGTATTGGAGGTTCAATCTTCTTTGGTGTCCTCGAGAGCACAAAGAGAACACTTGCCCAGAGACGTCCCAAGACGGTTAATGAGTCGAAAGAGGAATAAGTTTCTGACAGCAGACTCTTGGGGGGCAGGAATATGATGATATTGTTTCACATTCAACTGGCCCTTTGTGAGTTGTGTGATCAGTGTATGTGAAAGTACCAATGATCAGTTCAACCTTTGCACCCAAACAAAAAGATCCAATTTAAATAAATAAACACAGATTCTAGATTCAGATATATTCCTATTATTTCTTGAAATCAGAAAATATATTACATTTAAAATTAACGGCCTAGATCCGAAAAAGGGTTCCGGGCTATGTCGATTTAATACCCTCTAGATTGGATGGCCGGATTAAAACGTTAATAATGAACGGGGTAGATTTAAAAAGAGGATCCGCGCTATATCCGATTAGGATCCGCCCTATATCCGATTAGGATCCGCGTTAAACCCGATTAGGATCCGCATGCCAAAATGATAAATGAGAAACATTCAACGGACGGTCGGATCAGAACACACGCGAATAGACGGACACGATTAGAAAGAAGGATCCGCGAAAAGGAAAACCCGGTCCGGATCCGCGCGCAGGCGTGACAAAATATCCAAAAAATCCAGGTTTTACCCTTAATGAAAAAATACACCCCTAACGACTCCAAGGGCAATTTTCGGGAATACAACTTTTTTGTACCAATAACGGTTTCATGTTTTAATAGTATAGATGTGACAACCCAAAATGTCAAACTTCATTGGCTATGGATAATTATCAGTACTAATACTTTTCATTAAATATATAAAAGGAGTTCTTAAGAATTTATATAAAATAGTTGGAGCAATAAAATTCGTATGAATACCAAATTATACACCCATAAAGCCTGCCCTTTTGGGGGTAACCCAACTGTCAAACATATACCAAACACAAACCGGTGATTGCATCGAACCAAGAAGCAACGTACCGGTCTCAACCAGGTGGTAATGACCGAGTCTCTGCTTTCTTCTGCATCTCTCATACTGCGGGGTTACCGTGGAACCGCTTGTAAGTTAACTTGAAGCTATGGTAGATCATCATCAAACTCCATAAAGTCTAAGGGATGTTTTGATGAATGAGTAAGCTAATGCGGCGGTGAAAATGTAACTATCAACCCTGTCCAATATTCCACCTGCACCATGTACTAAGAGATTTATTAAGAGGATGTTAAGGGACGTTTGATCATTGATTCAGTAAGATCACCAAAGACTGACCCAAAGAAGTTAAGAAACCCAAAAGCTGCTATGGAGCTGAGGAAACAAAAGAAAACTATTTACAAACAGAGAGACGATAAGAAACTGAGTTTGGACAGAGAGATAAAACTCTGAACAGAGATTTAGAGAGTAGAATGGTAATGACTATACAACCAACAAGTCCTGCAATAGTCCCTTCCCATGTCCTTTTAGGACTAATACTAGTAAGAGGTGTCCTGTCCTACCAAAAGCCTGCAACTTTTCTATAGTTAAATTCAGCTCCAAAGCGGTTTAACTAATTGAAAAGTTTACCTTGCCACCGAGAAAAGCGAATGTGTCTGTCGCGACAAGTCCAACTGACCACTGAGCTTGACCACCAAGAAGAATTGGCCATAATTAGAGACACAATCAAAATGACATATAAAGGAGGAGAAAGCCAGGAGCTTTATGTTTGAGACTTGAGAGCTTACCAGTGTTATGTCACAGATATATCAATGTTACCTGATTTTCCATACAATCTGTGTTAAGGAGCAGTCAAAATGGATAACAACAACAAAAGGGCACAGAACTCACATGTCAACTGTGAAAACCCAACCTCCAGCTAACACAACACCTCCAACAGGTAACACCAAAGATCACTCTTTTCTTAAGCTGGCTTGCTTTCTGAAGGTACTGGATTCTTCCATCAAAAAAGATGGCAATTTTGAAGACTCGCTGAATTAGACAAAAGTGACTACATCTATATCGAGATTCTTGATTATGGAATCCCGTTCCTAAACACTATCAAACCCATACATCCGTTGCTGCTGATATGGAATCCTCACATCTTCAACAGTTCCAAAAGTGCTACACACATTCAAGAAGAAGCCATCACTGTTAAAACAAACAAGAAGAAACGATAACCAGATTCTCTCACAGCCCATAAAATAATCGGAGACGTCTGTATCTGTGAAGGAGCTTTCAGATGGAAAAGTCAAGTAGATTTGTCTAGAGACTGAATCATCTCTTTCATGCCTGCTTGGACTAAAATAGTAACCACCTTCTTCTCCAAACTGTCTACAAGAAACAAACAATCCACCTTAAGAAAAACCAAACCTCTTCACATAAAACTTGTGTTTCTTGTAAAGTCAGAATCTTTTACTTACCAAACATACACAGAGAAAGCAAACAAAACAGAGAGAACCAAAAAATTCAAACTTTACCTTTGGGCATTCCGCTTTTGCAAGAGGAAATTAATGTCCTTTTCATGAGCCATTCTCTGTTGCTGAGCTAACTTCATCCTCATCATCTCCTCTCACCACCAGAGGAACCGAAATCATCAACTAAACCGGAATGTGGAAACCGATAACCGGTTCCTCCTCCAAACCCTGGTTCCTCTGATTCGAGACAAATTAGCAAATGGATCCTCGTTGTTGAGAAACGAAAAGTGGTTACTCAGTTGTTCCAAATTGGCTCATCCCATCTCTCTCTCTCTCTCGGTCGATGTCAGCTTGAGCCATAGCCGTGAGGAAACGCCGTTTAAAAGAAATCCGACCAAGGCCGGAACGAAACAGTGGTTTGGTTTTGCAATCACGGACGAGACGTAGGCTCGAATAATCGGAGAATTAGGGGTTTCCTCATACATACTTCAACAAAAGACGCCATTCCTTTCTCAATGACACACGAAACCCAGCCCGAACAAGGGACAACGATATTCTTTCACAATCGTTGAATCATCATGTGTCGGAATCTGTGTGTGTGTTCTCGGCGAGTACTTTTGTATTGTAGTAACTAGGAAGATGCGTACGACTGAAGTCAGGAGAAGTTTAGAGTACAAACTCAAGTCTAGAGTGGACTAATGAAGTCTGGATGAAGTCCAGACAACAAATCTGAAGTCTGGAGTAAAGATGTTATAAAAACCCTTTTGTGGTCTAAACGGGCCTCTAATGAATTCGTTTAGGTCCGTCTAAGTTAACGGATCTAAACTCGCTTACCCATTATAAATAATTTTATAAAGTAAAAATTTAAATTTTAATGTTAGAAATAAAAATATTTATTCTATATTTTATATTCCATCTAAATTTATAGAATTTCAATAAAAAATAATATAAATGATAAACATCAACTTATTTATTTTATTATAGCTTTTATTTTTAAATATATAAAATATTTTTAAAAGTAAAGATTTAAGTTTTAGTATAAATATTAAATTATATTTTATATTCAATCTAAACCTAAAATTTCAATAAAAATATAAATGATATATATCAACCCATTTGTTTAGTTTATTTTTCTCTTCTAAATGTACAAAAAAATAGTATTGAAGTAATTATAGGATATAAAAGTAATTGATAATAATTTTTTTTAGAGATAAAGTATTAATTATTACGACATATAATTATATATCAATGATAAAAAAAAATACTCAACTAACAATATTTCATTAATAAGGTGTTTAATATTGATTAATATACAAATTATAATATAAAAATATATTTATAAACGTGCCTAAACGAGCTTAAACATGTATGTATTAACTTAACGGCTCTAAATGGACGGGTCTAAACAAGTTTAAAATATAAATGGGCCTGATCAGGTATAGACATAAACGGTTACAGATCTAAACGGACTGGGCCTAAACGGGCCTCTAATGAATTCGTTTAGGCCCGTCTAAGTTAACGGATCTAAACTCGCTTACCCATTATAAATAATTTTATAAAGTAAAAATTTAAATTTTAATGTTAGAAATAAAAATATTTATTCTATATTTTATATTCCATCTAAATTTATAGAATTTCAATAAAAAAAATAATATAAATGATAAACATCAACTTATTTATTTTATTATAGCTTTTATTTTTAAATATATAAAATATTTTTAAAAGTAAAGATTTAAGTTTTAGTATAAATATTAAATTATATTTTATATTCAATCTAAACCTAAAATTTCCATAAAAATATAAATGATATATATCAACCCATTTGTTTAGTTTATTTTTCTCTTCTAAATGTACAAAAAAATAGTATTGAAGTAATTAAATATCATATAATAAATTATCTGTCATGCTAATAGAATATAAAAGTAATTGATAATAATTTGTTTTTAGAGATAAAGTATTAATTATTACGACATATAATTATATATCAATGATAAAAAAAAAAAATACTCAACTAACAATATTTCATTAATAAGATGTTTAATATTGATTAATATACAAATTATAATATAAAAATATATTTATAAACGTGCTTAAACGAGCTTAAACATGTATGTATTAACTTAACGGCTCTAAATGGACGGGTCTAAACAAGTTTAAAATATAAATGGGTCTAATCAGGTATAGACCTAAACGGTTACAGATCTAAACGGACCGGGCCTAAACGGGCCGAGCCCGCCCGTTTTAACATCGTAGTTCTACCATTCTAAAAGGAAACAATTATCTTGTGTGGTCTAGAACCACTAAAACCGTTATAAGCACAAGAAGAATTTGGAATCATATCATCTCAAGGGAGTTCTCAAAGAAATCCCTCGAAAGCAAAGGCAACATTTATCGATTTAAAATATTTGAATATGTTGATGTGAGCTTGTGAGTTAACGGTTAACTCCATTAATCTTAATTTTGCAAAATCAACTGTTATTTGAAGATTATTTATGTATAGAGGATAGTTGAGGAATAAAATAATTTTGAATGTTGATAAACTGTTTTTGCAATGACAATGGCGATATAGATTATGAATAATATTATTTTATTATAATTCATGAGAAACGAATAAAAATTCGACTAAATTTATTTATTTATTGTAGTAAAAGGATGATCGTATTTTGAAAAAACAATAATAATAATAATAATAATAATAATAATAATAATAATAATAATAATAATAATAATAATAATAATAATAATAATAATAATAATAATAATAATAATAATAGGGATATTGTTATTCTTTGTATGATATTTTTTTGTAATAAAAGGGTAACATAGTTACAAAAAAAAAGGTAGCGTAACTTCTTGGCCGTCGAAACTTGAAAGGAAAAAAAAATCGGACCCCCCAAACAAAAAGATAAAGGAGAATAACTTGTATAGATGAATATTTAAATCAGAACATCTAAAAGATAACGAAGTCGATTTCTCTCTCTTCTTAGAGAGAAGATTTCTCTCGATCTCCTTTCACTCTTCTTCACGGATCTATATCTTTCAGAAGAGATTATGGAGGCGATTGAATCGTCGCTCTTTCTTGTTACTTTGTGAATATCCTAGCTTTGGGGTTTTTTCTGATTTTGGTTCGCTTATCTTTTTCCGATTTGATGCCGGAATCTTTTTCCCCAATTGCTTCATCTTCCTGTTTGCTTGAATAAGTCGCAGGAGTTCTGTCTATGGCTGGCTTTCTCTTCCGCTCCGTCGGATTTCACCGGGAGGTCCCGGTTTGTTTCGATTTGGTCGGGCTTCTCTTTCTCTCTCCTCGCCCTCTGCTTCCTGGTTTTCTCGCTCCTCTGCTCTAGCTCCTCCGTTTCTCTTGAAATAATATCGCTTTCGTGGCCACCGCGTTAGAGGACACGCTCCTGGTGGCTCCTGTTCGGCCTTTGGCTTGACGGCGACGGCGTCTTCATGGCTGCGGCGGCTCTCTGGTGTCAGTTCAGTGATGGATTTTCTTTCTTGCAGGTTTGACAGCGGGTGGCTTCGGGAAGCTTGGATCGGCAGGTGGTCCTTAGCCGCTTCAAGATATCGGTCCGGCAACGGTGGGTTTCGCTCTCCTCCGCGGTAGCTCGTCTTTTCCGGCGGTTCTTCCGATGGGTGACGCGTAGTGCATGCGATCTCGGCGATGGGGATGACACGTGTTCGTCCCGTTCTACAGCCTTACGCGTGTCTCGGTTACTCGGACAATTTTCTTGTTTCGGGCTTAGGCCCAGTTGTAATTTTAACCTGGCCCATGAATGAACTTCAGTCGACAAAAAAAAAAAAAAAAAGGAGAATAACTTGTAATGGCAAACATAACTAATAATAACGAATGACTTTTATGGTAAGATCTAATTTGTATATGTTCATATAATTTACCCTATATTATGTCATATTGAGATGGGACCCGTTTGCATATCACGAAACTAAATTTATGCCAAAATAAACTCAGAATTAAGTTATTGATTGGTGCAGTTATGTCCAATCATTTGATGGTCCCTCCATGTTAGGGTTTCGAGTTTCACTTGATTGCGGTTTAGTTAGTGTTTAATTCTTTCTCATGTTTTTGACATTTGTCACTGATCTTTTTATATTTTTTTTTTAACTCCAAGTGCATATTTGTTGATAGCTAATGTTTGAAATTGAAGTTACTTGCTAAGTAATGTTTTATTCACTATTGTTGAGAAAATCAAAAACATGAGAAAGACCTTGGGAGAATACAATACTTCCTAGGTATTCAGGCGAAGTTTCATGATTCGGGATTGTTTCTATCAAAGGAAAGATATGCTTTTGATCTTCTGGCAGTTGCAGGAATGAGTGATTGTTCACCAGTCTCAACCCCTCTTCCACTGCAATTGAACAAAGTTCCGGACCAAGATGCTTTGTTTGACAGTCCGACTTATTTTCGAAGCCTAGCTGGAAATCTCTAGTACCTCACTCTCACACGTCCTGATATTCAGTTTGCCGTGAACTTCGTATGCTAGAAGATGCACGCACCAACAATCTCAGATTTTACTCTCCTAAAACGCATCCTTCGATATGTAAAAGGAACAATCAGGTTGGATATTGACTTTGTGAAGGATACAGACTTTACTTTGCGTGCTTATTGCGACAGTGATTGGGCTGGCTGCTCTGAAACATGCCGCTCCACAGAAGGATTCTGCACTTTCCTTGAAGCAAACCTCATATCGTGGTCTTCTAAGAAGCAACCAATTGTGTCTCGAAGTTCTACTGAAGCGGAATATCACTCTCTTTCGGAAACATCATCTGAACTAAGCTGGATATGCTCTGTCATGCGTGAGATTGGTATTCCTCTCCAGGTAACACCTGAGCTTTACTGCGATAACCTTTCTTCAGTGCATTTAACAGCTAACCCAACCTACCATAAACGCTCCAAACATTTCGAACTCGACTATCATTATGTCCGAGAACGAGTTGCTCTTAGGGCTCTTGTGGTTAAGCATGTACCTGCTCATCATCAGCTGGCCGACATATTCACCAAGTCGTTGCCTTATGCTGCCTTTGACACTTTACGGTTCAAACTTGGTGTTGCCTTACCGTCCACACCAAGTTTGAGAGGGGATGTTGAGAAAATCAAACCAAGCGCTCAGTTATGTCAAAACGGCAGCACTTCAAGAATGGACTACAAAGGAGGAAAGCAGATGGGCTCCGAGAGTTGCAAGCCCAAACCAATTGAGAAAGCTTGTGGCCCACCAGTTTCAAATCAAACTGTTCAACGGTCTTCTTCAGCTCTTGAAGACAAAACCTGCAAAAGCAAAGGACGGCTGACGAGAGCTTGTACACAGACAATTAATGGTCTCAAGTTGTAAAACTCTTTCTCAGCCCTTGATTCCAAAGTGTAAGCCGATTATGCCATCTGTCGAGGACACTCTAGGGTTTGTCCTTGAGTATAAAACAATGCTTCCTTGTAATGAGAAGGTTATGAAGAAATGAAACAGTTTTACTAAAACAATCTTTATCTCTGTTTTACAAATTTCTTCAACTATCACGTAAGCTTTCTAAGTTATCAAGTTATATGTTGAACCATTCTGAATACAAAACGAGCATTTTCTTTGGGAATTTACACAAGTTTTAATCACTCTATTCCAAACTACTAAACTGCAAGTCTTAATGTTATTGTATATAGAGTCTTTGTATAGTTACATTGTATAGATTCTTTAGTCATTTTGAGTCTGTACATTTGAGTCTGTATATAGAGTACAAAGGCTTGGCTTATGCCTTAAAGTCAGTCTGTATATAAACTCAAATGTACAGACTCAAAATGACTAAATAATCTATACAATGTAACTATACAAAGACTCTATATACAATAACACTTAACATTATATAAATCCCGGATATATGATGATTATTTTAACATGATGTAAGTGGATCTACTATTCAAAGTAGGTATAGATTTTTGGGTATTCGGTTCAGTTTTGGATATTTCGGTTTTATAGATTTAGGATTTAATAGATACTTTACAATTTTTGGTTCCATTACGGTTTAATCCCTAGTGATTCTGGTTCGGTTCGGTTTCATAATTTTGTGAACCGTAATACCTAAAATTTTCGATTTTTAAACTGTTCCGGATATTTTGAAACCAAAATAGTATTTTTTTATTCGAGATAACAAAAAATACTCGAAATCAACAAAAACACACATAAAATCAACACAACCCTAGAATTTCTATTAATTCAACAAGTTGTTAACCAGAAAAAAGTTCATGATTTAATGTCAATTACATAGCATAAATATAAATTTAGTGGATCTAACAACATTTTCATATGATTTTCTATGTTGATGTTGAAATCATTGATAAGTTTATTACTAGGCCTTATATAAGTTTGGTTATTCGATTCTTAGTTTTAGTTGTCGATTCGGTTCTGGTTTCTACTCGATATCCATGATTTCTCAACCCATGATCCAATAAGTAATACAGATTGAACCAAATAAAAAAAATTGGTTTTGATTATCGCTTTTTCGGTTCCGATTTTTATGTTCGGACCTAACTGGACAAAATTAGTAAAGACGAATAAATAAACTAGGAACAGATTAAATATTAATTAGTTTTAATTCTTTGGATATGAGTCATATGACAAAAGAAAATGCAAAGAGACATAGGTATAGGAAGAGTAGTAGATGAATAAGCAAAGGGAATAAAGAGGGGTCGGCATAAAATGACAGAGGAAGGACATTACAAGACAGCTTTGGATGGTCGGATCAGTCTATATAATGCTCTCGAATTATAACACTAACAGACGCAGAGTCCCCGCATGTTGTCATCATTTCTCCTCGTGCCCCGCTTTACTATTTCTTTCCAAACAAAAAGAAAATTTCTTTGGTTTGAAAATTGTATTTCCCTTTTTTTAGTTGTTTTTTAAATTAATATTCTTGTTATATATCAATTGGTATCAACAAAAATGTGTTGTTAAGTTGTACGATAAAGATCATAATGTTGCATTTTTGGTGGGTTTCATTAGTTGTGTCCCTAACCTAAAGTCAACTTTACATGTTACAAAATTTGTCTAGAAAGTCAATGAGATTAATGCTTTTGGGATTGAGAGATTTACATGAAAGGGCACATTCCATACATTTTATTACACCAAAGGACATCTATGCTACTGTTCACGTTTTGAAGCTCAATATTGACTGAATTGCCCCTCAATCACACTCTTTCGGTTAGCATTTTCGGTTAGATGGTAACTATAAGCTGGTGGCCGTCCGATTTCAATAAAATCTATGGCTGTGGACAAAAGTTACATTCATTTAATTTTTTGAAAAATAAATTTATTTTTCTTTTTGTTTTTCCAGATTTAATTTTTAGTTTATTATTCTCTTACCCCTTTGTTCTCTTTTTAACTTTGTAGATTTTCTAAAAAACGTAACTTAATTTTTTTTTGTTCTATACATTATAATAATTTGTGTTTCTCTATATTTTGATACCCATTTTGATATATTTCGGTTAATTTTATGTCAAATTTTTATGAATGTTAAAATTCTATTATGAATAGTACAATAAAACAATGTCCACACACAAATGTACACATAAACGTGTCGATATGGATGATAAAAAAATGAAATACACCTATCAGCCATGTTATCGTCCACGTTAAAATAGGTCAACAGTCTCCTCGACCTCGTTTTGGTAAGTGTACATGTGTGCATCGTTTAATTATAGACATTTGTACAATCGCCTTGACATAATGAATTGAATACAATTACAAGTCTTCGACAACATGTCCACACATGTCATACCGGGAAAATAAAAAAGTAAGAGATAAGTAAGGTAAAGCGACTCTGGATAATGTTTGGTGGACAATGACATCAAACTATGATGTTAAAACGTTAATATGATGATAAAAAAATGTCCACAAATTACTGTACACATATATGTGTCGACATGGATGATAAAAAAATGTAAATACACTCATCAACCATGTTATCTTCCACGGTAAAACAAGTCCACATCTATACAATTGCTTTGACATAGTGAATTGAATACGATTACAAGCCTTCGACAACATGTCCACACATGTCATAACCATGGAAAAATAAGAGAAGTAACATATAATATCGTTTAAAAATTACTCAAATGTTGTCCACGAGAAACGAATTTGGTATAACATTGACATAATTTAGATTTATGGATATTGTTTGGTGGACATTGACACTACTACGCAGTACACATTGCAGAATCTAATATTATAATTTGTACACATTGTTTGGTGGATATTGGATATTTTTTGGTGGACATTACTAAATATAACAAAGTGATTCTATGATGTCCATAAACATTCGTACACATTGTAGAATCTAGTACTATAATTTGGAATCGACGGCTCGGTTAAACCATGATGTTACTTATATGGTTGTCCACAATCTCTAGTATGTAAATTGATCATATATCAGTTTTGCTAAACAATGTCCCCTAAGGGGCTGCATCTAGAACCATTCTGGACCATCTTCGATTATCAGTGTCCACGAAAATGCAGAATCTAGTAACCGTTAATTGTACGTAAGTGATGTACCTGGCCAGCTGCAAATGATAAGTCTATGATATCCATAAACATTCGTACACATAAAAAAATTTGCGTAATTTCATGTATAAAAAATTATTGTCCACGAACAAATGGGTGTTATAAATTAACATACCCACAATTGAGTGTACAAATGAATGTTGTGGATGATTCAGTAGGTAAAAAAAAAAAGAGAAAGTGATGAATTGAACGGTGTAGATATAATTTAGCATACATATAAACAATGTCCAAAGTTATTCACGAGCTCTAATGTACTCATTATTTAGTGTACACAAAAATATTGGACTAAGAGGGAATTTTGGACTAATCAACTACATACTTACAATGTCCATGAACACTAATAATCATTAAAAGACGAAAGAGAGAATTTTGGACTAATCAACTACATGCGTATACGTGTGTACATCATGCATAAACAGCCAAAACTCCACCAAAATACTAAGAACTTTTGTAACATGTCCACTTGTTGCTCTTCGTTGCCCAACATCTCCATTCATGGCTTGCACCATATCCACCACCTGCACTTTCAGTTGAACCCTCGCCATAACTGCTACCGTTAGATCCGTAACCACCGCTTGCACCATATCCACCACCTCCATATCTACCAACTCTATGCACCATATCCACCACCACCACCTCCATATCCACCAACTCTATGCACCATATCTACTCTCTGAATAACAAACAAGAATTACAACAAGCAAACAAAGTCACAGACTAGTAATCAAAGTCACAGACTAGCAAACAAAGTCACAGATTCAAACGAATATATTTTCATATTATTAAACGTTTATCATATATTTTCTAGTCAAAAGGAACATAAAGTAGAAATAGAATTCTGAGCAAGGATGGAACCAAACCTTTGGGACCAATGACGATAAGTTGTGACCAAGGATAGTATGACTACAACAACTACAAGATTACACACGACAATTATCGATATGCTTATCCGACTCGGGCTCTTCTTCTTCTTACTCTGATTTAACAGAGCATGAGGCTTTATCCTCGCCATTGCACTTTATTCTTCACAGCAAGTGACTGATACAACTTGTCTCTGCAAACCAAAAATCAACGATAAGCTCCAAATTTGAAGCCTTTCAGGTCTATAACTCGATTTACAAGTTCTTAAGATCAAAACTACAAACCGTAATACTACGTATTGATAAGATTCAGAATCTAACATATATGTATATGAATCAACGCAAGTGAAAACATCACAAAAGGGTTACTCTATCGTCAATAGCTTCACCAGTAACTTCTGATTCACCAGATTCAGTACTTTTGCCAATTCAGGAGTGTGCCTCTCCTGTATCTCAGATAATCGAACAAAAAATCTCAGCTTTAAAATCGAAAAACGAGAGAAAGATCCTCAAGCTCGAAAACCAGACATTTGACTTAAGAACCTCCGTCGAAGCTCTCAACAGATCCTCCAGCTCGGAAACCTTTGTCGCGTTCACAAAGAACACTAATTTCATCGTCCCTGAGCTGCTCACTTCCACGGCTTTCGCGTTTCCCGTCATAGCCGCCCTCGCCGCTAGCTTCAAAGAAAGAGTAAGATTAACCTCACAACGCTTACCCACCACAAACTCAGTAGACCCACCTCCAATATCGATATAGAAGACTAATTTTCTCAAACACAAGTATAAACTGAAGGACGCCAGATAAACTAACCTCGCTTCATCTTCTCCAGAGCACATCGACCTGTAGCCCAACGTCATCGAATAGTCTCCACGGGGCAACGCCGCCCAAACTCTAGCCGCCGTGGAGTTGACAGATCAAACACAAACACAAACCATCTGGTACAATAGAGAAAATAAAAGATTCAAATTTGAAAGTTGAAACGAGAGAGAGAGAGGAGAGAGGAGAGAGAGAGAGGAGAGTGACGAAGAGGAGAAAAGTGAGGGGCTGAGAGGAGAAAGGAGTTATGGTTTCAATAGGAAACTAGATAGGATAAATAGGTTTGCTCTAGTTACGTGGTTTAGTTAGTGGGTTAGTTGAAATAGAAGGGCAAAGGAGTAAAAAAACAAGGTGAAGGTATCCTAAATCATGAAGGTGTCATTTGACGTAATTAAAGCACTAGAAGATGCCCTTTGGCGTAATAATCTCTTTGGGATTTGATACACGCGTTGTCAAAAGATATTATTCTTTCAGCCTCACTCTAGCTCTTTTGAGTGAGCTAAACTAAATTGTGTTTTTTATTTTTCTAAGTTTTGTTATGTTTTGTTAAGTTAAAAAGTATATAATAAATAAAAAAGGGTATGACCTTTAGTGTTTTTTGTCGGCGGTATGACATTTAGTTCAATAGTCAAAAGTAAATAAATTGTGTTTGAAGTTTCATGTGTGAACTTGATCTCCGTTATACAACTGTATGTAGGTTGACGACATAATATACGTTTGGATTATAGTTGTTGCGATTTAGTTCGGACAACCTCTTTATAGTTGATATTAAACTTCTACCATGTAGTCGAAACTGTTCAAAATAGAATATGACTAGTAGTATTTTGAACTCGTTTGTAAACCATCGATTAGATTGATGGTTCTGATTTCGATAAATATATACAAGTGTTGTTTTGCCTTTGTTGTTTTGCCTATCGGATCCAATAGTGCGGTTACTCAAATATAGAGGATCGGACCGGACTAGACTAGTTATATAGTTACAACTATAGTTAGATTAGATATAATGGTTGAAATGAAACTACCAGTTGTACAGAGATCACTGAAAAAGTAATTATTGAAGGGATAAAGAGAGAGGAAGAAAGGTGATGGAAGGGAAAACATATAATGCAAAAAAAATTAAAGTTTTGAATGGTTAATGCATTTATAATGAGTTAAACCAAATAAGAATTTTAAAAAATTATTTTCATAATAGATTACAGTCTGCAGCAAATAAATGTATTTCTTTATAACAAAAATGATTCTTTATAAAAAATGGTTTACACTTAGCTTATAATGAATTTTTGATTGGTTTTGTTTATTGTTCACAGTTATCATTCAAAATCTAAATACATATGAGTTACACACAAAAAACAAAATAAAACAGTTTTAACTACTCGCAAATAATCCATTCTACCATTCAAAACCTAAATACATACTACTAGTTACACACAAGAAAACGAAATGATTACTTACGCCAACCCACACTCCATGATCTTCCCCACCTCTGAAAGCCCATTAATCAGATTCATATTATAAGTTTTTTACCAAGCAAAAGAGATTACCCTTTCCATCTTTTTGGCCAGATGTATAGATCATGAATCATAAAATATGAAACACCCCCCACACACACGAACATTAATTTGTAAAAAGAAAACGTTCTCACTACGAGTTACGTGTATGTTCGTTAGACTATTATTCCTATGGACCAACGCGATGTCATAGTGACGTTATTCTTACGACAACAGGAGGCTAAACTATAAGAGCATCTTCATTCTTCCATTTCTTAATTACACTAATTACAAAAATATGATTATACTAAATATTTATTATTGTATTAGGAGTATTTCTAAGATTTCTTAGAATTCTCTTTCAAAAAAATTCCAATGTAGATATCATAAATATAAGTGTATAACTACACAAGAAAAGAGGCTAAACTATAAGAATAACTACACAAGAAGAGCTGTGAAAAGAGTATAATTTTATAACATCTATAAATAATATAATAAAACATGAACTTATTGTTTAAAACAAGTATACATAACACAATATACAGTATAAATCATTATATAAAAAAATTTCTCTATCAAACATGGCGTTTTCACTCTATAATATCCAGCTCTTAATATTCTTGAAACAAAAGTCATATTTTGTTAAATGGGTATATGAAACAAAAGTCTAAAATGGATAAAGGAATTAGTTAAGAAATGCTTTAGTGTATAAAAATGTGCATTGCTTTCGACTATAAATTACCCATGAATTTGTCATATACTTATATATTATATAACTATAAACGTGTTGTTAACCTAATATAAAAGTACTTTGATATGTTATAAAAAATACCGATATGGGTTATCATGCATCTATACATGTATATACACACGTATATATAGACATGTATACATAAAGGAACACAAATAAGTGGGCTTGGAATTTGATAAACGGTGGGGTTTGTAATCTTGATGAAACTATTACAAAATGCAATCTTGCAAAAGGTAATACGAGAGAAAGGTAAGAAACTTTTTCTATCTTGTATGATTAATAATTCTTTATCAATTGTATTTACTTTCATTAGGAGGTGCAAATTTTTTAAACGAGAAAAGGTCGAATAGAAGCCTAATTTCATCAAATCATAATCATGATACCCTCACACAGCCTACAGAGGAATAGATTTGCACCTAAGATATTTCATCATTGCTCCTCCTAATCTAGATATTCCTTTTTGGATTCCCAAAATAATAGCAATCGTATAAATTATATAGGTACTACATCATTCTGTAAGAAAATATGAAATCCTAGCTATAAGAAAGTGATAGATGTGAATATATTCCCATCACATCTCCAGCCATTTTTTCCATGGAAAATGATTTAAGAATTTAAATATATCTTATTGTAAAGAAAATCTTTTTGAAAACACCAATTCTGGAGAATTTGGATTTGTTTTCTAGAAGCAATGATTACTAAACGGCGCAATTATCCCTCTTCTCTATTCATTTGAACTCTATTTTTTTCCTAACAAATACTTCATGTGTTTCATATCGTAAGTTGTTTTGGCTAAAAATCCGGAGTTTAAGAAAATTAATAATTCTTTAAAAAGTAGCATTTAATATATAAATAAAATATAATTTAACTTATTAATTAGAAATTCTGAATGGTTGGTCACACAATATCCAACAAAGATAAAAATTGCATTGATATATAAAAACAACTTACATTTTGAAAAAAAAAAAAAAAAATAAGACTAAAACTATTTATATAAAAAACAGAGGGAGTAGGGTTTAAATGTTAAAAAAGGAACTGAGATGGTGGAGAAACCTCTCGGGCCCATACTTCGAGGTGCACTACCGTAGTCGATCGTGAGCTTTCCGTGGTTCTCCGGCGTCGGCGTCTCTTGCCGGTGCCGGAGAGTGGTCTCCGTTTACGTCTTTTGATTGTGTAGGTGTAGATCGGCTTCACTGTCTCTGTTCCGTCCTCCTGTACCATAGTTTCAGTCCGCCGGAGCTCGCTTCCCCTCCTCCCTTGGCCGCCGGTGCTGGCAGAGCCGGCCTCGAGCATAAGCCAGGTAAGCGACGGATTAGGGCATCCGACTAAAAAGGGCATTGTTTATATATTTTTTTTATTAATATATATGTAAAAAATATTTAAAAGGGCATTTCTAAAATATTTTTCATAATATATGTCTAAAAATGTTTAAAGGGCAATGATTTTAGACAAAAATATATGAAAAGAGCATATTGTTTTTAGATTTGTATAGGGCATACAAAAATGTTGGGCCGGCACTGGGTGCTGGTGATGCGGCGATGCTGGTTTATCCTGTCGGGCCGTGCCTTTTTGGTTGCGGTTGTGCTTTGGATCTGAGATGTTCGTAGATCTGGTACTGTAGGGTGTGAGGCTGGTGGTGTGTTTGGCTGGGTTCGGTTCTGAGTCCCACCTCGCCGGTCCTGTGGTGATGGTGCGTGTCGGAGAGGCGACGGCTCTGTTCGGATCTCCGTTTGTCAGGGCCCGTTATCGGGTCTCCTCTTCCTGGTTCTCAACCGGCTTGGTTACCTTTGGCTCTTGTGGTTTGGTCGTGTGGTTTATGAGGATAGAGATGGTTAGGTTCTTTTTGGTTTAAGTTTGGTCTGTTTTTATCTCAGCTAATTAGTATTGGGTTATCGTGGCTTCGAGGTGATTTGGTCGTATCGTGTTCTAGAGATCCAAGCTTGTGGGAGGGAGTCCTCTGGCTAGTGAATTTGGCTAGTTCGGCAGGCTCGGTTTTCTTCAGTTTGGTTGTGATTTTATGGTTTTAGGCTTCGAGTAGCGTTGTTGCTTTGCATTGGGAGTGTGCTTTTCCTTCCTGTTGGTGCAACAGCATAGTTCCTGCGGTTATCTTATTTATCTTCTGCCTTTGGTCTTCTACTTTGGGTAAGGGTTCTCCGGCCCATCTTCAAGGAATTGGGGTCTCGACCCTTCTCGCATCTAGTCGTTCGGTGGCGAATGGTAAACTGTTTGGTCCTTCGTCTTCCTTGGTGTAGCCTGCATACGTCTTGCTCGTGGTTCTTAATGGTGGAGCAATATAATGAGTGTCGGTAGGTCAGCTTCAATAATCTCGACTACAGATGTTACGCTCCTTTCCTCTCTCGGTGCTGGGTGCTCGCTACTTCTTCGTTGTCTTCGTTGCTTACTCTTGATACGACCTTTGTTCTTCTTTGTTATTGGTAGCTCATACTGAGTAGTGGTTTTAGTTTAAGGTTGTAAGTTTCTCGGTCTTCTGTCTTGCGGGTATTGTAGTCTCTGGGGATTTTCTTTAATCCGCCGGCTTTTGTCTCCGGTATCGGGTTGTGATAGCCGGCTTTAGTCTTGTCAGTTTGTATTCCAAAAATGTATTCGATCTCGGTAATGAAATGAAAAATATTCTAGTGAAAAAAAAAAAAAGGGTTTAAATGTTAGCATGGACTAGTTAACAATGGACTAATTTAAATGTGAACTAAACCACTTTATTTTAGAATAAATAATAGTCTAGTACATATCAAAAAATTAAATAATAAACTTCTATTTAATCTATAATAAATTTATTTTATTTTATATCGTTATGGATTAAATACTACAAATAATAAATAAAAATAATATTAATTATTCGTAGATTAATCTTTCGATCGAAATCATATAAAACTGTATCTTTTTTCAAAAGGTACAAGTGTTTGACAAATAATTTTCAAATTCATAGATTTTCAAAATGTGATCCATAAGAAATAAAAGTAGTGCCTATATTATTCAACAAATTATAGTGCCTTTTATAATCTGAAATTCATAACACTACGCAATTTATCATATACATCAGTTACAAAATTAGGGTCTGTTGCTCGGGACTATTCCATTATGTGATTTCTTTGGTTTTTGTTATATTGTAATTTCATTTGTAAGTTCATTTTATGTGATGTTTTTTTTTATGAACATCTAATTTTGAAAGATTAGATTAGGGTTAGGTGTTTGTAACTGAACCGAAGTTTATAAATATTCGAACGATTCTGTAATCGTAAATTCATAAACTTAAAAAAAAAGAAAACTGATTTGAATCTAAATGGATATCTAATGTCCTAATCTAAATTAAATTTTGTTGATTTTTTGTTTAATAATTAAAAAAAAAAATAGACAGAAAAATAAAAGGTAACAAACACATGAACGCCGTTTAAGGGACTCAACAGAAGCTGACTGCCGTTTGAGCGACACGACGTTAACGCCCACTACCTCTCATCTTCATCCTTCTCTCGAGTGCCCTGACGCGTTTTCTACTTTTTCTTATTTCTTTCTTCAGTTTTTTCAGCGAAAATATTCCCTTTTTGTTTTGTATAGACGACAACAATTACTGGTTCATAATAATGCATCAGAAGGTTGAGAAACGAAACACATTTATCCCATGGAATTTATAACTACTTTTGTAAGCTGGCAAATAATAAAGATCAAGAGCACACTTGAAATATCAAAATTAGGTTATTTGGTTTTTCTCATTAGGCAAAATTTAAACTGAAATCAGCTTTACTTTTTCAAAGTTGCAAAACCATTGAACCAATATTTATATTAAAAAAAAGAAGAGTAGATGAATAAGTTTATTCAGGCAGTGTGATCTAACTAGTAACATTTGTAACACCAACAGCCTAGAACTTTAATATATAACCATCATACAAGTAAGTATATATACAACCACAACATATAGAGAAAATATTCAAAATGAAAATTGGAGAAACAATAACATAAACTTTAATAATATGTATATCCAAACAGTGTTTATAATTTTGTATATTCAGACGATTAGTGATTATCAAAATTAACGTTTTTAAAATGTGTGTTTTGAAAACCAATTTTAAGTTATTATTTACATATTTTTGTAATTAGCGTTATACTAAATATGAAAAAATGAAAATTATACTTATCCGACAAATTTTTCTTTTTTTACATTTATCAAATTTGAATTGCATAGTATTTTATCAAAAAAACTCTCTGGCGTGAAGCCCTAAATCCTCCTAGACTTGCTTCCCAAAGTCCGCCGAATTTCATCCCGATCTCCTCTCCGGCGGCCGGCGCTTCTTGTTGTGGCCGTCGGGAGAGGCCCCCTTGCGTTTCCATCTTATTTTCTGCTATTTCGCCGCTTGTTTCTAGCTTCTCCGGAGTATCTCTCTGCCTCCGATCTCCGGCCGTCGTCTATGGAGCGTTATCGGATCTCGTCTCTGCTGCGGTGGCCGTCTCTTTCGGTGCGCCGTCTCCAGCCTCGAGCTTGTCTATGGCCTCTTCGTCGCGGGATCTCCGTTGTGACAGAGGAAGCTCCGTCTTCGTTCTCTTTGGAGGCTTTGCCGTCGCTCTGGCAGATGATGGGCGCTTGTGACAAACTTTTTCAGGTTCCTGAGCGTGTCTTGTCAGTTCTAGCGAGGGTTTGTGTTTCTGACTCTGTTTCGATTTTGCTGGTTGGATTGGATTTCTCTGGTGTTAGCTCTTCGGTCTAGGATAGTTTGCTTCTCTTGGGTTTTAGATCTTTTGGCTCCCTAGGTTTTTAGTAATTTCAAGTTCTTTTCGAGATCTAGATCCTAAGTCTTTCCTTGAGTGGCCGGGATCCTTGTGTTGTTGGTCTCCTCGTTCTTTTGAGGGGGCCATCTTCCTAGTCTCAGCTTTTAGTTCGCGGCCTGTTCTTAAGTTTTTTAGATGGCTTTTGCTGTGTCCTTGCCTTCGGAAGACTGGTGGTTTTTTGTTTTTCTTCGCTTCTTGTGTTTCTGTTGTTTTGTCATGAGAGAGTGTTTTTCCTATCCTTAGTTGCTTCGGTTTAGTTCATGGAGTTTCTTTCTCATATTTTGTCTTTAGACAAGGGTTTTCCGGCTCTAACTTTATGCATTGGAGTTGCGGCTCTTTCTCGCATCTAGTCATGGATGGTCGGACGGTTACAACCTTCGCTCCTCCGTCTTCCTCGGGTTGTCTGCATATGGTCTCTCGTGGCTCCTGCTGGGCTTGAGCAAATAATATGAGCCGGTGGATTTGTCCCAATAAAGTTCGGCTTCAGATGCTACTCTCTTGTTCTCTCTCACTTCATGGTGATCAATTGCTTCTTGGGTGTCTTGTTGGCATGATCTCGTTTTGTTTCTTGCAACTTCTATTGATTCTTGGGATGTTTTATGGTTTTTCTTTGTGTCTGAGGATTACTCTTTGTCCGTCGGCTTTTGACTCTGGAAACTATCTATTTTGCTCGCCGGCTTTAGTCTTTGATAGATTGTATCCGACCAATGTATCCCACCATCATTTCCGTTTAGTTTAATATAATCAGTATAAAAAAAAAGAATTGCATAGTATTCTAAAACCGTTCCGCAAATACACTTTAAGGATTCGGAATTTTAATTTGAAAATCAGGGAATGAACAAAAATATTTTGGTCACATGTAAATCTTCAGCAAAGCCACTCCAATTGGACCCACCTGCAACTTTCTTTTTCCAACATTTATATATTTATCGAAACACTCACATGGATGGGTTAGATTGTCTCAACCAAAATCAAACCAAAATTTCCTCTCCTCTCTCTTTGTCTCTCACACAGTCTCATCTCCTTCAACCTTTTGCATAAAAGAACGAGAGAGATGGGTACAGTAAACCAAGGAATAAGCTTGTTTGATGAACCACAAAACATCATAAACCCTAATAATACTAACCATCTAGGGTTTTTTTTCTCTTTCCCTAATCAAACATTATCTTCGTCATCTTCTTCGCCTCCATCTTCTCCTTCTCTTGTGTCTCCATTTCTAGGTCATCACTCCTTAAGCTCCTTCCTTCACAATAACTCATCTTCCTTTGTTACTCATCCTCAAGATCACATCAATCCCATGGCGAATCTCCCAGAAACCCTAATCTCGATCTCTTCTTTATCCTCACCTAAGCAAAGCGATGATCATGATGGTATTGTTAATCTTGATCATCATCATCTTACCGGTGGTCTATCATCTCAAAGACCCTCTTTAAATCCATGGTAAGTTACTTATGATAATAGTAAAAACTAAGTTAAGTTAAAGAATCCGTTCTACTATATACTTAAACTGCCAAAAAAAGTCTATGACTAAGGGTCTATACATAGAACTACAACTCTGTATATAAAATCTCCCTTTTTTTCTTTCCTGACATAAGATGTTGAAGCCCTTATGATGAATTTATCACATATATTCGTCATGCATATACTATAATAGATAAGGAGGGAATTAGCTACTAGTTATCAAGAGCCTAAAAACAATTCAAAAGTATTTTCATGCCTTTTCTAAAGATTCATGGCATATCTCATATAATATTTATATGCACACAGCACACGCCTACATATACATTCCGTCATCTAAAGTGTAAAACTTTTGCATTCGAATAAATCCCAAATTAAAAATATACTTTTCCAAATATTTTTTTAAAGTACGTTTATGATCTAAAGCTCCTATACTTTATGCACTTTACATCTGTATTTTGTACAGAATATTTATTTGGTTTAAGGTGCCATGTACACATAAGACATCTACTTATGTCAAATGCGTTGTGTTAATGTAATTTAGGGCTTGGAGTAGTCAAGCAGGATGCGGATACAGCGAGAAAAACAACCATGGAAGCGAGATTGATGTAGATGATGGTGGTGGTGGTATTAATGATGATGATGATCATCAACATCATGATACTCCTCGTTGTCATAAGCATAACACGACGCCGTTAGGAGTAGTGTCTACTCTGAAGATGAAGAAGCTTAAGACAAGAAGAAAAGTGAGGGAGCCTCGGTTTTGCTTCAAGACATTAAGCGATGTTGATGTCATAGATGATGGATATAGATGGAGAAAATATGGTCAGAAAGTTGTCAAGAACACTCAACATCCCAGGTAATTTGTTTTTCTTAGATTAACTTAAGTAAATAACTAGCTAATTATTTTTCTTATAATGATTCTAAATCTCTTTGCCTTTCATTTTTGCTTGGAGGTTAATTAATGATGACTTGCTATGCATAAGAACTTATGATGAATATGTAGTTTTTTACATTTTTAACGTTAACTAATGTGATGATAATATGTAGACTCTTGATAGATTAATTATGAGCCATGTAAAGACTAGAAATTGCTTTAGGATATTGCTAATGAATTGAAAAATAATAATATAATCTTGTTGGTGTTTCTCTGTATTATTTCTGTTATAACATAGACTCTTGGCCCGGTGGGATTATTAGTCATAGAATAAAGTAAGAAAAGAAGATAACCTTTTACAAAAAAGGTATATGATTTCATTTGGAAGCATTTGAGTATTATGTGAGACATATGGGCCGTGGTTTCTCTCTCTCTCTCTCTCTCTCTCAAGTTGACATTTGAAATTTACCAACAATGAATTGTTTGGGTAATTTGTATAGTTCTTCAAAATTATACTTTAGTTCTTTAGTAAAGTTGTATCATGAGCTCATTAATAAAGTTCCATTTGTCTTCTTGATATCTGTTTGATACAAGTATACAACACTATATATTTCGGTTTCCCACACACAAAAAAAAATGTTTCTAATAAGATATATGTTCCTTCTGCATGATTATATATGTATATGATTTGATTCATGAATCTTGGTTTCACTCATAATAGGAAAATTATGTTCTAGACTATCTTAATTAATATAATGTTGTAATGCATTTTGTTTTTAAAATGATAAAATTTAGGTTGACTAATTAATTAGTGTTTTAATTTTAAAAATGGTAGGAGCTATTACAGATGCACACAAGACAAGTGTAGGGTGAAGAAGAGAGTTGAGAGACTAGCAGATGATCCAAGAATGGTAATCACTACTTACGAAGGAAGACATCTTCACTCTCCTTCTAATCATCTCGACGACGACTCTCTCTCCTCCTCTCATCACCACTCTCCTCTCTCTAACTTCTTCTGGTGATATGTCTTTTTTCTTTTAATCTAAAATGAATCAATCCTGCCTTGAACTAAGCATCGCTCTATTAATCAGTACCTTCATAATCATAAAATAAAAGTAACATATGTTCTGGCTAGGAAATAGGTACGATGATGTTTTATTTTTAAGAAATGTGTTTGTGTGGTGGTTTAGGTTTGTGCTTTGTAAGATGATGTACCTTTTTCAATGTGAGGATTATATATGTGAATGCATCGGTAGACGACTCGTTTTTTATGGATGTGATTGCAAAGTTTGAAGATAATTTGTTGGTAAAAAATGAATATTAGCGGTGGAGAACAGCATATGATCGCAGCAATAGCACTCATGCCCCACTATCGCAGTTAAAAATAATGACATATACGGAGTGTATTTATCCACTATAAAATATAGTTCAATCTAAAATTTTATATTTTCGGTCTTAATGTTGAGTTCTTCAAAAAATATAGTTGAATTAATTTGTTTAATTATTATGTTTGCTTAAATTATTATTTAATTATATTGCTCCGCCAGGTTGTAATTCAACACTGTTTAACCGTAATAATAGGTTTTTTTCTGCCAAATCAAATTTATTGATATCAAAAAAGTTTTACAAAGTAAAGATACATTCCAAAACAAACGTGATTCGTAAATATAGGAAATTGAAACAATTTCGATGAAAAAGTGGAGATTAACCATGCTATCCGAACGGTAGGCTTATAGGCTAGCATATGTAATCTACTATGTCCCCTTTTCATAAATTTGTTGGCTAACAGCTTGCTGCTGAAACTCCAAAATGCTGTTGGCATGACAATGTAATTTAAGTTTGATATAGATGTTATTGGAGGAGTATCTGAATAAAACCTTCTATAACTTGAGGAATCTTGTTATTGCCTATATGCATCGTTATTCAATATGTTCATGTTACTGGAGATCACACCAAATTGCATCATTACATACCGTAGTCTTTTGTGGCCCAAATCATTCACGGACGTTGATGATTTATTCCACGAGAATAAATCATTCTTCATCACTCTATGACCATAAGAACTTTGAGACATCAAATCGAAAACTGTAGATTTCTGTTCGTACTTTGTTTTTATGAAACGAAATCCTTCCGATTGTAGAATCTTGTTATGTCGAATGGAAACTATCTCAGTGTCCTTTGTCCAAATATGTGAATCAAAATCCTTTGGGAACAAGTGCCGTATTCGCCATCGTTTCAGACCCGAACCATAAACCAAAGGAAGTATAATTGAATCTATCTCCCAAATGCTAGAATCACAATTGTTGATATAATTGAACCGTACGACGTTGACGGAAGGAAGCCGACACATAGACGATCGGGTTTTGGCCGAAAGATGGTCGGAATGATGCTCACCCATAAGGAGAGAGGAAGGATGCGAACATGGAGGATCAATTGTTCGCTACAAATATGAACCAATTGATGAAATCTGGTTGCGTTTGAATCGAAACCGTCTTTGGTAGATGATGAAAAGTGAATATCATGAGATTTCGAAAGCGTGAACATGAACAGATCCGAGATCAAGGCTCCATATTGAAGGAAGCGGTGCCGAAGAACAACGCCATGGATTTGAAGATGTCGAAGAGTCATTATTATTATCGTAAATAAGTAGAGATTAGATAGTAGAATACACAAGAACAAATTGAAATCGGCTATATGTTTAATAGGTTTACCGTAATAATAGGTTTAACCACCACCATTGGCAATTAAAATGTAAGTTAACAGTGTCTAACCCTGATTATAGGTTTCACCAACACTAGTATCTCATACTGCAAGTTAGTTAGTTAGAGAGGTAGAGTGCACAATATATGCTTGCATTATCTATACGAATACTTGTGCATGCATGGTATTAAAATTAGCGAAAAAACCTTTTCCTTATGGTCATGACTCATGACCATTTGTTGTTGTATCTTTTTCATTTATGTTATCGTAGTGTATCTTTTTAATATGAACCAATAACTTTTAAATCTTTAAGAAACTTTTGACCAAAAAAAAAAAAAATCTTTAAGAAACAAAAAAAAAAGGTTAACTGTAAATGCAAGTAAAAGTTTTCTTTAATGGAAACCAAAAATAGCTTGCTGAGCCTTAGTTTGTATGTTGATGGGCTTCTTATATCTTAAATTCATAACGTATTCATACAATAATAAATGTATTTAAATTATAACGGGCCGAAATCAATACACACGTAGTTCTTATATTTTAAATTTCAAAAGTCAATAAAAATGTTGTATCTTAATGTGCAAGAAGTTGGGTCTTAGATCGCGTTATGCATCGGCTTCTCAAAAGTACTTACACTTGCCCATCTTTGATAACTATCTCAACGGCCCATAGTCTATAGACATTCTACGCTGACAAATGGATAAGCGTTTGGCACGTGAGAGGCTCGACAACCAAAGATTAGTAAACATATATTACGAAACCTTAGAGCATGTACATCTATGCATCTTAGCTCCAGATTCTCACAAAAACCAAGACAATATGCATTAAAAATAAATCAGGTGGGATAATTAAGTTAAGAGTCGATCCTTAATTTGGGAATTTAGTATCCCGTTTCTTAAACACGTGGAGGCTTGCGATCGGGCTTTTTTTTTTTTTTTCCGGGTTGAAACCCGCTGGTTGATTCCAAGGGTCTCATTGCTTTGACTTGCCTTGTTCATTTCACGGTTTTCAGTCAGAGAGGAGAGCTTGGTGATTGAAGAGGGCGAAACCGTTGCGATTGCTTGGTGATTCTAAATCTATTTAGGGTTCTACAAAACTAAAAGGTAACCGATTTGGGGTTGTGTTTAAAGGTTCGATTTGTGGTTCTAAATCGATTTATCTAGGGTTTGTATCGGGTTTCATCTAGGGTTTGTGAGAGATCAATGAATTGATTTAGGGTTTCCGTAAATGGTTGAGATTGGGGTTCGATTTAGTGTTGTTTATCGTATTAAGGCTTCGATTTAGGCTTCAAGCTAGCATTCGTTTATTTGCTTAAAGGATTTATGTGTTGTTGCTTAAATGATATATGCTCTTTATGTTCTTTTGTTCAAATGATTTGTGTTAGGGTTCTTTAATTTCCTGAAAAGGTTGTATGTATTGTTCTTTGAAGTATTCATGTTATTGATGCTCTTAATTTTTAAGGATTTATGTTATGTTTCCTGACGGATTAATGTTCTTGTTCTTTGATTTAGGCTTCAAGCTAGCATTCGTTTATCGTATGAATGTTCTTAACGGATTAATGTGTTGTGGTTTCATTGTCTTTTACGTTCTTAATGTTCTTTAAAGGATTTATGTTAGTGATAGTCCATGTGTTGTATGTTCTCTGTGACAGTATACTTTTGCAAGAAATGTTCTACAAAGGAATCTCTTTTGTTCTTAGGATTTAAGTTGTCTGTTTATAGGTTGTCTGTTTTTAGAGTTAATAGGATTCAGTTCATAGTTAACATAGGATTATATGTTCTCTGTGATTGTAGTTTCTCTGTTTTCAAATGAAACTCGTATCGTAGGTTCTCTGTGATTCCTGTCATAGGATTGTAGGTACACTGTGATTGTATGGTTTATTGAGAAATGTTGTACATAGTGACTGTGATTCATGTGATTCATGTGTTCAGTTTAGTTTCTCTCTTGCGCAGATTATTAACGGGTGGATGATAGTAGTAGATGTAGCAAAGACCAAACCGTTGAGACACAACAGAAGCCAGACGAGCTCTGAGTTTTAGAAACTGGTTTGAAGGTGACAAAGCTGATGCATCCATGGCTTTGAGATGGTTCAAACCAAGCAAAGACCATTGAAACGTACACACTAGATTCAAGCTTGAAGATGGAATTACTGAGCTTGAATATGTAATTCTAGGATTTTTATTGTAGTCAGAAATGTCATTATTGTATCCCTTATGAAAGCTTGAATAAAATGTTTTTAAAATTGTTTTTTTTTTAAAGTTAAGAACCCCATTAAGGGTTCATCAATGGATGAACAACAAAACAATGGGTTCTTAACTATTCCCAACATATTAAAAAACCAATAAAAAATTATTAAGAACCCCATAAGGAGGTTCAACAATGTACATGCCCTTACGTCAAACCAAGGATTTATACAAAAATCGAGTAACAAATTATTAATAAAATCATTAGTTACGAGGTCATGAAAAGTTGTGACCCATTTGCTCCGCCGAGTCCATGGGAGACTCCCACGTGATTCCCTCGTGGACCGCACGTTCGCGCCCCCCTAAGGTCTTACTATAATATTTGGTGTGAAATTTAACATGAAAAATATTGATCAAAGGAGACTGAGAATTAAAAACGAGAAAGCTGGGGGAAGCTGCGATCGAGGAGATGAAATGGTATTATAAAGTTTCACTAAACTCTCAAAAACTTTGTTCAAAAAAGTTTCACTAAACATTGACGAAATCTGAGCCGTCGCTTTTGTTTCTTTGTCTCTTCGTCCTGAAAAGAAGGAAGATTCCAAGGTGACTACGTGAGATGAATCAAAGATTTAATTAACTAACTTTAATATTAAGATGCAAGAGGGCAAGACCGGTCCTCAGATTTATAGACTATAAATATTTTATATGAATTTTAATAATTTTTAAATATAATTTGGAAACTATAAAATCTTTGTATATATGATAGCTCTGTAAAATTTTAAAAGATAACATCAATATTTCATTCCGTTATACACAAGACCGATCCTGTAAAAGAATTATGCTTAGCTTTTGCAAGAGAGTTCTTAACACCACAAACAAAAGAGACTTACATACGTTTTGAATGCATGGACCGCTTGACCCATGTATAAAGTATAGTTGTGCATGTAATTAGCAATTTAGCATGCAGAAACAAGACGACGTTTTCCTACGTTAATTATTCTGTAATTATGCATTTTTGTCAAATGCACAATTATATGTAATCGTTAATTATGTTCACGTATTCTGTAATTCTACCAACTTTATGATATGAATTAAAATTCTTCTACGGTTGGTACAAGTATAGGACATAGTTTTATTGGCATTGGCTGTTTGCATATCGTGCATATTCCTGTAATTAATTATGTGTCTTGATTTCTTGATATCAGACAAAGAACAATGAAACCCACGTACGTACCCAATAATTCCAGGTAACCAACTCGTATCATTATTGACAAGCTGTCAAAATAATATTATAAAAATCTCTCGGCCTATGAAAAATTAAGAATATCTATAAGGATATATGAAGATGATAAATTAATTAAGAAAATTGTATGGATGAGAAAGAAACACACGTGAGAGAGAGAGGAAGAGGTCAATTCGGCGGAGACAAGAAAGAGACGGCGGTCCACGACGGAAGGAGACGTTGTTAGGGGAAGTTTCCGACAAGCACAGCTTGCATGCACGGTGGCCCCACGTGCTCCGTACCCACCACCGTTGCGCGTGTTCACGCTTGATAGCTACTCATCTCTCTCCCCCATCTCTCCCTTGATCTCTCACAATTTCATTAGTTTACTCAAATATCTACACGCGCGTTACTCAATGTGTTGTCTATATATATATCCTTACACATGAAACATGTACGTAGATATGTATGTTATGTTATGTTATGTTATGTATATGAGTATATGTCATACGATGTGTATGTGCACATATGAGTCGTTTTTCAAGTATTTCTTAATGTTGCTTGGAATAATACATGGGTAAGTTATATACTTATACTATAGCTTATATTAAAATACGATATTTTAAGACAGTTTGCAGTTGTTGTTTGATATTGATTGATACATCATACAGTTGTCAAGTATAGCTTCCGAGAAAGACACAAATTATAAAATATCTGTTTCGATCTGTCTATATGAAGAGATGGTTATGTTTAAGATTATACAAATCACACATCAATGTGAAATCTTTACCTATGGAAGTTCTTAATTATGCTAAAACAAACTAATATGAAATTAATTGTGATAAGTGAAGTGGTCCATATCTCTTATATATATTAAGGATTCTTTTAATTATCGATGTGAGATTTATGTCTCTAATACGTCCCCTCGAGATAATGGTTCTTTGATCATTAATCTCAGAATATTCAAGTTTGGATCGACGGTAATTGATTTTAGGTTAGAAGCTCATATAACTTAATATGGTATCGGAGCCCGATCCATGCAGTCCAACCCGATCTAACCTAAAAGTGGTCCAACCATCGACAAACAAGGCCCCATAATCGATGATGTCGATCCAAACTCGAATATTCTGAGATTAATGATCAAAGAGCTATTATCTTGAAGGGACGTATTAGGGACATAAGTCCCACATCGGAAATTGAAAGGATCCTTAATAATATAAGGGATATGAATCACTCCACTTATCACCAATTGTTTTAGGTTTGAAGCCTATACAACTTAATATGTTATCAGAGTCTGATCCATGCAGTCCAACCTGATCCGACCCAAAAGTGGTCCAACCATCGACAAACCAGGCCCATAATCGGTGTCGTCGATCCAAGCCTGGATATTCCAAGATTAATAGTCAAAGAACCATTATCTCGAAAAGACTTATTAGAGACATAAGTCCCACATCGATAATTAAAAAAAATCTTAAATAATATATAAAAAATATGAATTAATTCACTTATCACCAATTAGTTTAGTTTGGAAATCGGTGGATTTTAATAATTAAAGTACTCTAATAAAAGGTTTCAACGTGGTGTTATCATTGGACGATAGTATTTGAGACATTTGACATGACTAAGTTATAAACGACCCAGTATTATGTAAAATATATTTCTATATTGTGAATATTAAATCATAAATATACAAGTATATAATAACACTCATGCATATCTTTATGAAGCATATAAAGCAGCTACATAATACCCGGATAAACCATTCTTTTAAGGTTTCATTAAAAGACTAAACTCGTGATTTGTTTGTTTTTTGTTTATAGTTTGGGTAGTAGTGAGAAAAAGAGAAATAATTGAAAAGTAAAGAAAGGAACACGAACCCCGAAGAGCAAGGGGAGTGAAGACAGTCCACGTAGCTGGAGCACACGTGAAGGGCACGTTCCTTGTGTAAGATATGTTGTGCTCTTGTTGGTTCAGTGTCACAGAAAACATGAAACCCATCCCAGACTTTGTTTTTTTTTTCTTTTTAATGTCAGGGGAAGGTCCATTTCTCCAAATTTATTAGCATAAAAGTGAATTTAAATAAATATCTACGTGATATATAAATACAGTTGTAATAGAAAATGTATATATTTTGAAAAAAAAAAATTAAATAAATAAGGTCGATGGATATAATAAATATGGTCCAACCTATAGTAATAGTATACAGAAAACAAGAAGGAAAAAAAAAACAAATCTAAACAGTCGTATCTATCATCTATACGACTTTCCCGTGCACCGTGAATTCCCCCAAATTAATTCCGACAGTAATGAAACAATAGGTCACGTGCATTTACGTGACACATGATCAGTCTAAATTTATTACACAAGTATGAATTTCTCTCGTCTTTTTTTCGTGAGATTCGTTTCATTAAGGAAAAAAATAAGCAAAAAAATAAATTTTCACAGATCTAAAAAAGGCAAAAACATTACAAGTTCTTAAAAGAAAATGAAAAAACTGTATATTTACATATTCATAACAAAGCTATTACTCTTTTATCTTCTCCATCCCCCACAATTCTACCGAAAAAAAGATCCGTCTGATGTATAAATAACATAAATACATACATTTTAAAATACGGTAGAAAATACAAAGAATTATACCAAGGAAAATTGGACTGACCCTTGAGATGATTGATGTTTCTTTCATAATTTTCCTTCGGGAACTTCTTTTATACTCATATCAACCATTTCAATTGTACTGAATCCTCCATCCTCTATTGACTGTGAATCTAGCCCCGACCCCGTTTGTATCTCCTTAAACATCGCCATGACTTGTAAAATGGTCGGTCGTCTCCAAGCCCGATCATCCAAACACGCAACCGCAACTTTTAAGTGTTGTAAAAGTTCGATCTCTAATGCTGGATCTTCCTTCATAAGCTCTGGATCAAACACATCACTAATCCGCAGCTTAGCATGTTGTTTAACCCATCCGACAAGATTATTGTCTCCAAAATCCGGTGAGTCGGTTGGTCGTTTACCCGTAAGTAGCTCGAGTAAGACCACACCGTAACTATAAACGTCTCCTTTTGTTGAACAACGGAAACTTTGGTAATATTCAGGAGGAACATAACCTGGTGTACCGGCTAATGTACTGACACTTAAATGCGTGTCCATCGCGCTCATTAGCCGTGCCATGCCAAAATCTGAAACCCTAGCTTCCAAGTTTTCGTCTAGTAAAACATTGCTGGATTTCATGTCTCTGTGGATGATATGGGGGATGCAGTTGTGGTGAAGAAAGGCCAGCCCTCTAGCCGATCCAATGGCTATTTTCCGTCTCATCGACCAGTTTAGTTTCACGCCAGCCTTCTTCGGGTCGTGCAAGACATCTTCTAAGCTCCCATACTTCATGAACTCGTAGACAAGAAGCCGCTCTTCACCGACTTTGCAGTAGCCGAGAAGCGGCACAAGGTTCCGGTGTTTGATCTTCCCGATCGTTTCCATCTCCGCTGTGAACTCTCTATCACCTTGACCACTAACGTGGATCAGTTTCTTGATAGCTACTGCACTTCCATCTTTCAAAATGGCCTTGTAAACATCTCCGAACCCACCTGATCCAATCATACTATCATTATGGAATCCGTTTGTAGCCTCGAGTAGATCCGCAAAGGTGAGTTTCCGCAATGGCTTCTCAAAAGCTGCAAGATTAATACTCAAGGCTTCTTTTGCACCAGTCAGCTTCCAATTCGTGTTGTTACCGGTTCTATCGCCGGAGTTTCCATGCCCTTCCGCATACATCTCTAGCTCCGCCTCTTTCTTCCTCCGTCTCTTCCTCATCTCTCTACCGAAAAGGATCAGTCCAAATATGCATACAAAAGAGAACAACAATCCCATTGCAACGCTACCCGCAAGTGATGCTTGTTTCCTTCCGTGAGATCTTGAATGGTGACCATCCCCGTCTGCATTTGCAGGACCACACCGCGGAAGCGGATAGCCACACAGACCAGAATTATTCAAGAACTTAGCCGGCGGGAAAGTCTCGAACTGACCCATCTCAGGAATCGGACCGGATAACAAGTTGTTGGACAAATCTATTTCCGTAAGCATAGTAAGAGCTGACATAGCTGTAGGAATCCTCCCGTCGAGCTTATTGCTTGAAAGATCAAGAATGTTTAACCCTCTCAGATCACCAACTTCGTCAGGAATGGAACCAGAGATATTGTTATGTCCCAAATTGAGAATAAACAGATACGGCATTGAACCAATCTCCTTCGGTATGTATCCAGACAACATGTTATAAGACATGTCCAGGAACATCATCGAGCCGTTGTTATCAAACGTCGGTGAAGTGTGACCTCCATAGACTCTAGTGAAATTACATGGGTTCTTGGTTGAAACCCGGTTAAGTTGCTCCGGTCTGATTCCTTGAAACTCAAGCAAATTACCAGCTCCGTGACAGTGTTTATTCATCCCATCGTTTTTTATGTAAACGTACCTCTTACCGGCGATGAAATTCACAGCGATTTTCCCGGATTGCTTGAACAATTCCGTCGGAATCGTTCCGTTGAAGCGATTGGTATTGAGATCGAGCCAGATTAAGCTCCTGCAATCGCCGAGCTCAGCCGGAATGTTTCCGTGGAAAGAATTGTTGCTTAGCTTGAGGATGGCGAGATTCTCTAACCGGCCAATCCAGCTGGGAATTTTACCGGTTAACCGGTTATTCGACAGAGAAATCCAGTTCAGATTGGTACAGTTGCTTAAACCGGAAGGGATTTCACCGGTTAAGTCGTTGAAGTCGAGAATCAACGTCTCCAAGGTCTTGACATTCATGAGCTCTTGAGGGATCTCTCCTTCAAGCATATTCAGCCATAGCTTCAGATCTCGGAGCTTAGACAGAGAGCCTAGACTCGACGGGATTGTCCCGGATAAGTAATTGAAGCTCAGGTGAAGCGAAACGAGCTCTGAACAGTTGCTTAAAGTCGGCGGAATCTTCCCGGTGAAGCCATTGTTCTGAAGGTAAAGCTCCTTGAGTGTGTTTTTAGGGTTTCGGCATAGATTTGGGAGAATCGTACCGGAGAATCTGTTGGAGCTGAGATCTAGCGTTAGCAGAGAAGCGGAGAGATTCGTAAGAGATTCCGGTAACTCGCCGGAAAACTCGTTGAAAGACAGATCGAGTACCTTTAGACTTCTCATCTTCAGTAACGTATCCATTGGTAACTCGCCGGAGAAATTGTTACTCGACAACACCATTGATTCCAGAAGGTAACAAGAGCTGAAGAAAGGAGGAACCGTACCGTAAAAGTCGTTTCCGGAGAGATCGAGTCCGGTAAGTGTATTACACGCGGCGGAGAGAACCTCCGGGATCTCGCCGGTGAATTTGTTCTCTGCTAAGGAGAGATACTGTAGGCTTTTGAGCGGCAGTGACGGGATAGCTCCGACGAATTGGTTGCCGGAGATGTTTAACGATTTGAGCTCTGTGCAGGAAGAGATAGCACGGGCGATATCGCCGGATAATTTGTTCCCGGAGATGTCTAGATGTTGCAGAGCTAAGCAATCTCCGAGAGATGGAATCCCAGTTGAGAAATTATTGGAGGAAACATCAAGAAACTCGAGATTCACGCAAAGAGAAACATCCATGTCTCCACTGATTTTGTTTCCGCTAATCGCTAAGTGTTTCAACTCTCCACAACCATCGGAGAGAACCCAACCGACGACGTTAGCACCGGAGAGTGAATTCGCGGAGAGATCCAGAACTTCCAAGCTACTAAGCTTCAGCCCAGCTGAAATTTTCCCGGGAAAATCCAAGGTGTTGGAGGAGACGTTAAGAAATTTCAGACCGATGCAAGAACCAAAGCTTGACAAAGTCGTTACAGGACCCGAGATAGAGTTCCTTGATAGATCCAAGCTGGTGAGAGAAGCAGAGCACTTGAAACCAGAAATGGAACCGTTGATGTGTGAGTCTGATAGAAACAGAGACTCTAATCCTGTGAGAGACAAGAGAGATGAAGCCACGGCAGTGAATCCAACGTTGAGAGGCTTGGAGCTGAGATCAATGGAAGTAACCTTGTCGTCTCTGCAAGTCACGCCATCGAAGGTACACGGGTTCTTGTTGGGAGACCAGTCTGGGAGTAGATTCTTGTCTGGAAGAACGTTTTTGAAGCTTATGAGCTGATGTATTTCTCTGTACAAAGACTGGGATGGTGAATCTTGAAGGGAAAGAGAGAAGAAGGAGAATAAGAGAAAGAAGCTTGGAAAAGTCTTCATTCTTGAGAGAGAGATGTGGAAGCAGATAAGATGAATGGGAAGGGGGAATCTAGGGTTTTGGTTCTACCATTAGAGAGGAAATGAAAGCTCTAGAGAGAGGGAGAGAGATTTAGAAAAGGCAAAGGAGAGAGAGAAGAGAGTCAAAAGACAGAAGAAGGAAGATGGAAGAAGCTATTTATCAAATGAAGAGTGGTCACAGCTGTGCACTCACATGCCATGTTACCTCTTCTTCTTCTGATTATTATTATTATTACTAAAAATCTTAACCTCAATTTTGATGACAGATACAAACAAATAATACTACTTTAATTATTGTATGTGTTACAAAAACAAAATTAATTAATGCAAGGGGATATAAGAAATTAAGAAAATAATGGCATCACAAAATCCTTAATCCCAAACCTTTTTAACAACAATTAAGTTAAAGCAATGAGGTATTTGTCAGTACATGAGAGGTGTTTAATTAGCATTAGATTAGGGGATGGGATCAAGACTTCCACAATCTACGTATCTTATTTACCCTTTTAATCTATATTCAATTATTTCTAAATATTTTATCTTAATGATCTAGCTTTCTCAAAAAATAAAATATATAAATACATGATTAATATGACTTTTGATTTGGTTTCATGTTCTTTGACCTTTGAAATTATATAAATACAAAAAATTTACTTGTTGCATTTTAATAAAGTTTTAATTTTAGTTTGAGTTCGATTTTAAATTTTATTCGTCAACTTTCCAAACAGTTCATGTTTTTATTCGATTTAGTTGAATCTTGATTAGAAATTTATTATTGCTTAATATGCAACTTTTTAATCATATTTATACGATAAACTAGTTATTAAATATTTTAATAAAAATGAAATATATGTAAGAAATTTTTACTCTGCAATTATACTGATAATAAAATATTGAGTTACACTAAATTAAAATATTGAGTTACACTAAATTAAAACCAAAGTCGACAACTTAAAAGAAACAAGATGTTTTGAGCTAAATGCAAGCATAATAAAAATAGTAAGAATCTAAATTTGATACTGATACACAACCAGAATTGAGGCATTGAATGCCTGGTAATGGTTATATATACAAGGCTAAATTTTACTTTAGTGTTGGTGTAATTATTATACTGATAGTTTTACATGAATTTTACACCAACCACAAAAATTTCAAATTCACACTCGTCTCTTGTTCACTCGCACCTGAACCAGAAAGTGGAGGAGAGATTGTCTCTCTAGCTTTTTACAAAAGAGAATGAAAAAAAAAACGAGCGTACGTGTGAACGACGATTGGGACATGAGTGTCAATTAATGGTAGATTCCATCCCTCTTTATATAAAGTTGTATTAACTTGTTATAACTACAAGGGGCTATTATTATTAATTATTAGTCTTTATGCTAATTCCTTCTCATTAATACTCTTATTAGTCTTTGCTAATTCTTTTCTCAATAATTAATTAGTCTTTTCTTATTATATCGGAGCCCACAGGAAACATTGAGATTGGCAGAAATGGAATTTGGGACATGGAGAGATGCACATATGGTTGAGGATAACGAACCACTGATAGAGACAAGGGATGGACAATCCTCACACAAGGAGTTGATACTTAATGGTTTCTGGTGTTTTGTGGATGGATCTTGGAATGAGGGGGACCAATGGACGGGACAAGGATGGTATAGATGTTTCGAGAGCGATGAGAATGTTTTGATGGGGTCAATGAATATTAGAGCAAGTATATCCCCACTACATGCAGAATTCGAAGCCTTAGTGTGGGCTATGGAGTGCATGAAGTGTCATCAGCATACCCACATCACGTTCGCAACGGACTGTTCAGAATTGGTGAAGATAGTGTCGGAACTAGAAGAATGGCCAGCTTTCTCGAGTCACATAGAAGAGTTTCAAATACGAAGAGAGTTCTTCACAGATTTTAAACTCACCCATATATCGCGCACAAGGAATTTGATAGCAGATAGATTGGTACGGAGTGCTCGTCTAAAACCGTCGCACACAGTCCATATTGGAGCGGAGCCACCAATTTGGATTAATGATATTTAGGTTTCGTTAGTGTTTTCTTGTTGACAAAAAATAATAATAATAATTAATTGACATCTCTTTCTTTTAACCTCTTTCGTTTTCTCAGGCACCAAACTTTTCTCAAGCCCTTTATATTATATTTTTCAGTTTTATAGATATTTCGTAATTATGCACAAAACCTATTTGGTGTATACATGGTCACATTGTTGACCAAAAAAAAAAAAAAAAGTATACATGGTCACATACGCAAATTAGGCAATGACCATTTTGTAACTTTTTATTGCAAATGTAACTCTTTTTTGGAAGGTTTATATAAGTACAATGGACGATCTAATGCTATATTGGTACAAGTAACCTTTTACACAAACTAAAATGAAAAGTGTTCGTGAAAAGTATTTATTCAGTATGTATTTCACAATAATATAATATTGTATTATATTATTATGTCATAAAAAATAAAGCAAAACGCCAAGAGGGCAAATGATTCTAACATCCAAAAGGGTCGAAACTGTCCTCAACACACTGATTGATTAAGCGTTCGTGTGGCTAAACACTCACCCTCTCTCTTCGCACGTCATTAACACGCGATGACAACAGTTGCGTCGGTTCCGTGCCATGACGGGTGTTGCACACGCTCAAGGAGCCGACTGTGTGATTGGTGAGAGAGTTGTGTGTCTATCTGACTAATACAAACGTTCGATGGACCCCAAGGGTTTGAAACCAATCCCAGCCATTGATGTCATCATCTCAACGGTCACGAATTAACATGATAAATTGCTCTTTTCATTCTTCTTCCTCGGTAAATCTAATGTAGCAAACTGTACTTGTATCTAACAGTAAATCTAGTGATGAGTAACTTGTATCTAACAGTAAATCTAGTGATGAGTAACTTGTATCTAACAGTAAATCATTTTCTAGTAACATATGCATCTACTTTTTTACATCTCCATAACCAAAGCTATGAATGTTTAACTGTTTTTTGGTGTTTCAGTTTTTGTTTTTTGGCTTTCAAATTTTGATGTTCAGATTTTAGTATAAAATATATTTTAAAAACAAAATAAAGAAATTATTTAGATAAGAAACAATACAAATATATTTATAGGTAAATACTAAGCATGAACGTTCGGTTCAATTTAGTTCCGTTCTTTTGATTTTCGATTCTTTCGAATATAGAAGTATAGAAATTGTTTAGGTTTTTACAAAACCAAATTGTTTCGGTTCAGTTTTTTTTTATTTAGTTCAGTTTTGATAATAAAAACAAAAATCATTTGATATAAAAAATTGGATTTAATTCAATTACGATTATGTTTGTTTTTTCGAATGATTTCATGTAATTTGGATAAAAATCCATATAATTCGGTAATGTATTTAAATTTTAGATTATTTCAAATATTTCAAATAAAATATCAAATTTATTTTTGAATAATTTATTTTTTATTGATATTAGTTTTTAATATAATTCAATGTAATTTCCTATTCTACGAAATAGTTCATAATGATATTTGGGAGATATGCAATTCATATATATATATATATATATATATATTGTAGATATTCAAATAGAACAAAAACAATAATTTATGGCTATATAGATGTTCAAAATATATGTTAACGTTCCATAACTATTTTTTATCATTTAACCACAAGACTTTAAACTATTGATTGACATTAGTTACAACTTGTGTTCTAAAACGCGGTGATTATCACCGCTTAACCGCCGAAAATTCGCTCGTCGGTCTATAGTAGCCGCGATTTGAACCAAATCGGTTGAAAACTCGGTGATTCTGAAAACCTTATTTTTCGTGCATCTTAATTTGAAAATCAATTGTTTTTAGTAGATCTATCTATATTGGATATCAATATATGTAAAAATGAGAAGAAAAACAGTGAAAGCGAAGAAAAACAAAATAGGCAACCATTATTTTTAGGTTTAGTTCGCGCAGCACAAAGAAGAAGATGAATGAGAAATCCCTAATATGTTGTTACAAATTAAAAACAACTAAAAATACGCTTTGGTGAACTCAAACACATGATCTTAAACGCCCACTCAAAGGCTATGAATGGAGAGTGTTAAAAAGAGTGGTTCTACCACTAAGTAGGATCTCCCACTTATATCTTCCATTCACAAATTAAACAAGTAAAATATAAATTGATGGAGGATCCGCAAGTGTATCAAAATAATAATCTGTGTAATACAAATAAGTGGAGAACCACTTTTACCTAGAAATAGGAGTGGTTTGAGTGGTACATTTTGTTAATTTCATTACCAATTTAATATATATAGTTAATGGTTTAAAATTCTGTCCCGCATAAATTTCGTTTAATTTCTGATTTTTTATTAACTCGTTAGGTCCGGATCAACCGCTTATACAACGTCTAGTTTCCGAACAAAGTTACAACAGAGCTATGGAATTTCACTAGAGAACACAAAATAGTGATTGATAGTCAACCCCTCTTGCAAAACAATATGGAAACAATATGGGAGACACACTTGACGATATTTTTTCCTTATGGGCTTCATCTCTTTATTTATTTTTATTTTTTTTATTTTTTTTGAAGGAAGGACTTCTTTCTTTCACCATATCCGAAAGACAAAAATAAATAAAAATAAAAATTGGCATAAATAAAGAAATAAAATTTAGAACAATTATAATTATTATTAGAGATGTTAGATGGGCTAATCCAAGCTCAAATAGCCCAATCCAACACGGTTTTAATTTTGTCTCAGATCTAGTGGGTTGGTCCGTGCAGACTGCGGTTTGAAATTCAATGTCCCAAACCCAACTTGCATGTATTTTACGGATTAGCGAGCTGATCCTCGAGTTTCTATACAAACTTGTTTTATTTTGATTTCAGCGTTATAATTGACTATAAATAGATTTGTTTCATAAGTTTTTATACATGTTCTAAAAAAAATTATATTAAAACATTAATAACAAAGATAAAATTTTAAAATAACATTACAACAATAGAAAAACAATAATTTTAAAGAAATAATCTTACAATTAGACAATCTTTAAAAAGTAAAAAAGCAACAAATCCGATAACACTATTAAAAATAGCAACAAACACCAAAACACACAAAATTAACACAAATTTCTTTAATTTGTATTTTCTTCATCCTCATCAACAACATCTATAAATATATATCAATGAGCATAGTAAATATAAAGTAACAAATTTTCTTGCAATCATTTGACGAGAATAAAAAATTGAATAAATAGTGCTTGTATTTGATCATAGTTGTATTTGTATCATAGAATCTAATTAGAGATCAAAGACATATAAAAATTGTAAGTGAACAAAAGCAAATTTTACACTTACTTTGAAATGCTCGCATACTCATATTTTAGAACAAATACTCCCTCCGTTTCACAAAGAGTGTCGTTTTAGCATTTTTCACACAAATTAAGAAAAGATATTAAAACTCTATTATACCCATTAAAATTAAGTTGACTCTTTACATTCTTTTATTCTATTGGTTGATATTAAGGTTAAACTAGACAATTTATGTTAAAAGTTACATCGTAAATCTAAAACGACACTTATTTTGAAACGGAAAAACAATCCTAAAACGACACTCTTTGTGAAACGGAGGGAGTATTACAAAGCTAGACAATAAAGCACACGCATATACAAATGTAGATTTTCACAACATATATATTGGTAATCTTCTTAAACAAAACAATCATAATAAAGACTAAAGAGCACGAGAAAGTTCAAGATGAATGTTTTTCTGGTAAATTTAAAATTGTCGGCAGGTTAACCCAAGCTCAAATAGCTCAACCCAATGCAGTTTCAATTTTTTCTCAGATCTGGCGGATTGGTCTGCGCTGACTGCGGTCCGAATTTCAATAGCCCAAACCCGCCCCATAGCGGATCTATTTGGGCTCAATCCGTGAGTTACAACCCATTTTGACATTTCTAATTATCATGATAGACAAATCACCGTTGTGTGTCCCACTAAAGCTGAGAAAGTACACGTGCTCATGTCAGGTTAATGACGTGGCCTAATTTCACACGTTGATATGTCGTCCTTTTTACCATCACCCTCTCCCGATTTATGGTTTTAATTATGTTTTCTTCATTACAAGAGAGATTTAATTGTTAGTAGTTTTTTTGTGGACGATAGATTTTTAAAATAAATTAAAATTAGACAAGGAAATTTAAGTCTAATATTGTCTGAAGAACAATTGGAAATACTTTAGTAGTTATGTCCTCAATTTTTTTTTTTTTTTTTTTTTGTGTGCGCTAAATATACTAGTTATGTATTCTATTATGGGTGCATTGATGCAATAGTAAATTAAGTACTACTCCTGAAACGCGTGACAACAAGAAACATCGCATATTTGTTTGTTCAAAATTATTGAACATTTTCAGTTTCTTATATCTTTTGATTTTGGACTTTCGTCTTTGTTTTTCCTAAGTAAGGTTCTACGGTTTGTTAGAGTTGTATGTTTTTTTTTGTAAAAAGTTAGAGTTGTATGTTTTGTTTTTAAATAATTGATATCAGCTAATAATGCATGACTTACTGGTATATCTGATTATTTGATGAAATATTTATTAGTATAATTATATATATACTATTTATTATACGTGTATGGTCTTCTATAGTTATTATATTATAAATCTAATAATACGTAATGATAAATCCTATGTAGTGGATGGAATATCTATGATTATGATTACAAACGATAACCAAAACTTTCGAAGCAACTTAATAGTAGATGATAAATATTTACTCCAACAAATCATTAGGGCTGACACTTTTGAATAAGACAATATCATTTCGATAATCTAAATGATTTTAACATTTTTATTTCCGGATTACAAAATAATCTAAATTTGTCCTACCCTAAAATGGTTGAATGTAAAATCCACAAGATTTCTTTTTAGAACTTAATCCACAAGATTTGTAGTTATCATATTATAGTTTTTTTTCCACTTTACATTACAAAATATCTTCTGGAAAAAAAGATGATTACAATCTAAATCCGAATAGTTGTGGGTGAGAGCGAATGAGTGGTTGTTGATTAGATAACAACAATAATGAGAAAGAATGCAGAGTTATGAGATGTTTCAATGGCAGTGGGGAATAAGCGGGTGGCTTTATGCGGCCATCTCTCTACCTTTTATTTATTTTTCTTAGCTTTTAGCTTATACAAAAAAACTAGTTAGATTAAGAGTTATGACTTTTGACTAATAATATAAAAGGTATGATAACAGAAAAAATAAATAATAAACTAATAAAAGATGATCCAATTTTGTTTGGTAAGAAGGCAGCGATGCATTCGACGTATGAAAATTAGCATATTAGTTCAATTATTTTTATATTCTGCTGGATCTATCGTTTGGCCATTGATATGTTAAGTTATTAAATATAGAAATAAATTAAAATTAATAATATTTTGTTAAATGAAGAATTGAAAGTTTTTGTTGGTCAATGGAGAGTGTCTTTTCAAATAAATTTTAATTAATTTTCGAGCTGTTTCCAGGGAAAATATATAACACCTAATTATTAGACCAGTTTATAATTCTGTATTAGAACTATATCAGGATCCCAAACCCATATAAAATTATCGAATTATAGTATAATACGTTCAAATACAATTAAAATAAAATATTTGTATACATCTCCAAGTAACATACATGATATATACATATGCATCCAAGTTATGCTAGATCATTACAGGGCTGACTTTTGGATTATATGGTGAGTATTTTATACTATAAAAATATTAATTTTCTTATTAAAACAATAAATATAAATTAAATCATTTTTTGTAGCAGTTAACAAACATTATTTCAAATCTTAAGACACAAATAGATAACATTTTTAGGTTTGATTTTGAAAATAGTGGTTCAGTATTAGTAGATGCGGTTACAAATATTTGTATCAAAGCTCATTTTAGTAGCCAATCGGATGAATTTCAACTTAATATTTTATTTTTAATTGTTTTTCTTCTTCTTTATTTGCAGAGACAACCTCAGTTTGCATTTTTCCGACAAATATCAATATAACTGGAAAATACATAGTCTGGTTACCATAATGGAGGATACAAGCAACTTGAAATTAAAACATTATTTAAAGAGCAATGTTGAGCTAAACCATGAACAACTTGATTGCCATTTCTATTTTCATGAGTGAATATTACTCTGCTGAGCTTTGTTTGACCACCAAATTAATATCATAGTAAATGATTTCACATATTCAGTATTTTTAAAATTTATTTAGTATGAAAATGGGAAAATTCCTGTGGGCTTCCATCCACTAACGGGGATTTTAAGTGTCAGACATTTTGTCCTTCAAACAATCAAACGTCAAATAACACACACACACGTGCGAGGAAAGATCCCGTTTTAGCACTACATGCACACACGTAAGCAGACTTTCCCGTTTCAGTTATCTCCACACGAGTGCAACCCCCGTTCCCTTTATTATCCCGTCGGTCTTTGTCTGAAAAGTTTAAAGAGACGTCAAAAGAAAAAAACAAAGAACTATCTACTATAAAACCGTATAACACGGCGCTTAACACGGTGAGTACATGTGCTTGAAGTAGAATAATCTTCGAATAACTTTGTAGTTATATGGTTAATGACATTTTAAAATAAGAAGATAACGTGAACACAATGATATCTCCAATAATAAATGCAAACAATACCACATTCAATGAACCATTATATAATTCCGTGAATGCAGGTATATTTCTTTTAGTATGAATATACATGGACCCAAAATTAAATACCTTGGTGTAGATTACAAAAATGGATACTGCAGATAAGGACAAAAACTAACGTAAAAATAAAATTAAGCTTTTATTTATCAGTCGTATGGATAATGTTTTTTTGGAAGAATTATGTAAAAAAAAAAGATTAACAAAAATATAAATACAGAAAACAAAAATCTCTGTAAGAAAATAAATATATTGTATCTGAGTTTCTTGTTTTTTGTTTTTTGTTTTTTGTTTCTATGTCAATGCAATCACTTCTGTCTTTTAAACCTTTTCACCAGATTCGGCTGTTTCAGATAAACCGGTGAGTTTATGTGCCTTGGTTATGGGAATAGAGAGGCTACGACGCTCTTTACCGCCCGGTTTAGAAGATGCATTACCGTACCAGATCATACCGAGTATAGCAATGAGCATACCAAGTACCACTTGTAGGTTTAAACCTTCCTTACCGAAGAAAGTGAATCCCAAAACCAAAACCAGAATTGTCTTCATGTGACCAAGTACTTGGAAAGACACCGCCGTGAATCTTCCGATACAAATGAACTGGCTGAGATTGGTCCCGACCGCGATACTGCACGACAGTATCAAGAAGAACTGCACAAACAAACAAAAATTGATCACTAAACGGAGCTAAAATGTAACATATAATAAAAAGATTAGGAGCCAAATTTACCAGAGATACAAATGAAAAGTTGTATGCATCCACTCTTTGGTTAGTCAACCAGTAGTCTAGAAATGGTCCAACCAACAACAATGATGCAGCTTGTACTGGAGCGGTATGGGCCAGTAAATTGAAAGAACCGAGTGAATATTTCCGTTGTAGATAATGTACATACTACAAAACATAGTAACAATTGTTAGAAACTGGGATAATAACTTGGATCGAGATCAGAGTAACAAGATGAAACATTACGTATTGCTGAAGCGCAGTGCTCCAGACAGCAATAGCGGCAGCAAGAAACCCATTGAGGTTGACACTAACATCGGTTACAGTACAGACGGCAACACCAGCAAGAACTAACAAAATGCTAAGCTTTGTATCTCTTGAGTACCTAACGTTGTCAAGAACAACTTCTAGAAGACAAGAAACTGGGATCATACTCAGCTTCGCAATCTGCAATTACAACACATGCGTAAGAATTTCTTTTTTTTTGAATGACTAGGAGGTATGGGGGCCGTGGGGCCCGTATATCCGCTAGGGTGAAATCCAAATCATGTTAAATTCATTTTTTTTTTTTGGAGAGAAGATCCTTTCAACGGGAATCAAATCGAATTGAATCCATGTTAAAAATCTTTTTTTGTTTGAATGACTAGAAGGTTTGGGGCGTGGGTTCTTATGTCCCTCTAGAGTGGGGTCTAAACTATGTTAAATTCATTTTTCTTTGGATAAGAAACCCCTCTCAACAGAAATCGAATCGAGATTGAGGAAAAACTACTAGCAGACATTTACCAACTGAACCAACTCTCGTTGATCAGACTTAAGAATTTACACTTAAAGAAACGAAACTCGCAATGATATAAAAAGGAAAAAAAGGACTGACCTGGTAGAATCCAACAGAATTCAACATGAGGCTGACATTCATCCCAACGATTGAGAAATTTGCGAACAAAACGAATTTCAAAAGATCAGGCCATGGAAGCTGAGAAGGTTGGATATAACCAAGCCATGTCAAGAAAGTTGTCAACAATGTAGTTGTACCGAAATGCAAACCGGTTAAAGTCGTAGCTGTGTGTTGGAATCAGAAACAGAACTGAGTCAGTTTGGTGTTTACAAAACAAGTTGATGATAGGAGAAGAGGACTGACCGAAACTAAAGCCGTAAGTGGCCATTAAGGCTTTGTTAACGAGGATGATTCCAACGGATGTAACGACATTGAATAGCCATGATGCTATGTCTAAAGCCGCTTTTTGATCCGTCTTGCTGCTCATTTTTAACAGATCAATTACAGATCTCTGCACATTTCAACATTCAAATTAGAGAGCTGAATCAAAGTAGATCTTATGATCAATCCTGAGCTGTTCCTAGATCGATTTTTTTAAAAAATTCAAATCAGATCCGATACTCATACGACCTCAGACAAAAGGACTGCACATTTCTAGAGACTTCTAATCGGAAACAGCCCAGAAATGTGTGAAGTAGCACACAACCAGGATGAATATAACCAAAGAGTATTTTGTTTTTCAAAACTGAATCTCCACGAGAGAGAATTTGGAAATGTTACCAGGTAGAAACGAGCCTTCGGACACCACGGCGGTTGCTTTTACTGCCGAGGCGGCGTCTTACGGGTGATGAAGACGATGAAGTCAAATTAAGGGCTAAATCAGCATGAATTTAGAGAGGAGAAGAAACCGTGGAACTTCGAGGAAGTGTATTATTATGTCTTCCGTTATTATTATTTTTTTGTGTGAACTTTTCTTTTCAGTTATGGACTACATGAGAGTCTACTTCCTACCATATAAGAGTGAGAGCATGCAGACAGAAGAATAATATTGTTCGTTTGTCAAACATTAGCGATTTTAAATAATGAATTATCGGTAGGTTGTTGTTCGTTTATCTACCACAATTTTCTTCGACAAATGCAGTTAGACACAAGTGTCCAACTGCATTACAACTTTATGTAGTCAGTTTCTTGACTGTTGATTAAAAACATAGGGTTAGACACTGCAGCTGCTATAAAACATTGCAATAGATAAACGAATAACAATCTGCTGCTGTTATTAGTCGCAGTCGCCAATTGTTGGCAAACAAACATAACTATCCCAGGCTCTATTTTCATTTTATTTTCCTTCACTTTCTTCTTTTAAGCAAAATAAGCATTTTCTTATATATTATTACATTGTAAACTCGTTGTAAAACATTAATCACCGATTCCTTAAACTCTCGTTTCTGACAATCATTTTTTTACTATATATTCACAATTTATAGTAACTTATTTTCTTATTGAATCCTTTAGGTTTGATCGCAAGCATTTGTCATCACATTAACATTATTTCGGTTGAAAAATGGAAAAAAGAAGAAAAAAGAAGAAGGTGGTAGAGTAGAGGAGAGATGGAAACGAGAAATGTGAAACCTATAAAGCATGACCAATTTTCTAATCGACAAAAAGGACAATCTATGTAGGGGACAAACCAACAAAACATAAATAGACAGAGGTATCGTTTGGTTAAAGATCCACAAATACTTTACATTCCTTGTGAATTTCTTCTACTATATAATATATAAGAGATTTATTAATTTTTAGTTATTAATAAATAAAATAGTGTGTTTCTGGCCCCATTAGATATCTCAATCTTAATCAGGATTGAACATTTGGGTATTTGGGTCGAATCTATTTGAGTAAAAAAGTTTATATCAATATATGATCCGACCAAGTTTTGTTTTGGATTTGGATCGGATTCTTTCGAACCCTAAATTACTATACCTATGAAATATCCAAAATAAACCCGCTTTCGTTTTTGGGTTGGTAAGAGAATGTTGTTATGGATTGACCCGCTTTCGGTTTGGTACTAACAAGATCGTTGTATAAAATAGATTAACCCATCGGTTTAGTAAGCAGCTAACCAGTCAACAAGCTTATATTTCTGGAGAGAAGAGGTTTGTCTAACCTTCCACTACTCTGTCAAGTTCACAAAAACCTAAACTTTCAAAACATAAGAATCAATAATCAAAATCCAATGAATAGCCACTTTCTTTGTCTTCTTCTTTATTAAAGCTTCTCATAGAAGAGCAAGCTAGCTTCAGCACCAAGAACATCACTCTCCTTTACTCTGCAAACTTCTGAATCAGATATACTAAACCAGCTCAAATCCTCACACTGCTCTTCACAACCTTCTTCTTCCTCTTGTGATGATGCTACTCTCACACTTCTATAAACTGTATAGTGTCCGCTTCCGGTTCTACCAAAATGTTCCACCACTGCCACAAGCCTATACATGTTGCTTCTTCTTGATGCTTCTTGGTTTAACAACTGTGACATCTGATTCTTTTCTATGTTTAATCCAACTGAAGACGGTGAGAACAAGGAGAGGTCCAGGACAAGCGGGAATGCAATATGTCCCTATATTGATAAGCTGAGATTAGAACAACTAGTAGTTACCAAGACTATGGATATGAAATGTAGAGAGGAAAGAGAAGCAAAAGTCTCTACCGATAGTTTGACCGATTCTCCATACATGTTTAATGAAGCACGTTGCACTTGAATGCATAGCAGCTGTAACAATAGCACCGCATTCAATCATCTAAGGATTCAAACTTTATTTTTCGAGTCTAGTTTCAATTAGTAAGTAAATACCTTTGGAAAACGGTCGATGGTTAACTGCTTCAATATATGAGAATAGCTATTAGACCATGGCATTCTTTCAAGATGAAGACAAGTTTTACAGTCGCATTCTTCATCTCTGCCACAGCTCTTAACCTTCTCAATATCCGTCTGATGACAACCATTTTTATTAAATACAGGTCAGGTAGAGTCGTGAAGCATGTGCAAAATGTACAGTAAATTACCTCAGCTGCTCCTATGACAGTTAAATATTTCAATGCAGCACCATGCCAACATCTATGACAGAAGTAGTTTTCCACTTTCTCGGCTTCAAGAAACTTCTTCAAGCAATTTTCCAAAGTGCATCCCAACATCTAAGAGCATTCCAAAAGCAAAACTAATGAGAAATGTTTCTATATTTCTGGAGAAGTCTTATATTCATGAAGTAAATCAATAAGAGAATGGACCTTCCGTAACATACAATGTTGGAACTACCACTATATAGTAACGGAGAAAGAGGCAACGTATGGAAGAACTGAAACTCCAACGAAATCTGCAAAACCAAGAAAACTATTGAACAAAATCAAGAGCTGGTTAAAGGATGAGATTGAGAAAATCAAAGCCTAATCACCTGAGACGAACAAATTCGACACATCAAGGTACTACCAAGAATCCCACTGAATGGTCCACGCAAATGGTTATGCCATCTCTTGATCTCCATATCATGGAGGCCTTCACTAGGCGCAAGCATTCTCAAGTTGCGAGAAAACATTATATCTGATAGATTACTACTCCTAGTAGGACGATACCAAACTACAATCTCTTCTTGCAAAGAAGATATTAGATGAAGAAGGGCTTCTGCTGCATCCTATATTCCAACAAGTTCATTAGCTTACAGATGACTAAGTATGGATCTAATCTGATATATTGAAATCTAACCTGTTGGCTAGTCAAATTGAAGTTTTCAACATAATGTGTCAATGCTAACATAACTTTACGAGGGCTAGATACAGATGGTCTTCTTCCAAGAGTGCAGAGCTCTGACAAGAGATTAAGCTTATTATCAGACAATTTCCCAGCTCAAGAGACAACGACAAAGAAAATATTACCTTGTAATAAATCAGACAAAGCAAAAGTAAGAGGAAACTGTTCATCTTCTTCTCCAGCTACTGTTTCTCTAGTATCTTCTATAACCCATTCAAGATAACTCCGGAAATCTTTACAACTCGCTAGAGCCTGAAAGTCAAATTCACAATCAAATCGAAGAATCCATTGAAATATCAATAATACAGTCCGCTAAGCCCTTACCTGAAGGATGACATTGAGGAAACAATTATTCCCTAGATTTTGCAGGCCAGGAACGAGAAAAGAATCATCACCGTCGTCTTCTTTTCCACCGGAGAAGAGATTGAAATTACGGTTTCTTAGGGCATAGACGAAACCAGCTGCTCCAAGTAGAGTAACGACAGACAACTGTGAAACCCAGTTCGAATTCCTTAATCTCTCAGTGAGGATGCGGACAATCGCTTTTGCGTCGTCGGAACCTCTACGGGAAGCCATAGCGAGAATGATGAAGAGTAAGAAACCTGAAGCCTCCAAGTTCTTCCGAGGGTTCGAATGATAACTGCATATTTAAAATTATTTTGCTGAAAGAGTTTTAAGTCTCTAATTATATAATAGATTATCCCAAAAAAAAAAAAATCATAAGATATATCTAGAAATAGATTAAGTTATTTATTAAAAATTAAAAAAATATATCTCAAAACCATGAAGATTAGTTTAGTGAATATTAATATAGAAAGAATGTGGTTAAATATTTTTAGAATAGATTATAAGTGATAAAACTAATTATTTACAAGATTTATTCATAAAAATCAAGATTTTCGTATAGATTAATCTACAAATAATAAGATAATTTTGAAAATTGGCATACATAGTTATCTCTACAATAAATACGATAAATTTGTTAAAAGAAGTTTTGATTTATATTTTTTTATAGTTATCTAAAAATAGAGGTTTTCTCTTACGACTATCAAAACTAATTTAGTGAAAATTAATCATAAAGTTAAGATGCAGATAGGTTGAAACTTTAGTTTTTGGATAATAGAGAGTATTAGATGTCAAAATCTCTTTCACCAAGTTTTCATATTCAAGATAAATACATATATGCATATAAAAATTTACAAAATTATTTTATAGTATACATAACCTCTACAAAAACTCTTGTAAATCTAAGAAACTGGATTTATCACTTATAATTAATTTAAAAAATACTTAACCATGTATTAACTCTATATTAATGTTTATTTAATTAGTTTGGTGGTCATGACTCATGAGACATTTCTTAGCATCTCTAATGTATTTTTGATTAGATTTATTTCTAATATATTATTTCATATTCCAGTACTTTTATTTTTTATTAATTACAATTATATATTTTTAAAAAAATATATAAACTGAAATTATTCATTTAGTTTCTTTTACAAATTTCACAAATTATTATATTATTTAAATTTATTGTTAAATATACTAAATTTACTTTATATTATTTTAAATTTCAGTATTATATTTTTCAAAAACAAATGATAAGTTTTTTATTATTAATTTTTATATTAAATATATGCTATTTGCATTGTAAATAGTTAGTTTCATTAAAGTGAATCAGTGATTTCTCCTTTTTTTTTATGTACTTGTTTAATAGTAACTAGATTTTGATCCGCGCTATAGGAGCGCGGGTATATATTTCTTTTTTATATTTTAAAATTCATTAGACATTGATATTTTATAAATTACGTTTTTAAAAATAAATAAATTAGATTTTGTTATTAATTAAATCATATGATAATATGATGCTAACTACTAAGAGAACATGATTATATATTTTTGTTTTTTGTGTGTTTCATATTGTTTTACGCGTGGTAGCTAGTTATTATGTAGTTTGTTATTATTTTTAATAGATACTTAGTTTATCTTAAAAGTGTATTTATTTTTAAAAATTTATCTAAATAATTCAACTTAGTCCAACCCGTGATTTCGCTATTAAAAGTTATTAAATCAATAATATTTGTATATAATACAATCTTAGCAATATACATATTATTTTATAGATCTAAATATAACTAAAATATAATAATTGGGCGTTCATTTTCCAGTTTTGATTGGTTTAAGTTCATTTAATTTTGTATAGTTAAAATTGGGTTAATTCATATTTCTAACTTATTTTCCAATAAACATAAATCGTTTTAAATATTTTGGTAAAACAATCTTTTAAATATTGTCATCGTAAAAACATCGACCGTAATCAAATATTGAGAGCGCGGATTTTTTTTTTTTTAAATATTGTTTGTTGCAGTATTTTTTTTTATTGTAGTTTATGTTTGTCAATAAATTAAATGAGTTATGTTTTTGTATTTTGTATCACTACTATATTTTTAATATTGTGGTTTATTATAACGTTTTGTTTACACATAAATTAATGATATGTGTTATTGCACCTTTAAACTATTTTGTTTTGTTTTAGCAATTAGAAACTTTTGTTTTGACATGTTTTGATACTATTTCAGACATTAAGTTAATGGTATACGTTATTTTACTTCTCAAATTGCTATTTGATACACAATATTGTTCAATGTGTATTTAATATTAAACATTAATGATTCGTAATATGTATTTGAGAATGACATATTTACCCTTAATGAAGGTTACAAATCCTAATAATATCAAGGACAAATTCCGGGAACAACATTTATGTACCATGGCAAACCTTCCTGTTTTAATAGAGTAGATAGTTAGTTTCATTAAAGTGAATCAGTGATTTCTCCTTTTTTTTAATCTACTTGTTTAATAGTAACTAGATTTTGACCCGCGCTATAGGAGCGCGGGTATATATTTCTTTTTTATATTTTAAAATTCATTAGACATTGATATTTTATAAATTACGTTTTTAAAAATAAATAAATTAGATTTTGTTATTAATTAAATCATATGATAATATGATGCTAACTACTAAGAGAACATGATTATATATTTTTGTTTTTTGTGTGTTTCATATTGTTTTACGCGTGGTAGCTAGTTATTATGTAGTTTGTTATTATTTTTAATAGATACTTAGTTTATCTTAAAAGTGCATATATATTTTATTTTTAAAAATTTATCTAAATTAATTCAAACTTAGTCCAACCCGTGATTTCGCTATTAAAAGTTATTAAATCAATAATATTTGTATATAATACAATCTTAGCAATATACATATTATTTTATAGATCTAAATATAACTAAAATATAATAATTTGTTCATTTTACAGTTTTGATTGGTTTAAGTTCATTTAATTTTGTATAGTTAAAATTGGTTAATTCATATTTCTAACTTATTTTCCAATAAACATAAATCGTTTTAAATATTTTGGTAAAACAATCTTTTAAATATTGCCATCGTAAAAACATCGACCGTAATCAAATATTGAGAGCGCGGATTTTTTTTTTTTTAAAATATTGTTTGTTGCAGTATTTTTTTTATTGTAGTTTATGTTTGTCAATAAATTGAATGAGTTATGTTTTTGTATTTTGTATCACTACTATATTTTTAATATTGTGGTTTATTATAACGTTTTGTTTACACATAAATTAATGATATGTGTTATTGCACTTTTAAACTATTTTGTTTTGTTTTAGCAATTATAAACTTTTGTTTTGACATGTTTTGATACTATTTCAGACATTAAGTTAATGGTATACGTTATTTTACTTCTCAAATTGCTATTTGATACACAATATTGTTCAATGTGTATTTAATATTAAACATTAATGATTCGTAATATGTATTTGAGAATGACATATTTACCCTTAATGAAGGTTACAAATCCTAATAATATCAAGGACAAATTCCGGGAACAACATTTATGTACCATGACAAACCTTCCTGTTTTAATAGAATAGATTCCCCCTTTGTAGTTGATAGGTCTGGACGTTCGGGTATCCGTTTGGGTTCGGTTCGGATCTTTTGGGTTTTTGGATTTTCGGATCTAGGCATATAAGACCTATTCGGGTATTTTATAATTTCGGTTCGGGTTCGGTTCGGTTCTATTCGGATTCGGTTTGAGTTCGGGTATCCGAAAAATCATAAAACAAAAATAAAAATTGGTTAATTTGAACAAAATTTTGTTAATTCTAGAGAAATATAGCTAGAAGTAGGGCTGGGCGTTCGGATACCCATTCGGGTTCGGATCAGATTTTCGGGTTTTCGGGTTTAGAGCTAGAGAACCCGTTCGGATATTTCTAAATATTGAACCCGTTTGTATAATTCTGTTATATTATGTCTAAATATAACTAATATTTTGAATATATAATTGTAGTTCGGATATTTCGGATACCCATTCGGTTCTCAGTTCGGGTTCAATTCCGGTTTTTTGGATATAAAGGTTTAGGACCGATTCAAGTATTTTACCGGTTCAGGTCCGGTTCCTCTTTTTCGGTTCGAGTTCGGTATTTCGGTTTTAGATTTTTTGCCCAGCCCTAGTAGTTGTTAATCGGTATTATCTAACGTTTTATGGTTTCTCGATCCTAAGTTTGTTTTATTATCTCTTGTTTGTGAAATTTTGCCTCCGATATCATGTTAGATAACCGGTTTGTCTTATTTTAAATCCGTATCCACATCATGGATCCGAATATGTATTACAACTTTGAATATTTAATGAAAAAAACATTAGTAAAAAATAATTTCGACATCAAGTAGTATATACAAGAACAAGATCTTACAAGAAGTAAAAGATTAGTTAAAATAACAAAAGAAACAATGAAAGAACTATCTCCAACGTAATAAGCACACTTCCAAACACCTGCAAAATTCAACATAGACAAAAACAAAGACAATACACAATAACAAAACCAACTCATAAATATATACAATAAAAAGATCTCAGACATCCAAGGAAGGATAAGAGCTGCATTAGCTCTCAAGCCTGGCGAAAGGCGAAAGCTTTAGGCGGCCACTGCGAATGTTTTGAGAAACAAGCCTTACGATTTAACATCATAGATCTTACACAAACAAATGACACATAAAACTAAAAACTGAATCGGTTTCAGACATCCAAGGAAGGATAGAAGCAGCATTAACTCTCAAGCCTGGCGAAAGGCGAAAGCTCTTAGGCGGCCACTGCGAATGTTTTGAGAAACAAGCCTTTGGATTTATCATCATCAACCTACCCACCTCAAAACGAATCATAGAATAACACACAGAGCTAAAAATTTGAAGGTGAGATGAACTCGAGCTGGTATAGAAGAGGCGCTAACGTCCTGGGTTGTTTTGAGAAGTTGGAGAGGATTGACGTATTTATATAAGAAGGGATGAGGCGTCAGATTATTAGGGCTTTCTAATTGTTGACGATGAACGGCTCACATTCTTTTCCTTTTTCCTCGTTTTTCTAATTTTGTTCGGACGGTTAGACATGAATGTTCGGTTCTTCGGTTTAGTTTGATTTTTTTGGTTTTTGATTTTTCGGTTTAGAAATTTATGATTCATTCGGGTATTTAGAAAATTCAGTCCAGTTTCAATTTTCCGGTTTAAATAGTAAATTTATAAACCAGTTAATACAAAAAAAAAAAAATTGAATCCAATCCAATTCGGTTTTTCGGATAATTCTGAGTAATCTTAGTATAAATTCACATAATTTTGGGGGAAATTTTGATTAATTCTGACAAAATTTCATAATTAGAATAATTCCGATAAAATCAGATACTTTTAAAATATTTTATTTAAAAAATATTTGAATTATTTCGGATAATTCATATCTTTGTAATATTTAGTTAATTCATATTATACAATCATTCTAAAACTGAAATATAACTAATACTTTTACATTAAAAATCATATTTCAGTTAATTTGAGTATCAGTTTAGTTCGATTATTTTGGTTATAGAAACCATTTAAGTATTTACGAAAGTCAAATCGGTTTCGGTTCTTCGATTCCATTTTCGGTTTTTATGCTCACTTCTCTCGAATTTACACCTGAAGAGGCTATAGTCCTCCTGCGGTCCTGCCAGAATCCAAACTCCGTCTGCTTCTCCCAAGAAAGGTTGATCTTGTGACTGCCATATTAATACATGCATATGGTTGTAGAAAAAATCTTTTAATTCTAGTCTCATTCCAATGATTTGCCTTTCAAATTTCTTTGTATTTACCAAATCAAAAATTCATCAAGACTTTAATGCATGCCTCATAAACTTTGATAAACCAAACCTCAAGTGAAGTTAACCTTATTTAGCTAGATATTGTCCAAAAGAAAGACTTATTATCTAAGGAGCCAAAACATGAAAAGAAAAACATAGAAAAGTTCTTTGACAGATTAGGTGACTTGTTTCAGAAGAAACCAATTCACTAACACAAAAGTAGAAAACGAAGAAAACTCGCCAGACGCAAACACAGCAAAAGCACAAGATACAACAAACTCCTCCACAGTCAACTCTTAGATTCGGCTAAGTCATGGAGGGGCTCAAGGAGTTAGCCACGTCGATCACAAACCTGTACCTAACATCAGACTTAGCAAGCCTATCCATTGCAGTGTTAATATCATCCATCTTAATCAATTCAATATCTGCCGTTATGTTATGCTTAGCGCAGAAATCAAGCATCTCTTGTGTCTCCTTCATCCCTCCAATGTCACTTCCTCCCACCATTTTCCTTCCTGTAAATAATAAGACAGGTTTAACTTGTGTAACAAGAAGTAAAAGTTTGCAGAGAAAGTTTTTAGGGCTTTCTTTACCGAGAACAAGAGGGAAGATTGGTAGCTCAAGAGGCTTCTCAGGTAAACCTAAAGTGACGAGCTTTCCATTGACTTTGAGTAAACTGAGCAGTGGAAACAGAGCATGTACTGCTGAAACCGTATCGATAATGTAGTCCATAGTTCCAATTGCAGCCTAAAATTTCCACACAGAGAACAAAAAATAGACTTTCTTGTTCAGTTTCATTTCCGTACTATGTGGACATGGTTTAAATTAAAGGGTGCCTGATCCGGTTTAACCGGTTAGAACCGAATGAGCAAAACTGTCTAAACCCATTCAATTCCAAACAAACAACAACTAAAACCAACTGGAAAAGAGAAATAAACTCTTGAAAAACCGAGTTTAAACCGAAATACAGAACCAATCTAGATATTCAGGATCCTATTAAAAAAAATTAATAATATAATTTTATCTTTATACTAATAAAACTATATTTAAAAAATTATATAAAATAAATAAGTTTTTCTAATCAAAATAAAAATAGAAAGGTAAAAATAAAGAAAAATCTTCAAAGAAATAATTTTAAACATTTGCAATTTACATAATTTTTATTTTTATATATTTTCCAGAATATTTTATGTTTTCTATAAATATATATGAAATATATTATATATTTTCATAATAAACTAATATATAAAAGTAAGTTTTCTATAAATTTTAGGATCTTATATAGTGGGCCACATTCAAACGTTTCAAAAAATGTGTTCAGATTTGAAATAAGAACCGTATTGAACCGATGACCCAAAAAAACCGGACCAAAACTATAGGTTAAAGATAACTCTTTGTTTTGACCAAAAAATAAATAAAAATTGTTACCTTCATCATCTGAGGATCAGTTGAGACAAGAAACGAATCAGCACCAAGTCGATTAACGGCTTCATCTTCTTTACTAGGAGAAGAACTAATCACAGTAACTTTCAAACCAAAAGCTTTACCAATCTTAACAGCAACATGACCAAGCCCACCTAGTCCAGCCACACCCAAATGCTTCCCTGGCTCGGTCATACCATAATACTTCATTGGACTATAAACAGTGATTCCAGCACACAGCAATGGGGCACCTGAATCGCTCGGTAATCCCTCGGGAAACATCAAAACAAAGCGTTGGTCGACCACAATGGTCTCTGAATATCCACCGTAGGTCTTGGTTCCATCGGATCCAATCGAGTTGTACGTGAAAGACATTTGGGGACAGTAATTTTCAAGATCTTGGTTACAAGACTCGCAAGATTGGCAAGAACCTGTGATCACTCCTACTCCTACACGGTCTCCTTCTTTGAATTTAGTCACGTTTTTGCCAACTTTTGTAGCTATTCCAACTATCTCATGCCTAATTCATATCAAAAGGTTTTGTTATATAATCATGTTTTTTAAAAGTATGACTTTTTTTTTTATCACGTACCCTGGAACTACAGGATAATAGGAGAAGCCCCAGTCGTTTTTGATGGTATGTAAATCAGTGTGACACACTCCACAATACAAGATCTTCACTGTCACATCATTTTCACCATTGTCTCTGCATAGTAAACATCAAGCTATATTATAAACAATAAAAACATCAAAATATTTCTAAAAAGATAATAACGAAACAAGAGACTGATCATAAGAGAACCTTCTAGAGAAATGGAAAGGAGAAAGAAGGCCAGATTTGTCTCTGGCAGCCCAACCAAAGGCTTTGTTCGGATGCTCTGTTTCTGGAGATTTAGCCATTTTGTTTCTGTGAGTCTGTTTGTTGTCTGAGTGAGTGTAGAGAGATTGGGTTTATGTTCTGTGGTTACCTCAAGGGAGTGGTGCATATATGGGCACTCACAGAGGAAGGAGAGGAAAGTAGCTCGAGCTATTAATATCTCTTTTATTGCTTTCATCCGTAAATTAAGAAATGTTTCCTCTACACTTTCTTAATCCACAATACATGAGATTAGGACAGCTACGTTAATTTTATTGTATGTAGAATAATATGCCATTTTTGGGAGATATCTTAAAACAAAACTGTGGTTGATTAGGATCATCATTTAGCAAAATTTGTTTATTGGAAGTTCAATCTCGACACATAGCTCTTTGCGTTATCATACTAGGAAAGTAGTTATGTTATCAACCTGAGCATCGGTATTAAACTCTCTACAAAATGGTTTAGACAAAGTAAAAAGTAAAAATAAAAGTAGAACAAAATGGTTTCCTTATAATATAGTAGGTGGTGGTTAGAGGTGGCCGCTTTATAACCAGATCAAACGTGTTTAAATGGTATTGGCTGATCTCGAAATGTATAAATTGACAGGTTTGAAGTTGAATGCTCGAGAGTTTGGTGGCCTCTTAAATTGCTGTCTATTAAAAGGTTTGTCGAGCAAGTTAGTTAGTTGTCCTGTCCCCAATTAAGTGCTCGAAATCCAGATCTCTCTTTTCGGGTCCGGATCTTTACCCGCACGTTAAATCTCTAAAGCCCATCCTAGTAAAGTCTTCCCACATTTGAAACTTTTGATGCTATGGCCCATCGACGGATACGTTTTTAAAAAGTGTTGTAAAAGGGCCCATCAAACGTAGAAATTAGAGCTTCATCGTTTTGGTTTCGATATCGAAAACAAACTTACAAGTAAGCAAAAATCAAAACAAGCGTAGACGCAGAAAATAGCGTTTCAAGCATCTTTTATTGACATTCTTTTAGTGTAGAGGTGATATGACGTTGGATTTCATGTAATGAACGAGCGTTTCCATTTTGGAATCGAGAACAAACATAACCCAAACAAAAAAATCTTGAACAAGCGTTTTGCGATCAAGAACGCAAACGCAAAAACTAGCTTGTGAACTTTTGAGCTTCTCTTTTGACTTCCTCTGGCTTCTCCTCTGTTTCTGTTTCTTTCACAGTCGCATCGTCGATCACTTTCTCGTCAAGAACGGCCTCGTCGTTCTTAATTTTCTGATCATCAACCGGAGCTTTGGTCTTCCATTACCGGAGTTTTTGTCTCTGTTACCGGAGCTTTTGTCTCTTTTTCCGGAGATATTATCTCTGTTACCGGAGATTTAGTCTCTTTTGTTGGAGATTTTTCCTCAACCAAAACTGTTTTCAAATCTTCAATTACCGGCATCTTTTCCGGTGTTGTCTTATCGTCCTCTTTCATTTTCTCATCTGCCTTGTCCTATTATCCAAACGATATATAAAGAATAAGAATCTAACATTATGTTTGTATTTATAATTTTTAGTGACTTACCTGAAGGAACAAGTTGCTAAGAGATTTCCCAGCGTGGATCTTCTGTTCTTCAAGAAGTGAAATCTTAAACTCTTCCGGCGCCGGAGCTCCAGCTCCCGACAAAAAGATTGGCTTTAGTCCACAATTCCCCATGTTGCTAGCCTTTTGTATTATAAATTCTCTTTATTATATCTCGTTTAAGAACATGAGCTATATTATATAGACACACACACATGCATGTTGTGTATATAGTTGTCCCCGTCCATCTCGTTACGCGGTTAAGTTAGATAAAGAGGTGGGGATACAGAGAGTTGCTTAATTCCCCATTTGGGTAAATTAATCAAGAATGCTGGCGAAATTGGCGTTGGATTATTTTTCAGTTTGTCTGGTGAGTGTGGGGCTATTGTACATTATTCATATTTTCTAGTATACCAATAGTGTGGTTACATAGTTGGTGGACCAGAAATAAAGACAGTAGTTATGTAGTTATGCTTACATCATTATTACTAATAAACGGGTATAAGAGTACACTGCAAGAAAGTTTGGATTAACAACTAGTTGGTACTAGTCCTAGGACTTTAAACCGAACCGAGTTAATCGAACCAACAATTTTGGTTCGAAAGTTTGAAAATTATTTTCGGTAAGTTTGAAAAAAACCCGGTTATGATTCAATTCGACAAACCAATCGGATAACGAAAGTTTTTTTTATTAACCAAAACAAACCAATTCAAACTAAAGTACATTAATATTTATGAACCGAACCGAATTATTCGAAAATTCGAATTTTACCGAATTTGACCAATTTTCAGAAAAATCTGCTATTTCCGGTTTGAGTTTGATAATCGGAATAATCGATAACTGAACCAAACCATATGAAAATTTGATTATTTTCAGTAATTTTCCCAAAAACCGAGAAACCAAAATGAAGTCCCAAACATAGTTGGTAGGGTTTTAAGCAGTGTTTTGAAACCCGATCCGGACCCGCGGTCGAACCGGTAAATCCAGTGACTCGGTAAACATTCCGGATCGGGTTATGTGCAAACACCGCTTAATTGAAAACCTGGAAAAAACCGTAAAAATCCGCGGTTTATTGGCGACCCGATAGACTGATCGAACCGATCAACCCGGATAATGAATTTTTTTAAACTAAAGAGAATGTTTTATTGTGATGAAATATAGGGTTTTAGATTTAGTAATTGAAAAACCTGAAACAATAAGACATTACTAGTTATAACTATGTTAAGAAACTTTTTTCTATTTTCTTTCTCCAAATTTATGGGATTGTGGTGTTTTTAACATTAAGACATTATCATATTGAATTTTTTTAACATATGGTTTTTACATTTTTAATAAAATGGTGTATTCTATGATTAAAAAAACTATATATATAAATCTCATTAGTTTTGGACTTGGGGTTGATCCACGGTTGACCCGGTGATCCGGTAGACAGTCCGGTTCGTTGTCCGGGTCGGGTTTAAAAACATTGGTTTTAACTTAAGTTTGATTATCTTCGTTAGAATGCAAGAACGAAGTCTAATTTGTTTGCTATAATCCTTACAAGATGATGATTAGTAATTTGAGATATTTCATATCCATTCAAAAGGTCTAAACTCAAGAAAACACGAACCAAGTTGGGGAAACAAAAACAATCTGGTCATAAACCAGATCAAGTCGGTCCTATATCTAGTAACATCAAGTAGTAGCCTTAAGCAGCACAATATCAAGTATCAACCCATGGACTTCAAGATCAATACCAATGCTAATGATAGTGTCACCGAGGAGCTCCCAGCTCTAAGAGACGATGAGAAATAGAAAGAAATCAGCAACAAGATTGTAATTTGCATGAACAATCAAGATGAACACTGACAGAAGAGAGGAAAAAGCTGAGTTTTAATGTTAGAAAAAGCCCCAAAATGTGTGGATCCAAATAGCAAACTAGAACTTTGAAGCAACAAGTCCTTGTGAACCATAACAATACATGGACGAAAGAGTTCAAACTAGAAAATAGTACAATTCTTGTTCATTCATTGTCTGAAAGCAAGCAAGTCCTAATAATTTTGATTATTTTCGCCATATATAGATCCAGCAGACCGGGGTCACAAAGGCGTGGCAAGTCCTAGAAGAACACAAGTCAGAGAAGCAAAGCTTTAGGACATAACACAAGCACGTAAACATTCTAAGACCAACCATTGAACTCAACAAAAATATGATTATGTAAGAGAGATGTAACAATTTCTCCATTCAAAAGTCTGTCAAAGTTTTGATCTTTATCATGCTTTGTTCCTTAGCCCGCTTTACTGATCAACAAAAGCAAAGCACAAAAGGATGAAAATTTACCCTGGGAAAGCCAGCTCCAACAGGAGGAATCAGCAGCGATGCTTGACCGGAGCCGAGCTGAAGCAACCGCAGTGTGAAGCGGAATCATCGTTTCAACGCTTCCCAAAGCTGATAGAACCCTTCACATTGCATTGAATCAAAATTTCAAGTATTTTTTAACGAGAAACAACAAAATTTATGGAATTAAGGATTAGATAATATCTTGAACCAGCTGAAAATGAGTGCTCACCTTGAAGCGCGAGGGATAGATTGGGACACTGAAGCAAAAGGAGATGAAGTTGCTGTGGGTTTAAGATTGAGGGACTTTTGAGTTACCGTTCTGGATCTAGATACTAAGTTTCTGGAAGCAGCCATTAGCGCTGATCTGCAAGGCGATGCCATGTCTGATTTTGAGAAACTGAAGGAGAGAGGAGGAAGAAACACAATGCATATGAACATAACACACTAAACCCTACGGCTCAAAACTGCAGCCTCGGCCCACTGGGCCTCACTATAACTGCAAAGACTTTTTAAGATTATTATTGCCGCCAAAGGTATTCCTACCAGTCCCCAGAGATCATTACCAAAATCAAAACAAGTCCGGTTTGGATTGATCATCGGAAGATTATAAATTTATAGAAGTTTTATCAACAAGGCAACAAATCATAACCACAAACAAATTTAAAATTTAAGAAGAAAAGGTAAAAAAAAAAATGATCTTGTGTTGTGTGTGTTGTTTTTTTTTGCTATACATCTTTCAAACTTCGCCGGCTCGACGCGCCACGACTACTTCCCCTCGTCGACGATCCCGTCGCGCCGCCGGATCTCGCTAAACCCTCCGCCTGAGATAGAAGGCTACTCGTTCCCGCCGCCACTGGATCAGACGAGCTTTGTCTCCAACTACCAAATACTCGTCCGCTACTCGACGATCCTCTCGAAGATCCGGTCGTACGGAATCTCTCCGATTCGGTACTATCTTCCCTCACGACTCTCAGAGGATTCTCCAAGGCTTGGACTATGTGTCTCATAAGCGGTCGTCTCGTGGGTTTAGGATTAAGACAAGATCTAGCGACGATTGCCATTGCCCAGACTTCTTCTAAGAGGTCTTCGTCGACGAGAAGAGATTGGTCTAGGATGTTCGTCACTGGCTCTTTCTCTTGTGATGAAATGTAGGGTATAATCTCGGTTAAGATTTTCTTAAATTGTGGTTCTTCGCATGAGCTGATTCCGAGTTTTCCTGTGATTAGTTCAAGTAGTATCTTGCCGAAACAGTAGACATCGTATGCACATGTTGCTGTTGCTGGAGAGCCTGGAACACTTTCTTGTGAAGACCTAAACAGAGTACAAAATCAAAGGCTTGCTGTTAGTATTAAGTTGTATGGGCTTCCTACCTAAAATCAATCGGTGATAAGCGGAGTGGCTCATATCCCTTATATATTACTAATGATCTCTTCCAACTACCGATGTACGTCCCTAGTTAAATGTTTAATCTAATCTGGCTAATGTATTCAACTATGTGACTGAGAATTGAAGACACTTACTGGGATAATCTACTGAGCAACCGGGCGATTTTCCGTGGACGGCCATTGTTTTCTTGATGACAAGCTTTGCTAAAGCTTCCAAGCCTTACTTCAAATTTATCATCCAAGAGAATGCTACTTGCTTGAACATCTCTGTAAAGACAGTTACTATGAACAAATGGTTTTTGGTTTGAATGTAGAAACCGTTAAAGGAATGATCTTTCATACCTGTGGACGATAGCTGGTGAACAGTCATGATGCAGATAAGAAAGTCCCTCTGCTGCACCCAATGCGATCTTCAACCTTGTGATCCAGTCAAGAGATTTCAATCCGTCGTCAACAAGGGAACTTGATTTGTAGAACAATGAGCTTGGTAAATCTCTATTAGGCATGTACTTGTAAACCAAGAACTTATGAGTTGTGCTCTCTAAGCATTTGCCTACAAATGGGACTACTCTAGGATGAGCAAACCGGCTAAAGAAATCCAACTCCGTTAGATAAGCTTCATTGTTCTTCATCAATTCCAAGTTGATTCTTTTCACAACGATCTGAACTCCGGTTTCTAGAACACCCTTGAAAAGATCCCCTGATTTTCCTTTCTTGATCAGGTTCGCATCTCCGAACTCCTTTGTGGCATTGAGCAGTTGTTGATATGTAAATGATGTTCCAAGACTCGCAAAGTTTATAGAGACTCCTCCTCCTCCTCCTCCTCCTCCTCCCGAGGGAAGTGTTTCATCAGGAGGCAATGGACCAACGCCGTTGTGTCTTCCTGATGATCTGTTTCTTCGACGGACACAGAAGTTCACTGTTATTGGTAACAATATGAGAATGAGCATAACCAAAATAGACCCTCCAACTGCAGCAAGTATAACTATAGTCTTGTGGCTTAACCAGGGAGATTTAGGCTTCTTTTTCTGTTCAGGTTGTTGTCCGAAATTGTCGAAACTTAATCCCTTTTCGGAGTAAAACAGAGCGCAATCCGACAGTCCTCTCTGGTTCGTTCTCCCCTGAAGACAATTGTTGCTCAAGGAAGCATTGATGGGGATAAAGTCAGGAACTTTACCTTCAAAATAGTTTCTTGACAGATCAACAACTCGGAACCTCCTCAGTAGAAGTTTGAGATTGCCGTAAAACATGTTCCCGGATATGTTAAGCAGTGAGACAGTAGAATCAAAACTGGCAGTAGTATTAGGCAGCTGGTCGGAGAATTGATTACCTGAAAGATCAAGAATCTTCAAGTCTGGTAACGACCATAAGCTAGATGGTAAAACGCCGATGAAACCACTGCCTCTGAAGTCAACGATCTGTAGTTTACTCATGAAACTAAACAGATCAGGAGGTAAGGATCCTGAGAGACGATTTCCGGCCATTACAAGTGTCTGCAAGTTTCTTAACTCTTTCAATTCCGATGGAACCGAACCAGACAGGTTGTTGAAGCTGAGATTCAAACGTTGGAGCTTTGAGAGTGCCCCAATATTAGCAGGAATGTTCCCTCTAATTGAGTTCTTGGAAAGATCAAGAACCGTGAGGGTTGATAACCCACTCAAATTTGCAGGGATGGTTCCTGTGATTGAGCAAGAGCTAAGGTCCAACACCTGCAAAGTCAACAGACTAGATCCTAATAAAACTGGGATTGAACCTGGAAGAGAGAACCTTGAGGCGTTGAAAGAGGCTAAACTGGTGAGATTGACGAGCGAGTCAACTGAGAATTGTGGGTTTTGATTCCCAATCCTTGTTCTTCTGAACCCTGAAATGTTGATATCGGTTACACTACCATTGTTATTACATCTCACGCCGTTCCAATTCAGACAAGGATCGCCTTTTACAGGCCAGTCTTTGCCTCTTAGTCCTAGAGAAGACCTTAGTAGCAACAGCGCCGATTTCTCAGACGGAGAACTTGTTTGTTGCTCGAACGTTGACTCTAACGACAAGAGTAAGAAGAAGAAGACCAGCAAGATTGTCTTCATGGTTTCTCTAAACTCTGATGAGAAAATCTGAAAACCTTAAACCCCTTCAATTCACAGGTTCAATAGGAAAGAATCTTTGCAATTTATTGAAAAAACCCATCACTCAAAATCAAATCTTTTTCTGCTATCCTTTTTTGATTCGATCAAAAATGGAAACTTTCTTTTTGTGTGACTTTCTATAACTATTCAACAAGATAAAAAAGGTTCTTCTCTCTGTACCTTCTGCGACTTTCTGGCAATTAATGTTCTGAGCACTTCAGAAGAATCAAAACCAATTGTTAGTTACCAATCATTGTCTTCTTCCCCCTCTCTCTCTCTCTCAAACTCTTCCATCTTCTTACCTAGATTTAGAGAGAGAAAGATGGAAAGTCCTTAAAAAAATACGAAACCAACTGGAATATTTTAATATTAGTTGATGTCATTTCTTGTTCTGGACAGAGAAAGCTTTCAGTACTGGTCAAGAACAGCGGCCGGTTCAAACAAAAAGAGTGTAAGAAAGTGAAAAAGTAAGACATGGGATCTTTCGTTATATACGCGCACGTTCCCCAGATTTATACGACACCGTCTTGAAGAGTTTGACTCTCAACAATCCCGCCCAAGACAGTTTAGCGAGCTATTAAAAGTAATACTTAAATTTCTGCTGATGTTTAGCTCTGTCTATTGTTAATACGATATTTATTTTTATAATACATGTTCAAATCAATGATAGAATTCCGAGTAGCTAAAATAATAATTGATTTTATTCTATGTAGTTAGTTACAATTTTCCTCATATTAAAATGACTAAAGATAAATAATCGTGTCTCATTTGAGCTATAGAAAGTTTTTATGATAGGAGTTTTCTTAGCGTTATATTTGAAATTGACCGTGTTAATTTTTATACTGACTGTGTGAATCTCTTAAAGATACTTGAAGACCTGATGGATTAGTCGGTTTTTACCTCTAATAAGGATATCGTTGCATCTGAGAATTTTTTTTTGTCTAGTGGATATTAACTGTATGGATAATGTAGTTGTTGACATCCTTGCTAAAAAAAGCTAGAACGAAAGATGTAGTTTTTTCGTTTGTAAACCATAATCTGTCGGATTTCGGAATTTCGTTAGAAAACCGGAATATCCGACCTACTTTGGTTTAAATTTACAAGTACTGATGACAAAAAAGGTAATTGTGGCTCTATTTATGTGAGAAATCAAGAAAAGTCTACGTTCATTTTCATAATACGTGCTAGTGTTGCCTTTTTGTTTGTTTTTTTTGCCCTCTTACAGACGCCTTTGATATAGCCTTGGTCAGCATTTTCACCACAGAAATCAAAATCAAGATCAAGTTATAGAGCCATTTGATTGACTTTGTATGATTGTACATATACATTTGATAACTAGAATGTTATAACATCGGTCAAATATTGGTTGCTATTTATACATATGAGAAAATAATTCTTATCATAGATTCTGACGGTCAAACTATCTCAAGTACAAGTTGAGTGTATCAATGATTGCAAGACTGGATTAGATTGGACAAGTTGATATGTTTACATAACTGCAACTCTAACTTCAGTTTGAATGTAAAATAACTTAACCCTTTGTGCAATAATAACTTAACCAGTATGATTTTAAAAAACAACGTTGGCACTAAAGAATGATACTTATAACTGAGAGGAAATCAACATCTAGCTAGCTAAATAAGGTTTACTTCACTTACAATTTTATAGTTACTCTTTTGATGGAAGTGTTGCAGTTCGCAATATGATAAGGTTATGGCCTTATGGGTTAGATTGGTAGCATTTTTCAAAAGCTGTAAGAGACTTAATGCTTTGGGTGACACCAATCAATCAAGCATCCAAAAACTGTAACATAATATTACATTTATTATAAATGTTTGCGTAATATTAAAGAAAAGGTACCATTAAATATAGTATCACTAACATTTTATAAAATTAAACACTAAACGACAATATGGGTCTAGCGTATAGTTTGATGTATAAGAAAATATTGCCAAGTACATTTGCGTACATTCCTCAAATATATATGATATATAACGTTCCATATTCTGATTCAATAAAGTCACCACAAGACGGCTAGCTTTTTTGCTACATCCATACTCGGGCTTGAAGCTGCAACATTATCATACAAAGATGTATAAAGGCATCGGTCAATTATATGCATACCAAGAGTCCAAAAAAATATTAAGGAAGGAACTAAAAAAATATAGCATGATCGATGAGCACGATATTATACTACATAGTAAATTCACATCCATTCATGTCACGACATTCCTATATACTCAAAAGGTAATTTAATCATACCTTTTGCAACTCGTCCTCATGTCTCATCAAACCGTCACGGTTAGACATTTTACAATCGTGGATGGAACGTCTTTACTAAGCACACTATTAGACGACAAATCATTCCCCGAACCTCTCCTCCTTGGCACCTTTCCAATTCAATCTTGTTATTTGAGATACTTTGAAAGTCTTGCTTTATTGATTTAATCTCACGAGTTATTTATACAACTTGAGAGCATATCGTTAACTAGATATGAGCTTATCTCTAAACAACAGAATATCTAAAACATATTTGTAGTTATCTTGAAGATAGACAGTAGATATTCTTGTTGATACTCCCCCTCAAGTTGGAGAATGCAAATTTGCAATGCCCAACTTGGACATAAGCAGCTCAAACTGTGGTCGACTTAAGGCTTTTGTCAGAATGTCTGCCAACTGATTATTCGTTCGAACATGGACTGTGGATATGAGACCAGCTTGAACAGCATCTCGAACGGCATGACAGTCCGACTCAATGTGTTTGGTACGTTCGTGAAACACAGGGTTGCGAGCTATGTGAAGAGCTGCCTGCGAGTCACAAAACATACGAATCGGCCTTGGAATCGTTGCACCAAGATCAGCTAGTAACCGACTCAACCACTTGATTTCACGCAATGCTGCAGCCATGGACCTGTATTCTGCTTCCGCAGAGGAGTGTGATACGGTGTCTTGTTTCTTGGTCTTCCAAGAAATGGGTGACTGGCCGAGTAACACGACATACGAACTGAGTGAACGGCGAGACAGAGGACACGCTCCCCAATCTGCGTCGCAGTAGATAGACACTCCCATATCAGAATCAGAACCGAGCGTAATGCCTTGTCCTGGTGCATTCTTAAGGAAACGAACAATGCGCAAGGCTGCTTCCCAATGAGCCTCTCTAGGCTGATGCATGAATTGAGAAAGTAAATGTATGGAGTAGGTGAGTTCTGGTCGTGTGATAGCCAGATATACCAACCGCCCAACTAGTCTTCGATAAGGACTTGGATCTGTCAAGAATGGTCCCTTATCTGAAGCAAGTTTGTGATTAGGTTCCAGTGGTGTCGGGACTGGTTTGGCGCCGAGATAACCGACCTCTGAGATGATGTCAAGAGCGTATTTTCTTTGACATATGAAGAAGCCTGCATCAGAACGAGCTACCTCTATACCCAAGAAGTACTTAAGCTTCCCCAAGTCTTTCATGTGAAAACATTTTCCCAAATAAGCTTTGAACTTAGTGAGAAAATACAGATCATTGCTGCACACAACAAGGTCGTCAACATAAACCAGAACACGAAGTTCAATGCCATTGCGAGTATATGAAAACAGGGAGTAGTCCTCATAAGATTGAACAAACCCAAATTTGACCAAAGCTGCTGTGAGCTTCGCGAACCAGCATCTAGGAGCCTGTCGCAGTCCATATAGAGATTTGCGAAGACGACAGACCTTTGTAGGATCAGAATGTTGAAAACCCGGTGGCAACTTCATGTATACTTCTTCTTTTAAATCCCCATGAAGGAAGGCATTATGCACATCCATTTGATGCACTTCCCATTGATTTGCAGCAGCAATACGAAGAAGACTCCGTATTGTCGTCATCTTCACTACAGGAGAAAAGGTTTCATCGAAATCCTCCCCCTCAACCTGTTTGTTTCCCAATGCTACTAGCCGAGCTTTATGTCGCTCAATTGACCCATCAGAGTTATGCTTCAGTTTAAAGACCCATTTGGATCCAATGGCCTTCTTTCCATACGGTAATGAAGTAATGTCCCAAGTGTGATTCTGTTCAAGAGCATTGACTTCAGATGAGCATGCGTTTCTCCATGCTTCATGTTTGATAGCTTCCGAGTAAGATCGTGGTTCTACAGCAGCTGTTATAGCAGCTAGAAACACTTGATGGGACGATGAGAACACAGCATCAGAAACATAATTAGCTAAGGGATACGGTGTCTTACCTTCGATAGCTTCAGAGGACAACAGATCAGAGCAGCGGAGAGCGAAATGGGGTTCTTCAATGCAGTGTGTCGTGAAGGCAGTGTAGTCTTTAAACCGTATTGGAGGCTTGTGTTCTCGTTTACCTCGTCCGAGTTCATCTGAGATATTTGCAGCGGGCTCATTTGAAGAAGAATCCAATACTGGTAGAGGCTCATCATTATGATGTTCAACCTCTTGTTGTGACTCCTGAGGTACTGTAGAAATTAAATGTTGATCGTCTGGGAGCGATGCAACAGTGTCAGTGTTTTGTGGAGAATCAATCACCATTCGTTCTGTCGCAGAACTCCCCTTGTCGTGAGAACCAGCTGGGAGTATCAGCCAATCATCAGACACATCGACCGATGGTGATACAGAAACCGGAGTGGAAGCAGTTGATTTGTCTTTGATACTGGCGTAAGGAAATAACTTCTCATGAAAGACTACGTCTCTGGAGATAAGAAATTCCTCACTTTCCAAATCATAAACTCGCCATCCCTTTTGACCAAATGGATAGCCAACAAAAACACATGGTCTGCTCCTAGTCCCAAATTTATCTTTGTCTCTGGATCTCACATGTGTATGACAGAGACAGCCAAAGATCCTCAGCTGATCATACGCTGGTTTCTGGCCATAAAGAATTTCATACGGAGTCCTTCCTTGCAGCACTTTAGAAGGCGTCCTATTGATTAAATGAGAAGCTGTTATGACTGCTTCTCCCCAGAATTTGATTGGCAGCTTTCCTTGAAATAACAGAGCTCTGGACACATTGAGAATGTGTCTATGCTTTCTCTCTACACGTCCGTTTTGCTGCGGAGTGTTAACACACGAAGTTTGATGTTGTATGCCATTTTCTCGGAAAAACTGTGACAAACACATGAATTCCATCCCATTATCGCTTCGAACTTGCTTAACCGATTTACCAAACTGTTTCTCTGACATCTTGCAAAAGTTTTTAAGTATTGTCTGGACCTCTGACTTTGCTAACATGAGGTACGTCCATACAGCCCGAGAGTGATCATCGACCACTGTAAGAAAATAAGCTGCACCACTTGATGAAGGAATGCGATATGGACCCCAGACATCAACGTGAATCAAACCAAAACATTCTATTGCTTTATTAAAACTGTCAGGAAACACCTCCCTCGTCTGCTTGGCCCGAAAACAAGTGTCACAGGGACTAGGGTCAAGCGACTTGGTTTTAAAAGAAGAGTACATAGGTAAAAACGGTAAAACTGAAGCAGATGGATGTCCTAGCCGTAAATGCCACAAGTTCTGATCCTCCGACGTGGACTCGCGACTTTCTGGACCAGAGACTCGATTAACACGTGCAGCCATAACATCCTTAAAGTAGTAAACCCCATCTCGCTCTTCACCGGCTCCAATCAGGGTCCTCGTGAAACGATCCTGTAAGACACACAACGTATCGGTGAGTAATGCATAACACTGTGTCTGCTTCAACAACTTTGACACAGATATGAGTGAGCAATTGAGATGAGGCACATATAAAACATTTAACAGTGTAATGTTGGTCGAAATTGGCAGTGAACCAACGTGTGTTGCCACTGTTTTATTCCCATCCGCAAAGCCGACTGGACAGTGTGGAATGGGCGCAACATTGATCAGTAGTTTGAGTTCTCCTGTCATGTGATGAGAAGCTCCGGAATCTAATATCAAATCACCATATTTAGTCTTACCGGAAAGCTTATCAGAAGAGTTACTTGTCTTTTCTTGAATCAATTGCGTAAGAGCTTGCCATTGTTCTTGAGTGAACTCTGGAAACGTAGAAGAGTTAGATGTTGTGGCGTGAGCAGCTGTCGCTTTTGCAGAGATGTTGTTAGGCTGAGAAGTTATCGCATTGTTGTTGTTGTTGTTTCGATTGCCTCCACGTCCACCTCGAAACGAACCGCGACCACTTCCTCTTCCCTGAGATTTTCCTTCGTACCACTCTGGAAACCCAATTATATGCCAGCAATTGCTCTTTTCATGACCGTTCCTGCCACAGTTAGTGCATTGGACCGTTCGACCTCCCCGTCCAGGATTGGATTTGTCTAAGAACGTTTCTTGTTTGGCAAGAAAACCAACTGCTCCTTGTTGTTGCTCACGTGTTCTTGCAGAATTGATTCGTTGTTCTTCCCGAACTACTTTAGAGTAAATATCTCCAAGGTCAAGTTCTATGTCAGACGAGATCACCGAGGTGCAAATATTGCCGTAACGTGCTTCGTCTAAACCCATAACAAACTGATGAATTTTTTCATCCTCACGTTCTTTTTCAAAATTTGTTGCAGCTCCACACGAACATGCTGGGATTGGTTTGTACATCTCAAGTTCTTCCCACAGAGAGGACAGACGCCCAAAATACTCAAGTACAGTCTGACCGTCTTGTCGACAGCTTGCTAATTGTTCTTTTAGATAGTGAATCCGTACCTTGTTCCCGACGGAAAACCGTTTTTTTAAGTTTTCCCATAGCTTGTGCGAGTCAGAGATGAATGTCACCGTGGATCTGACTTTTGGTTCAATCGATGTACGTATCCACCCTATTATCATTGAGTTTACGGATACCCATAACTCGTGTTTTGGATCGTCAATGCTTGGTTTAGAGATCTTTCCATTGATGAAGCCAATCTTCTGCTTGGCACTAAGAGCGTTTAACATCTCTGTCGACCACTCATTGTAGTTGTCTCCGGTAAACATCACTGATGTTATTTTAGCTCCAGGATTATCTGAAGCGAACAAGGAATAGGGATTTGCAGTCACCTCAGTTCCCTTGTTCTCGGTGAATCCGCTGTTTACTGCGGATGATTCTTCTCCTTCAGTCATCGTCGTTTCTTTGACGGCGATTTGTTTAAAGAAATTTTAGGTCTCAGAGTTGTTTTGGCTCTGATACCATGTTATTTGAGATACTTTGAAAGTCTTGCTTTATTGATTTAACCTCACGAGTTATTTATACAACTTGAGAGCATATCGTTAACTAGATATGAGCTTATCTCTAAACAACAGAATATCTAAAACATATTTGTAGTTATCTTGAAGATAGACAGTAGATATTCTTGTTGATAAATCTCCATACACCTAATATCCGCACACCCACGACCGACGTCAATCACAACCGCGAGCTTACCGCCATAATTAGCCAGTCTAGGAAAAGAATGATACTCATTTAGTTCGACTCCTTTCAAAACTCTCCAAACCTTTGTACTCGGATCGTACACTTTTATTTGATTCACCCCGCCAAAAGTGTACAACATGTTGTCAATAACACATGAACCAACTCTCCACCCTCTGTTCAACTGCGGTTCCACCTCCCAACTCTTTTCTTTAGGATCATAAACAAAGCTATTGTTACGATCCATAACGTAAATCTTCTCATCCATCACAACACTCTTGACCGTTAACTCCTTCACCTGCTCGTTACAAGGACCCGAAACACTCTCCCACTTTTTGGTTGTCAGATCAAACATTTCGATCCAATCAACGGGCCGGGCCTTGCACCCTCCTATCACATATACCTTCCCGTCTATAACACCGGTGGCCGCGCAGCCACGTGCAACGCGCATGCTTGGGAGGAAACGAGACGTGTGAGACCGACAGTCGACTACAAAGACATTAGAGGTAAGCTCTCCATCGATGCATCCACCAAAAACGTACATCTTATAACCAATAGCGATCACAGAAGATCCCCAATAAGGAAGAGAAGGGAAAGAAGGAATAGGAACCAAAGTACTTTCGTTTTTGAAAGGTTTTAGATTGAGAGAGTACCAACAAAGGGTTTGTTCAAGACGGAATCTCAAGGCGACGTAAAGAACATTTTCAGTGGCGTTAAGAAGTGAACGTGGGACGTAAAGCTCAGGGGAAGATATGAGACTTTTGAAGGGGTTGGAGACAAGAGATAGTGCTGGATAGTAACGTCTTGGAACTAAGGCAAAACAACTTATAGAGATTTCATTTGGTAGGGGAAGATCTGAAGGCAACGACGAATCATCGGAGTTTTCCATGGGAAAAGACATTGCCTTGTTTATGAAGTTACTAACTCGTTTATATACTACTTTGGAAGAAGAGTAACCGGCTAGTTATAATGACTTAATAATGGTCGTTTTAGCATTAATGGTATTGGGTGTATAACGTTTAGAGTTTATAATCATTAATCACATTCATTGTTACTTAAGGTGATCGTAGAGGTAGGGGTGATGAATTCGGGTAAACTGAAAAGTTTTGGTCTAAACAAAATCCAAAGAAAATGATATGAAGTCTAGGTGTTCAAAAAAATTATTTTATCGATATTCAAGAAAGCGTTAGAGACTATTTAGGTCGTGACCAAACTTCTATTGCATAAAATATTTAATCATAAGTTTAAATCGTTATTAAATAGTCTAAACATTTACAAGATAAAACATGACTTCATATCTTTTCCTAAATAGTTACAGTTAGACATTTATATTTATCAAAATTTGACAAATTTTTATTTAAATATAATTAACTAGTATAATTGACTCGCACCATGTGCAATCATAAATATTATTAAACATAAAATTTTAAAAAATAAAATTAACAAATTAATTTAACAATATTAACAATTATAAAAATCTATATAAGAGTATTTATAATTAAACATATATAGTATTATATTTTATAATATATATAAATTTAATTTTGTATAAATAATACTAATTTACTATATAAAATCTAAAAATAAATTTATTAATATTTAAAAATAATTTAAACGCTTTAATATTTATTATTTTTTATTGAAGGTTATGTATATCTATAAAATTAAATTAAAAATCTTCATAAATATTTCTATATTTATTATCTCATCTTATTTTTAATTTTTATTCAATGTATTTCCGAAATAAAATTGTAAATCTTCATCAATATTTCATATTTATCATCTCATTTTTTATCAAAAGTTATGTATATCTCTATAACAAAATTAAAAAACATAATAAAATTACTAATATAAATTAAGGTCAACACAATAATTAGTCTAATTTCATTAAAGGTAAAATATTAATCAACCATTTTGACAGTAAATATATGGGCAAAACACTTCTCAATTAATATAAAGATTATTATATAAAATTATATTATCCACAAAAATCATAATTATTAATAACTAAAACTTATAATTCCAAAAAAATATTGTATGTATTAGCTTAATTTTTTAATCTATATGACATATATCTCTTAAATAAAATAAAATTAGAATAATAAATAGATAAATATGAACTAAGGTTAATATTGTAAATAACTCAATTTCATGAATGGTAAATTAGTAATCAATCATTTTGAGACTGAATATAAAGCCAAAAACATTTTCCAATTAATATAAAGGTTTTTATTTTTGTTTATAATTTTGTGGGTTTACGAACTCGAACCGAACCTGAATGGAATAAAACCGAATCCAGACCAAAATTTTAAAATATTCGAATGGATCTTATATGTTTAGACCCAAAACCCCAAAAACAAGAAAGATCCGAACGAATCCAAATGGATACTCAAACGCTCATATCTAATTAAATCCTTACAGTTACACATTTTACGATAGTGGATAAACCGTCTTTACTAAGCACACCATTAGACGACACAATCCTTCCCCAAACCTTACCTCCTCCACGCCTTTCCAATTCAATCTCCGTACACCTGACCTCCGTCATCCGCTTCTTGCCGACGTCAACCACAACCGCGAGCTTACCACCATGATTAGCGAGTCTAGAAGAACAAGGTAACCGATCATGTAGATCTTCTACACCTTTCAAAACTCTCCAAACCTTCGTACTGGGATCATACAGTTTTATTTTATCTAATTTTATCCCTCCAAGAGAGTACAACATGTTGTCAATCACGCACGAACCAACCTCCCACCCTAAGTTCAACTCCTTTTCCACCGCCCAACTCTTTTCTTTAGGATCATAAACAAAGCAAGTGTTACCTTCCATAACGTAAATCTTCTCATCCATCACAACACTCTTGATTATTATCTCCTCCACCTGCTCGTTACAAGGACCCGGAACACTCTCCCACTTTTTCGTTTTCAGATCAAACATTTCGATCCAATAACCGGGTCGGGCCTTGCACCCTCCTATCATATACACCTTCCCGTTTATAACACCCGTGGCCGCGCAGCCACGTGCAACGTGCATGCTGTTAGATTTAAGAAAGATTTAAGCTTGAGAGATTTGAGAGATGAGAGAATTTGAACAAGAGAAAATTGGGGAGAATTATTTCCCAACGTCACTTTTTTCATTGGTGGCTGCAAGGCCTTTTAAAGGATACAAAAGAACCAAGTTTAGACCTAATTAGATACAAGACAAAATAGACAGCCTGTCAAGACTCCATGTCGCCGACACTGTCAACAACACATGTAGTTCAGAATTCTTTTCTGTATATCCATGTCGCCGACACTGTCAACAACACATGTAGTTCAGAATTCTTTTCTGTATATCCATGTCGCCGACACTGTCAACAACACACAAACTCAGGATTTTCTTCCATGATCAATACTCCCCCTAAAGTTCAGACTTTTGAATCACCCTAAAGACTGAACTTGGAATGATCATGGCAACACCTCATTAAAAACCTTGATATGGAAAACCACTTGGGACAAAACCATACCAAGGGAAAAAGAGTATGTTGCACATGAATCAGGGAAGTTCTAATCATGAGTAGGGAGGTCTACAAGTCCTAGTTTGCTAAAGATATGATCGCAAACTTTGAGACTTGCAGCCTTGGTGAAGATGTCTGCTAGCTGATCTTCGCTCTTTGTGTAGCAAGGTAGAACCGTCCCATCTTCAATCTTCTCCCTTACCTTGTGACAATCTATCTCAATGTGTTTAGTCCTTTCATGAAACATAGAGTTGGTAGCAATGTGTATTGCAGCCTGATTGTCACAATGAAAGGTAATGGGACTTGATTGCTCAATGCCAAAGTCCTTGAGTAGAGCCTTCAACCAAGTTAACTCTGTTGTCAGCTTCCTCATAGCCCTATACTCAGCTTCAGCACTTGAACACGAGACCACTTTCTGCTTCTTCGTCTTCCAAGTCACTAAGTTACCTCCAATGAAGGTGCAATAACCGGTTGTGGATCTCCTGTCACTCTTATCACCAGCCCAATCTGCATCACAGTAGCCGACAATCTCAGTGCTATCATTCTTACCCATCCAAATTCCTTGTCCTGTTGAGCCTTTGAGATATCTAAGGATCCTCTCAATCAAACTCCAATGATAAATTGTGGGTGATTGCATATGCTGGCTGACTTGATTCACAGCAAAACATAGGTCTGGTCTAGTGAGAGTTAAATAGATAAGCTTCCCAACCAGTCTTCTATACAAGGAGACATCCTTGAACTTCTCCTCATCTGATTTCTCCCCCTTTCTATTGACTTGGTAGCCATCTTCAAGAGGAGTCTTTGCTATCTTGCAATCATTCATTCTTGTTTCTGTCAGCAAGTCTTTAACATACTTCCTTTGGGACAAAAACAACCCATCATTGAATCTGCATACTTCAATACCCAAGAAATACTTCAACTCTCCAAGGTCTTTGATGTCGAACGAACTTTTGAGAAAAGCCTTTGTGGACTGAATTCCCTCATTATCACTTCCAGTAATGATTAAATCATCCACATAGATAAGAACCACCACCACTCCTAAAGAGCTTTGAAGAGTAAACAATGTGTGATCAGATTGAGACTTCTTGAATCCATAGTCCATGAGTGTATGGCTTAGCTTATGGTACCATGCCCTTGGTGATTGCTTCAAACCATAGATTGCTCTCCTTAGTCTCAATGCTTCACCAGATTTACACAAATGCTCTAGTCCCGGTGGTGGAGTCATGTACACTTCCTCTTCAAGCTCTCCTTGTAAAAAGGCATTCTTAACATCCATTTGCCATAGGTTCCATGAAAGGTTTGTGGCCAAGGACAGTGTAACTCTTACTGTATGGAGTTTAGCTACTGGTGCAAAGGTATCAGTGTAGTCTTCTCCATATGTTTGCGTGAACCCTCTTGCAACCAACCTTGCCTTGTACCTTTCAATGTCTCCATTGCTCTTATACTTGATTGTGAAGACCCATTTTGAGCTGACAGTCTTCTTTCCCTTTGGCAGCTTCTCCACATTCCAAGTGTGATTCTTTTCCATAGCTCCCTTCTCATCAATCACAGCATCCATCTACTCCTTGGTGTCTTTAGCCTCTTCATAGGTTTTAGGAACATGATTCATCTCTATCTTCCCAAGAAAAGCGCAATGACTTGATGGCAACAAGTCAATAGAACACACGGACTGGTTGGGATGAGCAACAGCCTGATTGTTGAAGTAGAACTTCTTGTTGATGTAGCTTGATAGATCCGTCTTTTCTCTAGTACTTCTTCTGAGTTGTTGGACCGGTTGAGTAGCTTCCTCTACACCCATCTCTTCTTCTTCATGATGAATAATCTCCTCATCATTCATATTCAAGTTGTCTTGATCTTGATTCTGAGGTAGAACTTCCTCTTGAGTTTGAGTGGGTTCTTGATTAGCTGTCAACTGTTCTTCTTCTTGCAAATCTTCTTGATGACTTCTCGTTTTTGTTTCCCCTTGTCTTGGTACTTTAGTAGGATCATTTCCCAAATGATTCAAGAGAAACCTCAGACTTGTAGCAAGGTCAGACGGTGATCTTGAAAGATCCTTCAATCCTTCCCAATCCCTTTTCTCATAGTACCCTTGCCCCTCAATGAACTTGACATCTCTTGACACATATGTGCGGTTGTTGCTTGGATCAAAACACTTATAACCCTTCTGAGTTGTAGAGTATCCCAGGAACATACACTTTGTGCTCTTAGCCTCTAGCTTATTTCTTTGATCACCTGAAATATGTACAAAACACACACACCCAAACACACGTAAGTGTTCAATAAAGGGTTGAGTTTTGTTCAGAACCTCAAATGGTGAGATGTCTTGGAGAACTTTCGTTGGAATCCTATTGATGAGATAACAAGCTGCTAAGACTGCATCTCCCCAAAATCTTTTAGGCACATTGGTATAGAACATCATGGACCTAGCCACTTCCATGAGATGTCTGTTCTTTCTCTCAGCCACTCCATTTTGTTGAGGTGTATGTGGACAACTTGTTTGATGTAGGATTCCATGTTTGTTCAGATTAGCCTTGAATCTTTGACTTGTGTACTCTCCCCCATTGTCTGATCTAAACACTTTGATCCTTGCATTAAACTGATTAGTAATGTAGTTTTGAAAATGAATGAAAGCTTCATAAACTCTATCTTTCGATGGGAGCAAGGTGACCCAAGTATATTTTGACTTTTCATCTATAAATGTCACAAAATACTTGTTCCCATCTCTAGACTGGCAAGGTGAAGTCCAAACATCAGAATGCACTAGATCAAAGCAGCTTTCATAGATAGTGGTAGATTTAGGGAAGACTGTTCTGCAGTGTTTGCCAAGAATACAAGCTTCACAAGTCGAATGATCAAAAGTAGCGTTAGGCAACATCAAGTTCAGAGCTCTAGCATGAGGATGTCCAAGTCTAGCATGCCACAAACTATTTTGATTAACTGGAAAACAGGAATTGAAAGCTAAGGAACCCAAACTGCTTGGAGAGGTGTTTTCAATGAGATAAAGTTCATCTTGTGTTCCACCTCTGCCAAGTACCCTTCCATTCTTAATATCCTGAAAGCACACCTCATTAGGTCCAAAGATAACATTGCAGTCCAAGTCTTTAGTAATCCTTTTAACTGATAGCAGATTGGAACAAAGAAGGCATCACTATCCTTGTTAAACAGTCTTAACTTTCCTGTCCCTTCAATGGGAATACCTTGACCATCAGCAATAGTTACTCTTCCTAGGGCAGGTTTGATGTCTTTTAACAACTTAGCATTACTAATCATGTGGTGAGATGCTCCTGAATCTACTACCAAGTTCTGATCAGTTTTAGCAAGTAGTTTATGAGACAATAAGGTGATACCAGAGAGTTTGGAGGCATAAGCCTTGATGAGGTCCTCCAAATCACTCCTTCTCACATAATCAGTGTTGGTGAAGAGTGCAAGCTTTCCTCCTTGAGAGGATGAAGTCGTCTGCTCATTCACATTCTCTTGAGAGATGTTGGCACTTGAGTCTTTGAACTTGGATGGCTTGAGATAAGGGTGAAGGGCCCAACACTTGTCCTTCGCATGTCCTTTCTTCTTGCAATGGTCACAGAAGACACCCTTCCTTTCCTCTTGCTTGAACACGCTCTTGTTGGCAGTGACAAGGTCCCCTTTTCCTCTAAACAATCCAATGTTTCCCTGCTCCTTTTGGATTCTTGAACACACCTCTTCAAAGTCAGGGAGTGTAGTCTCCCTTAAGATAGACTTGATAACATCATTGTAGACCGGATTCAGATTGAGGAGGAGACCAAAGATCTTGTCTTGCTCCTTCCTTTCATTGAGAACCTTTGGGTCCATGGTGCTTGGCCTTAACATGTCAAGCTCAGACCAAGCAGATGAGAACTTTCCAAGATACTTGGTGAACTCACAATCCTCTTGGTGAAGGTCACTGATTTTCATCTTCACTTTATACACACGGCTGAGGTTAGAGGCATCACCATACACCTTCTTCAGAGTGTCCCAAAGTGATTTAGCAGTTTCACAATATGAGTAAGCTTCAAGGATGGAAGGATCTAGTGAGTTTTGAAGAAAACCCAGAACTGATTGGTCTTCTTGAAACCACCTTGCCTCCTCTTTCTTTGTTGCCTCATCTTTCTTCTCCTTTGGATCTTCATCAGGCGGTGTCTTGTCCTCAAGAATATGCTCCCAAAGTCCTCTGCCACAAATTGCGGTCTTGGTTGTTCTCTGCCATGTCCTGTAGTTTAAACCCTTGAGAACCACCGGAATGACAGTAGGCTTGAGGCTTGAGTTTACTTGGACAGTGTCTTCCATTGATGAAGCTTGAAGGTTTCAGAAAAGAGAAACAATTTGAAGAGCAGAGATGAAGAGAAAAACACAGATTTAGAACTAAGAATGAGTAGAATCAGTAAGAGAATAGAGAGAATCAAAGAACAATAACTCTATTGCTCTGATACCATGTTAGATTTAAGAAAGATTTAAGCTTGAGAGATTTGAGAGATGAGAGAATTTGAACAAGAGAAAATTGGGGAGAATTATTTCCCAACGTCACTTTTTTCATTGGTGGCTGCAAGGCCTTTTAAAGGATACAAAAGAACCAAGTTTAGACCTAATTAGATACAAGACAAAATAGACAGCCTGTCAAGACTCCATGTCGCCGACACTGTCAACAACACATGTAGTTCAGAATTCTTTTCTGTATATCCATGTCGCCGACACTGTCAACAACACATGTAGTTCAGAATTCTTTTCTGTATATCCATGTCGCCGACACTGTCAACAACACACAAACTCAGGATTTTCTTCCATGATCAATACATGCTTGGGAGGAAACGAGACGTGTGAGACCGACAGTCGACTACAAAGACATTAGAGGTAAGCTCTCCATCGATGCATCCACCAAAAACATACATCTCATAACCAATAGCGATCACAGAAGATCCCCAATAAGGTAGAGAAGGGAAAGAAGGAATAGGAACCAAAGTACTTTCGTTCTTGAAAGGTTTTAGATTGAGAGAGTACCAACAAAGTGTTTTCTCAAGACGGTATCTCAAGGCGACATAAAGAACATTTTCAGTGGCTTGAAGAAGTGAACGTGCGACGTAAAGCTCAGGGGAAGATATGAGATTATTGAAGGGGTTGGAGACAAGAGATAGTGCTGGATAGTAACGTCTTGGAACCAAGGCAAAATAGTTTATAGAGATTTCATTTGGTAGCGGGAGAGCCAAAGGCAACGACGGATCATCGGAATTTTCCGCCGGAAAAGACATTGCCTTGTGTATGAAGTTACTATAACGAGTTACTCAGCTCGAATTTAATGATTTAAATAACTATTTTAACTAAAAACTCTCTCAAAACTAATCTTTCTCTTGAGTCTTATAAAACATCTCTTCATCTCTTATTTATACACGATAGCCTACTTCCTAAACCTAATTTTGATATAAGGAAGATCTTCTTTAAATCTTATCTCTAAGGGATAACTTCTACCGTAAGTTTGAAATTAACCAAACATTGCCGTCAGATTCAATGGGCCAAATGTAATAATCTTCATTCAATTACGTAGGCCCAAAGTTAAGGCCCAATATAAAGACGAGACGGAGGAGAATTGTCATCCCATCTCTGGTATAAAGATATTTTTACGCAGATATTTTTTTGCTCGGAACGAGGAGAAAAAAATCTTTGTTTTCCCAAAATGCTCACACGATTTGGATAGGGATCCCACCAACCATTTAACCCTAGTTATCACGCCAGCTCTTCTATAAATCGAGGGTGCATCTTATAACCTCAAGTCACAATTCTCTCTCTCTCTCACTCACCTTTAGAAAAAAATGTCTGGAGAAGTTGAGTACCGGTGCTTTGTCGGCGGCCTTGCCTGGGCCACCGGAGATACGGAACTAGAAAGGGCGTTCTCACAGTTCGGCGAAGTTATTGATTCTAAGGTCCGTTACACGAGAGATCGGACTCCCGGATCCCTGATTCAACTAAGCGGATTCCGATGGTTCTGATCCTCGACGGATCTGATTCCGATCTGTGTTTCTCTGTTACTTGATTCGATTACTGTTACTATGTTCTCTCGTTCTTTGTTACTGATACTTTGTTTGTCCCATCGGTACGTTAATCTTCCTGCTTTATGAGCCTGGAGAACGTTCGATTTGTTTGTTATTTCATCGCTTTTATAATAATCTTCTACAATGCTTTTTGCTGATTTTTGTTTTTGTTTTGATTTGGTTTTGTTAGATCATTAACGATCGTGAGACCGGAAGATCAAGGGGATTCGGATTCGTCACCTTCAAGGATGAGAAATCCATGAGGGATGCAATTGAAGAGATGAACGGAAAAGAGCTCGATGGCCGTAGCATCACCGTCAACGAGGCTCAGTCTAGAGGAAGTGGCGGTGGAGGAGGAGGCCGTGGTGGTGGTGGTTACCGCAGCGGCGGTGGAGGTGGATATGGAGGTGGCGGTGGTGGTTATGGAGGTGGAGGCGGTGGATACGAGAGACGTGGGGGAGGTTACGGATCTGGTGGTGGAGGCCGTGGCGGTGGCGGCTACGGTGGTCGTCGTGAAGGAGGTGGTTACGGAGGAGGTGATGGTGGTTACGGAGGAAATGGCGGTGGTGGTGGAGGCTGGTAATCAAAGATAAAGCGCTGCGTTGTTTTCTGTTTAGATTTGGTTTCTTATCCATGTTTCTCCGGTTTGGTTCTGGTTCTTGTCTTGTGGTTTACTTTTTTGATGTAACAGATCGTTTGAAGTTAATCTTTGCCTAAAACGAAATGTTAACTCGCACTAAATTATAAGGTTTTCCTTCGACGAATGTTGAGATGTTTCATAATCATATCGTTGAACAATCATCGGTTATATATCTGGATAGACCCATGTTATATTTTGGAAACTAAGTGCAATTGACACGAAACTTAAGGGATTATCCACTGTCAGAATGTCTACCTACGACCTTAATAAAATTGATTTACAAGACTTTGATATATCTTGATAAACAAGAAAAACAACGTCTCGTATCTTCAAAGCTCACTGGCTGACAAGGAACCAACTCTTTTAATCCGACAGTGTTGTTTGAAGAGGCAATTGACTGACGACTCCCTTGGCTTCCTCGGCTTGCTTCTGAGCCACAGCCTTGGATAATCCAAACATCTGAAATCAATCCACATAGGGCTTCAAGTTAGGAGAGAGATGATCACCAAATCAAAAGCATATTGATTGAAGCTCAAACAGGATACAGACTTGTCACATAGATAATCATCATGTGTTTCAAGCTCAATGTTCAATCCAAACGACCACAACTGTAGCAAATGTATTGGACAATCTCCTATGGTTTCATGTCTGATTTTCTACTTTAACACACAACCAGATACGCCAAACCCATGCCCTACCTTATTATGCAAACAGATTCAAAATCAACACTGTTGCAATAAGAATCAGAGAATACCTACTAAACTTTCTTTTGAGGACCAATAAGAAGAGAGTAGAGAAAGAACCTTGTTGATGGTTTTTTGGAAACAAGTCTTGTGTTCATCCATAGAGGCATGTATGAACTCATCGATGTGATCTTTCACGTCCTCAAAGAATGTGGCATCATCCTTTACCTTCCTCCTACATGAGGTCATGGCCGGTTTCGGAGGGGTTTCTGTTTGATCTTTTGGTGTCTCCATTTTGTGCCTGCAAAAAGAAACAATTACATCTTAAACAAGAATGATTAAACACAAAGTCCAACCCAAGTAAACACAGAGCAACCAAGAACATTCATCACATAATAAGAAGTTATTGTACAAATATAAATCTCAAGACCTCTGAGGAGACTCTCGCAAGCACAAATCTTCAGATTTATAGTATTTGATCGAATCCCCAGTTATATAACGTTCTCAAAGCCAAAGCCAAAAGCCCAGCAATCAATTCTACACACAGTAAGCAAGATAGATACCCACCAAGTATTCGATCAAATGCCAAACAGAAACGAAGAACCCCAAACAAAAATCCAAAATTCAGAATGAAAATTAGAAAACAAATTTGCAGAGATGATTCGATATATTACTAAACATCACTCTCCACTCATTATCCACTTTTATATTTGTTCAATTAACAACAAACCAGGAAATAAATCAAAGAACAAAACGAGCTTCATGATTAAAAAATTTACCTTTCTCCTCCTCCTGCTTCTAGAGCTTTCTTATTTCTCTGCTAACTAAACCGACAAGTTTGGACGAATGAAAAGACGATCGAACCTTGGAGAAGAAGTGGCAGTAAACGTTGCGTTTTGAACAATCAAGGGCTGACTTTGAAATAATTAGGCCTTCACAAGGGCCCAAGATAAACGGCCCAGCGATGGCAACACCATAGTTTCACCAACCAAAACCGAACACCGACTGACTGGTACGCAAATTTTGACTAAAAAAGTTGTTGAAGAAGCCTCTTTTCTCTCCGAGTCAGTGGTTCAAACTATATTTATAAGAAGGAAACAACGGGCTTCAATTGAACCGAAAATTTGGGATCAATTTGCATCTCTGAATAATTCTGTTGCTACGCGCCACCGTGTTTTTGTTCCTCTAGACTGTAGTAGCTATCTCTCTCCGGCATAAAAATGGCGACTAAGAGCAAGATCCTGTTCATCGGAGGAACTGGTTACATCGGGAAATATATAGTGGAAGCGAGCGCGAGATCTGGACACACAACCCTAGTTCTCGTTAGAAACTCGACGCTCACTAGCCCCTCACGATCCACCACCATCGAGAATTTCAAAAATCTCGGCGTTCAGTTTCTACTCGTTCGTATCTCTAATGCCTCTCTTGCTTTCGTTTTTGTTTTGCGTAATTTTGGTTGAATGGTTGGCAGGGAGATCTTAACGATCACATGAGTCTCGTGAATTCGATCAAGCAAGCAGATGTGGTGATATCTACGGTTGGACACTCGCTCTTGGAGCTTCAAGACAAGATCATCTCTGCCATTAAAGAAGCTGGTAACGTTAAGGTAACAAAAAATGTTCATCTTCGTTGGTTTTTTGTCTCCTCATTGATCATACTGAGAACTTTGAATATTGTGTGGATTTCATCTTGCTGATATGCACCTCAGAGATTCTTTCCCTCGGAGTTTGGAAATGATGTAGACCGTGCTCACAGTGTTGAACCAGCCAAATCAGCCTATGCTACAAAGGCAAGAATCCGCCGAGTAATTGAGGCCGAAGGGATCCCATACACTTATGTCTCTTGCAACTTCTTTGCTGGCTACTTCCTCCCAACTTTGGCACAGCCTGGGGCTACTTCTGCTCCACGGGATAAAGTCATCATCCTCGGTGATGGAAACCCCAAAGGTAAGAATGTTCACAAGCTGACAAGTCTTTGTTAGAATCTAATAACATGGATCATTAATGGGTATTTTGGTTCAAGCATCTGAAGTCAATACTTGTTTTTGCAGCTGTGTTCAACAAGGAAGAAGATATCGCGACTTACACAATCAACGCCATAGATGATCCGAGAACTTTAAACAAGATCTTATATGTTAGGCCACCGATGAACACTTACTCATTCAACGATCTTGTCTCGCTTTGGGAGAAAAAGATAGGAAAAACACTAGAAAGAATCCATGTTCCAGAAGATCAAGTCCTCAACCAGATAACAGGTTTTGATCCGAAGCCGAAAACTTTCTTTTTCTTCCAGTTTTGTTTTGTCTATGTCCATTGATGGGTTTAGTGTTTTTGTTTGTTGCAGAAGCTTCGCCACCAGTGAACGTGATGCTATCACTTTGTCATTGCGTATTCGTGAAAGGAGGACAAACAAACTTCAAAATAGAACCTTCCTTTGGAGTAGAAGCTTCTGAGCTTTATCCTGACGTCAAATACACTACTGTTGATGAAATACTCAACAACTACGTCTAAAGCTTATTATAGTAGCTTGACTAGATGATGAGACTCTTCTAAAAAAAAGGTATCAATATCTCTTTATATTTCTAAATAAATCTTAGGTTTCCGAAACGCTATTCTCGGATATGATAAAAATCAAATAAACAGTGGTGGGTTTTATGTTGATGACCGATTTTGAATGTATGGCTTGGAACCGGTTGTAATAAACTTCTCTTTGGACTTTGGATATTGTGAAGTGACAAACACACAAACTAATATAAATTTTAGGCCACAATCAGTCCGAGTGTGAAGTAGTTGGTATAACGATGCTAGTCCAATTATTTAGAAGCAGCAATACAGCAAACAAAACAAATAATAATTACAGTCGAGGGAAGTAGTAGTACTATTGCAACGAGCTAAAACAAAACTTAATTTCCAACCTGTATTTTTTTTTTCTTTAACCCTTCTAATTCTTCGTTGTAGCTGCATAATATATTTGTCAATGGGAAAATAGTCCAAAATGATTCTCTAAAAAACAATTTTCTTCTCTTTCGTAAAGACAAAAGTGGCCATTGGTAAGATCATTCCGCACGTGAGCCGCTGCTACTCCGTCCACCATATTTCTGCCACATAAACCAAGAAAAGTCGTCGACTGTACTAAGATATAACCAATTAGCCTAACTAATCTCTGAATAAGTAAACTATTAATCCACTATCACTCTTTGAACATATAAGAACGAGGATACGTTGACAGAATAGAGAGTTGCAAATTTCAATATGCATGACAAGGCAACAGTATTTACCTGTTTGCCGAAACTGAAAGGGATGTACTTGTACTTGATCATGTGGGAGATCTGGCGTCTCATGGTGAGAACAAAGAGAACGATCCAATAGCAAAGCAGGATTGGCCAGAACACAGGAACGTCAAACACCGAGAAGAATGTCATCACAAACGCAATGCAGAAAGCCTTTGTCATGGAGTACCTTTTTTAGATCACAAACAATGCAAGTAAGATTTAGACAAGATAGCTTCCCTCTCCCATATCTATATACATTATTGATTATCTATCTATCTACCACTACCAGTTGTGAAAGAAAGCCCTCTGAGAATTTTGAAAAAGCATTACCAGAATTTGAACTCAGGGAGTCGGCGGATAAAAGGCTTGAACTCATCAGAACCTCTAGTAGGAAGAGAAGGGCCATCAGAGACCCCACCAGCCTCAGGATCAACAAGAGGTGACAAGAACCCGATAAGGAGATTGAGAAGGTAGATTCCAAGACCATAGGCGATGATGTAGAAGCCCTGAATATAGTAAACCCTCAAACAGTAGATAAGAGCAACAACAAAAGTTCCAATCCACCTGTAAGTTGCATGAGGTGTAGTCTTGTCCAGGTAATGTTGGTAAATCCTCCATGCCTCATGAGCTTTCTGTTGAACAGGCGTTGCCACTGAACCACTATCACCTCCGCTTCCGTCCATCTGATGTTGATATTTCAAAACCTATAGGATGAACAATACAGTTGGGTTGGCTCAACCACTAAAAATTGTTTCTGGCTGAGCATACCACAATATACAAGAATCAACAATCAACAATGTCAAACAGTAAGAGCACATAACAAGCTTTCAACTTAAAATATACTCGCAGAAACAAATATCTGCTCCAAATCGTTTCTGAAAACTAGCTAGGAAATGTAATCTGCAGCTGTTAAATCCATTAAAATGGCATTGACTATCTCATAGCTTAATCGATTTGAGAGAATCAAAACCCTAGTGAACAACTCTCTCCTCCATCGTCAAAATCGAAGAAGAAACCAAAAAAACCAGCTCAGTTTCAGATCATTAACTAAAAAATTCTGATGAAAAAGAAAAGGATCAAAGCACTTACGGGAAGATGAGTGATGATAGCTGCTTTATCCAAATCGAGCGAAAAACAAGAGCAGATCTGGAAACACCAAATGAAGCAAAAGGATTTATTTGATCGGCGTTTTATTTCCTTTTGTTTCCTCGTTGGGTTATAATATATTTACGAAATAATACACCAAAAAACGTTTCCATCTGATTTGACCCCAACCATTTCTCCATTATCAGTTTAACCCCTTAAGAGTATTTACGCTAAAATCACCGGAAAAAGTAATTAGCTTCGATTTAACCCTCAATATTTGTTTAAGCCTATAGTTACAGTAAACCCCATATGAAGATGAAGAAAGATCATGGACGATAAAGATTTTGAACAACAACATAATGCTATTATGTTTTTCTTTAAAGTTCACGAAACGAAAGATAGATTTATTTTTCTCTGTATAAAGAGCATGTCAAGCTTGTGCAAAGCTTAAACTTTGTTTTGGTTCGAAGTTGTATGACTCAAAACTCATGTAATATATTACAATAGCAAGATCACAACTGTCTCTGTTTTCACTTCCGGCAAAAACACTTCAAACGTCCAGCTTGATTGTTGGTGGGAGTGTTCATATGACAGTACCGTCTTTAATGGTGGCCTTTTCGACAACCACAGTGATACCAGACCGAATGTAGAATCCTTCCTCTGGCCTATCAGCTTCTTGAACATCCTGAAAGTAAAACATAAACCCATTAACTTTAAGAATGCTGAATCTCTCAAAAGTCTTGATCTTTACAGATCTTAAATCAAGAATGGAGAAGAAAGCATACGTCTTGGTTCAAGATCATCACGTTTTTCCCGATCTTTGCATTCTTGTCAATGATGCATTTCCTTCAATGTAATAAAAAGATAACATCAGATTTTAGTAACTAAAAATTCAGACAAGAACAACGAGATCTCGGTTTTGCTACCTGATCTTTGTATCTCTACCAATGCCAATTGGAACATTGCCTTCCGCGAGCAGAGATGCGATCTCAGCTTCGGTTTGGTAACTATCTGCTCCTAACATTAAAGTATCCTGCAGGAAACAAATCAAAAACACCAGACTCAGTTTTTGAACCCAACAATGTCTTTAAAGCTGAGTGTGTGAGTTCTTTTTCGATTGAGAATTCACACCTGAAGCTCAACACCATAGTCAAGACGTGACCTTTCACCAATGATGGAACGTTGGATGCTGCATTCTCCCAAGAAACATCCATGTGAGATTATCGATTCTACAATCTGCAGAAGTAATCAAACCAATTAATGAATCAAGACTCATTATTCACAAGGCAAAAGAAGAGGATTTCTGAGCAAAGAAGGAAATGTTTACGCGGCATTTCTCAGTTTTGGTGGGTGGTAAGAACCGAGGAGAAGTGTAGAAAGGTGTATTCTGATCATAAAACTCAAACTTTGGATGCTGCAATAGAACCAAATGTTAAAAGATTGGGTCAAAGATAAGATCAAAAGCTTAAGTATTAATAAAACTAACCTCCTCGACAAGAGCAAGATTAGCTTCATAGAAGCTCTTTATAGTTCCAATATCTTCCCAATAGTCTCTGTAGATGTATCCCTAAACAAGACAGTTTTATCAAATCCTTTGCAACAAAGAGCTTATGCAATCATTTTCAAACAAAGAGCTTTGTGTTTTTCTTACTTGAACATTGTGATCTCTTATAGCTGCAGGAATAATTTCAGATCCAAAGTCATTGGAACTCGGATAACACCGTGTCAGAAGCTTCAGCAAAGCTTCGGTTTTGAAACAATAAACTCCCATTGATGCAATGTATGGAGATTTTCCTGCTTCTTGATGAGAAAGTCCAATCATAGTCGTATCGGTTTGCTGCATCAACATTATAACCATCAAAAACAACAACAAAAAAAATATTCATTTTATCGATATTTGGAGAGAAAACCATACCATTGATTTCAGATCAATGCCAGTTGGTTTCTCAGAGAAATGAACTACACGTCCGGTTCGATCAATGTTCACTAGTCCATAATCCGATGCACGACTGAACATTCACAAAACCGGTTTTCAAGAATCAAGCAAACAAACAAAAGGCACATCATAGTGCTACAGAAACTAACCTCTCACCCACTGGTGCACATGAAAGAGTTATATCCGCTTTGCTATCAACATGGTACTGTCCAATGCATAGTGTTTAGAGTTAGCCAGCAAAAATAGTCTTAAGACTCTAAAAAGAAGCTTTGTTTATTATCATATTACCTGAACAAAGTCCATATAATTCATTCTGTAGAGATGATCTCCAGACAAGATAATAATATTCTCAATGTTCCTGTTCTTAGCATCCTATAATATCACGAAACCAACAGGTTCAGACCATTTCAAAGAATCACAAAGAACAGACTTTAGTGTCTGATAAAACCGGTACATGATCATATTTTTGTCATACCTCAAACACCCACAGAAACTTTCTCACAGCATCCGCTGTTCCTTGAAACCACTTCTTCCCTGTTTCACCGGGAGTTTGTGTAGCAGCTAGAACCTATATCAAGTAAAGGCTTTGCTTGAATCCGGAGAAAAGGCGTTCAAAGAAAGCATATTGTTAAATTTACCTCAACGAAACCATCTCCAAAGTTAATGCCATTCCCAAAATAAGTACGAGCCAAATGGCGATTGAGGGAAGCAGAGTTAAACTGAGTCAGTACAAATATCTTGTTTATGCAACTGTTAATGCAGTTACTCATGGGGATATCAATCATCCTATAGCATCCACCCACAGGAACCTGTAAATATTGTTTCACAACAGTGTTTGAAGAATCAGAAAAACCAAAGACTTAAACATTATCTTCCTGAAATGATGATTACTTACAGCTGGTGTTGCTGCTCGCTTTGTGAGAGGGAAGAGTTTAGCTCCATTGCCTCCTCCCAGAATGATTGCAGCCACATTCTTTGGATCTGCTTTTCTTCTCTCGAACATGGAAGGCTGTATTCTCTGAAAACAAAACCAATCAATTTAAGACAAGTTGTCAGGTGTTTTGATGAATCTGATCATCAACCTACCAAAGCCTCTTTAGCATTCTTTGAAGTAGCAATCGCATAAGCAACACCAGGCCTCGACTTTCGGTATCTGAACTCCTTGGAACTTGAATCTGAAGCAAATGGTTTATAGAACTTTCCTTTGATCTTCTCACCCCAAAATTTGTTCTCTACATTCTTGTAACCGTCTTTGGACAAGAAAGTGTTGGTCCCCAAGTCAAGGTAGCAACAAGAATTCATCTTTTTAAGCTGGAATGAAACAGGACAGAATCCTAAAGCTTGTTAGTAAAACTGGATATACAAGTAAAGTAAAACAACACACAAATACTGTTAGAATGATAGCCAAGAAAAACGAAAATTCTAGCTCTTGTAACCAAGTACCAAGAGAGAAGTGTATCTTCACAGCACAATTGAATTATCTTCTGCAGGTAACAAATCTTTTTAAACATAGAAACGAGAACAGTTGCCAAAATAAAGAGATTCAGAACATTAAACGGAAGAAAACTGACTAAAAATTTCCAAAAAGGAAAGAGTTTTCCTGGAAAAAAAGAAGAGACTTTTGATCCAATTCTGAAGAAGAAACTCGATGTAACAACCTCCGAAGGTGAAAACTTTTATGAAAAAAGATGCAAAATTGTTTCATGAGAGAATGGGAAACCTTCCAAAGGTGAAAACTTTATAAATGTTCTGGAACTAAAACAAGTACCCACACACAGAATCATGAACACAGCACATAGATATATATAGAAGAAGACGAGACAACTCACGGGAATGTAAAGACCTTATTAGTATTCTCTGGTTTTGATCAATGTGATCTGTCGTTTATGAAACCCGAACGAGGCGGACTGATCAGTGAGGAGGGAGAGCTTAATTGCTTTCTCTCTTCGATAATTTGATCTATATTTATTCTGTAATTTTTTTTATCTTCTCTCTTCTGTTCAAAGTAGGAAATTACAGTTTGAGTTTATCATCAACGGGTTATAATTTTTACTAGGTTTTATTTTATTTTTAATAAAACTTTTGCTAGGTATATTCCCATTAGAAAAAGGTTTTGAATTCTTAAATTAATTTTAAACAATAATTATCTACTTGTCTCGATAATATCTAAGAAATCTGATTGATTGCAACATTAACACAGTTTATGATTAATTCAGGGTTTAGATATATTATGCATATAAAAATATATATTATGCTGCCTAATTCAGGGTTTAGATATTTCCTAACTAGTAATCACTAATCTCAAGACCCCGTTTGTATTTAAAATTAACTATTAGAAAAATTAGGAGACACCACGTTCACTGCATATATTTATTTTTTTTAAAAATTATTGTCATTTATTTATTTGTGTACATGTGAATTTTTTTTTTTTTTTTTTTTTGATCAAACCAATAACTTTCATTTCAAACAAAGAAGCAGAGTTTTACAAATAAAAGGAAACAGAGAAAAGAGAACGAAGAGCATTCTTTGCGATGCGGTCAGCATCTACATTTAGAGCTCTTGGGATAAAGGAGAAAAGAGATACATCGAATTGCAGGCTAAGGGACCAGATATCAGAAAGGATCCCATACAATTCGTTTGATGCAGTGCGCGAGTTGATCATAGAGACCAAAATCTGCGAATCTGAGTGAAAGCAAATGTCGAGGAAGTTTGCTTCAAGTGCAGCTTCCATGGCTGAGAGCATGCTGATGCCTTCGCACATCAATGCCGAGCTAACATGCTTCTGTCGAGTCGAGCCAGAGCTTATGAAGCGGTCATTCCCGTCTTTGAAGATCCATCCCATGCCACCGTCACCTGACGAGCTAGTCCAAGCACCATCGACTTGGCAGGAGATTCTTGTTAGAGAAGAGGGAGCCGGGATAGTTGCAGGTAGATCAGGCGGACGGGTGATCCGAGAGGCAGGCAGGTTGGCTTTCTTCCATTGTTCTGCGTCTTTAAGAGCTCTCTGAACCACCTCCTCCTTCGACAGAAATCTGTTCTCAAACACACGGATGTTTCTAGCTTTCCAAAGCTGCCACAGAATCCAGTGTGAGAGAGGAGTGTGGGCTGGGTCCGTGCTCGTCGAAGAGGCAGCCGAGTCTACAAATTCGATCAGTTGTTGAGGCGAGGTGATGTTGGATGCTGATGGTTTACAAGCAATTGGAGCTTGGTCCCAAACTGCCTCTGCAAATGGACATCTGAGCAGTGCATGGAGTTCATCTTCAAATTCACCGCAATGTTTACATGAGGCTACCTGTAAAACATGTCGAGACAGCAAGTTCGACCCCACCGCGAGAGCTTTAGAGGCTAACTTCCATTGAAAGTGCCTCAGCTTTGGAGGAATAGGAGCCTTCCAAACAAATTTTGTCCAATTCCAGTCTGAAGCTGAGCTCGGGTTAGCATCTGCTTTGATGAGAGCGTAACCTGATTTCGACGTATACTCTCCTGATTTAGAGAGGATCCAAGATAGTTTATCCGGGGCATGGCTTAGGCTGGGCATTAGCTTCCTAATCCGCTGCTCATACTGGGGAAGATGATGACGTATAGCAACTATATCCCACTCCCGTGAATTAGGAATTATCAAGTCACTGACCTTGAGGCGAGCTTGCGCCTCCGATGGTGGTCCCATAGGAGCTTCCGGAGCTGTTGTACTCAACCAAGGATCATTCCAGACCTGGATTGATTCACCATTACCTAGTCTCCAACCCAATCCTTGTTTGATGACATCCATACCTGCTAGGATCCCTCTCCATCCATGAGAAATTTGACCCTTTGGTACAACATCTAAGAAAGAGCTCGAGTGACAATATTTGCCAAGTAGGATGCGGCTAAGAAGGCAATCCGGGTTTTGAAGAATCCTCCAAGAGACTTTAGCAAGAAGCGAGTCATTAAAGAGTTCAACGTCTCGGAATCCCAGTCCTCCAACTGATTTTTGTAAGGTAAGCTTCTTCCAAGAGACCCAACACATGCTTCGTTTGCCCAGCTTACTATCCCACCAAAATCGAGTGAGGATCGATTGAATTTGCTTGCAAAGAGACCGTGTGAGCTTAAAACAAGACATGGCATGAGAAGGCATAGCGGACATCACTGATTTGAGCAGTATTTGTTTCCCCGCACCGGATAGGAAGTGGTTAGTCCAACTCTGAGATTTTTGACGGATACGATCGATGATTCCTGCAAAGATGTCTCGCTTTTTCCGGCCAAAATGCTCTGGCAGTCCTAAGTACTTGCCAATGCCTCCCTCCCCTGCGATCGAGAGTGAATTTTTAACTCTCATTTTGATCTCCGGAGGTGTCTTGGCTGAGAAGGTGATTGCCGATTTCGCAAGGTTAATTTTCTGACCCGAAGCTGCCTCGTACCGGTGCAGAATTGAGTTCAGTTTGTCGCACGCCTTAGGTGATGTTTTACAGAAAAACATCGTGTCGTCGGCGAAGAGAAGATGGTTGACGTAAGGGCTATTTGTCGCAACTCTGATACCCTTTAGAGAACCATCTTCTTGTGCATTTCGACATAGTCCCGAGAGGACTTCCGAGCAAAGAATGAAGAGGTATGGAGAGAGGGGGTCACCCTGTCGGAGACCTCTCGATGGCTTGACTTTACCTTTAGGAGAACCATTTAGCAAGAAGGTATAGGTCACTGAGCATACACATTCCATAATCCAAGAAATCCATGTGTTGCTAAAACCGAATCTCTCAAGAACTGCTCGGAGAAAGCCCCATTCAATGCGGTCATAGGCCTTACTCATATCGGTTTTGATAGCCATCGAGCAGCGGACTTTTGCTTTTGACGTACGGAGAAAGTGGAGATTTTCATGAGTGATAAGGATGTTATCTGAGATCGCTCTTCCCGGAACGAAAGCAGATTGCGATGGAGAGATGAGCTGAGCCAGGAAGGGTTGCAGCCTCTTCGTCAATATCTTAGCAATGATCTTATAGTGGACCGAGCAAAGGGCGATGGGGCGGTAGTCTGAGACCTTCTTCGGGCATGTAATCTTCGGAACCAGACAAACGTGAGTTTCATTCTGGCGCTGATGCAAAGAGGCTGAGGTGAAGAAGAGCTGGACCTCGGAGATAACATCGTCCCCTATTACATCCCAATACGAGTGATAAAACCCTGATGAAAAGCCATCCGGTCCCGGAGCTCTATCCTCGTGAATGGATTCAGCAGCTATCCGGATTTCGTCCTTCCCTGGGACGGATGTGAGAGCTGTGTTCATATCATGAGACACACAAGGAGAGATAGCTTCTTGGACCACTGAGAAGTTGCTTGCGTTGTTTGACGAGAAGATTTCCTTGTAGAATTTTTCGAACTCAAGAGCAATCTCAGCTTCATCAAAAGCTTCACAACCATTCTCTGCTTCAATAGTGCTGATTTTATTCCTTGATCTGCGAGCTCTTGTCGCTGCGTGGAAGAATTTAGTGTTGCGATCACCCGCACTAAGCCATTGGATGCGGCTTCGCTGTCTCCAAAAGAGTTCCTCCTCTTTATACAACTGCTCCAGCTTTTCCTTTAGGCTATCAATCAATATCTGGTCCGGAGTATCCTCTGATAGGGCCTTCTCATAGGCGTCTTGTAGTTCTTTGGTGATCCGGAGTTTGAGCTCATTCTGCTCTTTCAACCAAGCAATAATCCCTCTTCTGACCAAATTGATTTTCGAGAGGAGCGAGAGCGAGCCGTTGTGTGACCAGACTTCTTCAATGATGCGTCTGATCTCCGGGTTTTCTCTGAGTCTTCTATCAAACCGGAACAAACCCCTCTTCCTCCTACGAGTATCATCAAAGAAGGTAACCACCGGTCTGTGATCGGATCCCTCGAACCTGAGGTACTTACACCTGCCCGAAGGAAAAGCCTCGTTCCATGCACACTTAGCTAGAGAGCGATCAAGGTGTGCCCGGATAAAGTGTTGGTAGCGTGTTCCTCTCCAGGATAGAGAATTCCCCAGGTGGTGAACATTCCATAGTCCATTATTTGACACAAAGGTGCGGAAGTTTGTGAAGGAGCCTTCCCACCTCGGGTTACCTCCCACTTTTTCCGTGTTATCAAGGAGTTCGTTAAAATCTCCTGAGAGAAGCCACGACTCATCTCTACCAGAACCTAGCACAGCCAGAGCATCCCAAAACAAAGCTCGGTTTGCCTGTTGTGGAGCTCCGTAAACGAAAGTGATAAAGGAGCAGTGGTTTCTGAATTTGACTTTGGTATCGATGAAGTTTTCAGTAGCAGTAAGCACTTCTAGAGTGACAGCATCCGACCAAGAGAGGCTAAGGCCACCACTGAGTCCTACTGGAGGTACCAGGAAGTTGTGCGAAAAGTTTAGGCTGCGGAGAGATTCCTCCACTGTCTCGTTGGTGTTTTTTGTTTCCGAGAGAAACAGAATATCTGGCAAGATTGTTCTCTGTATCTCTTGTAATCTATGAACTGTCAGGCTACTCCCAAGGCCTTGGCAGTTCCAAGCTACTATGGCTAAGGGAGCAGGTTTCTTGGAAGCCGAAAATCCTGTCTGTTGCGGTGAGCCGTGGAGATATGTTCTGTTCCCGAGATGTGATCAACAGGCATAGGCTCAGATGGACTTGGGGCTTGGCGACTAGTTCCTGCTGCTGATTGATTAGCCTGTCTCTGTCTCGGAGAGACCAGATAGCCAGAAGCATGATTTCTTGGTGTTCGCCGCTTGTTCTCCTGTCTCGGTGTTTTCCTCTTCCCACCTGGAGCTGGTAATGGCGGGCGTGCTGATCTCCTAGCTTGGTTTGGGGGTTGGTTGAGGTCCATAAGGTCCTCAATAAAGGGAGTCTGACCGTCTAACTCCACCATTGCCTCACTGTGGAGATCAATTAGCAGGTTTGTACTCATGACTCTTGTTGGAGTAGCAAAAATATTGAGCTCTTGGTGGGGTAGTTCTGAGGTAGCATTGTGAACATCGTTAGGATGAGCCACCATATGACGATCAGAGGAATTTAGCTTCTCATTTCTCGGGTCTTGCTGCTCCATAAAGCTGGAATGGTGATTGTGACGGACAGGTTCCTGGATTTGGAAGTTACTTTGGTGAATCTGGTTTGAGCCTTCTGGGGTAAAAAATCGTTGAGTAGATCCTCCAGGATGTGCAGCGTCTTGAGGGACCCTGGGGTTGTTGACAGCCAAGGTGGAGTCAGGCAAGTTCTGTCTCCTAACAGTTTCAATCGCTTGGTAGTATTGGGCTACTTTCAGCTTTGCCGCTTCCAATATTTGAGATGCCGTATCCTCCAAGAGTTTAGTTTCCTGATCCGAGTTAGCTCTTTGTTGGCGAGCTGCTCTTTCCACAGGATCTGCTCCATTGATATAGTTATATGTAGCCACTCGAAGGTCCTCCATAATTTCATCCATAGTAGGGATCCGGGGAGGAGGAGGGTAGTCCGAGGCATACAAGTTTCTTTACAGAGGAGGTCTCCTCGTATGATCCGACACCACATTTGGTTGTTGGTTATCCGAAGAGTTGTGCCTATCTGTGTGAGTTGCCTTAGAGTGCGAAGGCCGATGGCGCTCCCTGCGACGATCTCCTGATTCGTGATGTCCTTGATCAGTAACTTTCTCGTAGCTGGGGGCGAGAACATGGTTCCTCTGTGTAGAATTCCGGTTGTCCTGGCGTGAGGTGTTGCGAGGTAAAGGATTGTTCGTTTGCGGCAGAGAGCTTTTGTCCGAGACCCTCGGACCAAACGGTCTTCCATGTCTGTCCGTACGTAAGTGGAAGTCATTTCCATTCCTTGGTTTATTTTCCAACTGCCTAGAAGAACGGCTGTCAGGTGGAGGTAGCAAGCGAGGTGGGGTTGGTACAGGCTGAGCTTCTAGAGCCACTGAGTTGGTAAAGGTGGGGCAGTCGTTAGAGTCATGCGTGAGCTTGTTGCACCTGTTACATTTTTTGTCCAATGTTTCATAGTCTAAGGAGACCATAACCTCATCTCCATTGTCCAACTCAATTATACAATCCATAACAATCGGTTGTAGACCGTTGACAGTGGCGTGAATCCTGGCTGCAGAAGGGTTGAGTTCAATGCCGTGGAGGAGCCCTATGTCATGGCCTATCTTCTTCAGCATCTGAGGTTGCCAAAAGTTGAAGGGCAAGCCTGTAACGTTGATCCAAAAAGGAATACTAGATGGAAAGGTAGATGAGATTTCTGGTTCCCATTTCTGTAATATCACCATCCACCTCGCAAAGCTATAGGGTCTGCCTGCTAAGACCCTCTTCAAATCCTCCTCCAGCTCAAAACGAAAGAGGAAACAATCTAGACCAAGGTCCGAGCCGTAGGTTTTTCCTTTGAGGGTCCAGTGGTTGGAGAAGAAGGATATCAAGGGCCAGAGGTCCTGATACTTTGGGTTAGTGAGTCTTCCGATTAGGCATAGCCGGTTGTCCTGGAGCTGCTCCGAGTGTTCAGAAGGTTGAGCCCTGATTCGTGGTCGGCAAAGGAGGTCGCCTGAGGTGGCAATGGCCTTACCTTTTTCAGCATACGTAGGTCTCCTGTCCATGTTTGAGATTTGCAGAGCTTAGACGAGGAGTAGGTTGGAGAGGAAAGCCGCCGGGGGTAGAGGTCGGGAGGGCGAGAGATGAGAGAGAGCTTTAACTTCAGGGAGTACCGGTGAAGATTCACTGGTGATGGAAGCAGTTAACCGGCGTTGAAGTGAGTCCTTTGCCACGTTAAGGAGGCTCACTGGCCGGAGTTTTAGCCGGAGTGACCGCTGGTTAAACCAAAATTGCCTCTTTTAGTTGACTTTGGTAGGTGAGAAAGGGTACTTTGGCGGTTAAAGGAAGAACACTTTCTCCTTTAGGCCGTTAACCGTTGGTTAATAACCTTTCTCGATGGTAGTGCCCGAGAGAGTTTCTTTGTGATTGAATTGTGATAATTACATGTGAAATTTTTTAACTTTTGAACTTGAAACATGAAATATAATACTATCATCTTTCATAAGATTCATGTGAAATATTACCAACAAAGGCATAGGTGTCTCTGTCTGACAATGAACTACACTGAACCACAATGGACGACTCTCGTTTCTCCCATACCCTTGCTAAGGGGAATCATATGGGACAAGTGGCGCTCAACAACAGCTCTGTCTTCTTGTATGTGGACCCAAGCCCATTTGAATCTCATTGGCCCAGCCTAGAGGTGCTCTATATAGTCCGTACACGTCATATCAAACAAAATGCATACAAGCTAGTGATTTCACAATTAAATAGCAAAAAAGCTATATCATCGAATAGCTTGACTACAATTTTACTACACGCCAGAGCATAATATATTCGAATACTGATTGATAAACTTTTTTATGTATATATTAGTTTCACGAGTTACTGTTAAAAAAAGAACCAACGGTTAAGCTTAAGAGAGGTTTGCAATAAACGTCTACGGAGAAAGTTTGATTTGATCGACGGCGATGTTTTGCAAATTGTAATTTACAACCATTATAGGAATTTAGATTTTAATTAGATTAGCTATGAATCGACAAACTTGGGGCCGTTTAATTGACGGGGGAGAAGACGAGATAGAAGGGTCCATCACGGATGGATAATGCTATATGTCGGACAATTATTTGAACAAAATCTACACTCCAAAATGTAAGTCCAATTAGCTAAGCAATAAACACTAAAATTCTGTGGTTAGAAGCCAAAAATATGAAACTTATTAAGGGACAGTGAGTGAAACTTATCACGTGGGCTGCATGCACTTTCCGTTTATGGTGTGTCGTACTATATAACCTATCATTTTCATATTTTATTTATGAACGATTTCTCGTTAACAATAAATAAAAGTAGTCATGTTTGTTTGGTTGTCGTAGACGACTGCGGCAATATTATCACATCATTGTTATTCGTTTTGCAATCGTAGATGTAGACGCAACCACATATTATTGTTTGTTTGGAAAACGCAGTTACAATTGTAATCGCAAGTACTAAACCAACACAAAAATGTTTGATGCAGCCGCATATACATGTACCAACCAAACGCACACAAAAAGTATTGACGCAGCCGCATGTATCTGCGGCTAAACGCTAATTTTTTCGGCGTCCAGTTTATTTTATATTTAATTGTATGCCACTTACGGTAACCAAACGATAATATAAAAATGAACTGATAAGTAAATATATTAGTAATTGACACTCCCTGTTATTTGACAATTATATTACTACGTACAATGGGCCTTTGGCCCAATTGCTTTGCTTTTTATGAATCATCATTCAACTGTTGGGCTCTGTAACATAATGTAAAGCCATTGGGCCTAATGACTATTAAACAGTTGCTATCAATTAAAATTATTGATTGATGCACCGAAACGGTTCGATACTGCGTTCTAGAAAATGTTGCGACTTATCGGATGAACAAAACAAAAAGAAGACTCAAATTTAATAGTCTCAATGCATTTTATAAATAGCCATATATCTCAAAAATTAAAACAAGATTCTAACAAGTTACTGAAGAACCAACGAAAGGAGGTAAGAAAAATAAATCAAACACAAGCCGGATCAAGAACCAAAACATTTTAGGTGTTGGTGGCACGAGTGTAGATCTGCTGGCTTGAGTGAGCAGCGACCATCCTGATGACACCTTTAGCCATAAGCTCCCTAATAGCCTTCCTAGCTAGAGACCCGTTAATCCTCAAACGGTCAGAGAGAATGGAAGGAGTGATGAGCTTGAACTTGGGTGCTTCAGTGAGAAGCTTATCGTAAGTAGCTTGATCAAACAACACCATGTTGTTCACCTTCTCCTTTTGCTTTCCCTTGCTCCACTTCTGTTAAACCAATACCAACAAAGCAACACAACTAATTGAGCACATTGAACGATAATGAAAAATCCAATCCCAATCAACAATATCAATAGCAAATCAGAGTTCTTATCATGTCAAGTGCTTAACCTAAAGCTCACAGTTCACAGAAACCTATGCCTATCGGGATATTGAAAAATAAGAATCAGATCTATTACACATTCAAATAAAGCCGGGAACATGAGCAGAATTGAGAGAAAACGAACCTTCTTTTTCTGCTTCCCACCTCCGGATTTCGCTGGTTTAGATGACGGTGGTGGAACCTTGTCCTTCTTCGGCGCCTGTAACAATAAACACCAAAATAACAATTCATACGACAGAAAGAAGAAACATAGATCTGCTTATACAGAGGGAGAGTGAAGAAACATAGAGCTACCATGTTGACTTCGACGGAGACGGAGGAGTGAACGGCGAATAGATGTGCTGAAAGAGGAGGCTAGGGTAGAGAACGGAGTATGGTTTGCTCTCTTATAATCTCTAGGGTTTCTGACGTTTGAGTACACGGGCCGTTACAATAGAAAGCCCAGATAATGTTTTTGGTTCAACTGGAGCCCATATAATCTTTAGTGATCGACGTTGGTCTTGATATCCATACACTCTGGAGTCTGGACATATGCAGGTGTTTCTCTAAAATATGAGACATGCATGAATCCAGAAGCTGGTCCGTCCGTAGCAAATCAAACCGTGGACCGAATCACCAATATTGTCTGGGAGTGATATGTCATCTTACTGCACGATTCCTATATAAGTTTACAAAATCAAGAGCATCAATCCGACCTTAGCTCAGTTGGTAGAGCGGAAGACTGTAGTTGTTGCTGTGATCTTTAGGTCGCTGGTTCGATTCCGGCAGGTCGGATGATTGTTTTTAAAATTTATTTAGTTAATTAAAACTTATTTAATGACCAAATAAAATATCAAGTCATAGTTTTAGAGAAATGCGCTCGCTGACGATCACGTGTGGGATTGTTGCATGTATTCTCATGTACCTTGCATGCTATACATAGTTTATTATTTGTGGTATCAAATACATTATAGAAAATCAATAAAACACTAGATTTTGACCCGCACTTTCTAAGTGCGGGTTTAATTTTCTTTACAAATTTTACTTTTCATTCATTTTGTTAATAGTAGTTTAGATTTTTAGTTATGTAATCTAATTTTGATTATAATTGTTTAACCAACATTATAAACAGTGAGTTAGCAATTTAGTTTTTTTTAAAATGAATTATGTGTTATTTGGAGGAGATATATCGTAAGGATTAAGAGATTAAAATAACGATTTCGCATTATATATTTTAAGCTGCGTTGTATCGTAAGATCATAGTTTGGAAAAAATATATATATGTGAAAACAACTATTGTAAAAGTTATATGGTATATGTTTAATTGTTATTTTATTTATCTAAAATATTATTTTATAAAATACATGTTGTAGTCGTATATATAATTTGCAAATTTGATGGAACTATCCGTTAAAAACTTCATTCAAACATAAAGCATAATTTGACGCTTCAAATATTTGAATAATATAAGTATGAAATTATTTTATTATTTTATTAATTTTAAAATATATCAGCTGAAATTATTTACTATATGCGATTTTTTATAGAAAATTTATAATCAAGATTGGCTAATTAATTTTTCAACCCGTTTAATTAATTAAATATTTTTCAGTTTGATGGAAAAATCTGCTAAAAGTACAATCGTAAAAACATCAATCGTAATATGTGTGTATATATATATATATATATTTGAAACAAAATAAAAAGATATTAAAATATATTTCAAATATTTGAATAATATAAGTATGAAATCATTTTAATATTTTATTAATTTTAAAATATATCAGCTGAAATTATTTACTATATGCGAATTTTTAGAAAATTTATAATTGAGATTGGCTAATTAATTTTTCAACCCGTTTAATTAATTAAATATTTTTTAGTTTGATGGAAAAACCTGCTAAAAAGTACAATCGTAAAAACATCAATCGTAATATGTGTATATATATATATATTTGAAACAAAAAAAGATATTAAAATATATTTCAAATATTTGAATAATATAAGTATGAAATTATTTTAATATTTTATTAATTTTAAAATATATCAGCTGAAATTATTTACTATATGCGAATTTTTTTTAAAAAAATTTATAATCGAGATTGGCTAATTAATTTTTCAACCCGTTTAATTAATTAAATATTTTTCAGTTTGATGGAAAAACCTGCTAAAAAGTACAATCGTAAAAACATCAATCGTAATATGTATATATATATATATTTTGAAAAAAAAAAAAGATATTAAAATATATTATAAATATATTTTGAATTAAATCATAAATTAATGAATCTTAATTTATATATAATAGTTGATGTATAAATTATTCATTATATTTATCAATTAATTTGTTTTGATTTTAATTAATTAGGAAAGTGGGACCCATTAGATTTTGGTTGTTTGGCTACATGTTTAATAATTGTCTTGTTTGGAAACATGGATTGTAGAGATAATGTTATATTCCCTAATTACCCTTAATGAATGTTACAAATCCTAATAATATCAAGGGCAAATTTCTGGAACAACATTTATGTACCATGACCAAACTCCAATTTTTTAATAGTATTGATATAGTGTAAATATGCTATGTCTAAACTTGGATATAATTAATTCACATTTAGTTGACAAAAAAAAATTCACAATTAATAGCGACCAAGAATAAAGAATCAATATGTAGAGAATTGGGCGATGTATGTGATCGGTTTACTTTCTGTTTCTACCGGCATCAATAGGACAAGTTAGGAACGATCCGATCAAAATGTGAAGACACGTTTCACTTGTGGATGTTATGAATAACGAAGACACACCAATAATGAATTCTCTTCTTTTTTGTGTACTAACCAATAATGAACTCGCATTTAATTTTTTTGAGAAAGTAACTAAAGCTTTTGTCAAAGTGTATCCAATCATGAAAATACTTTAAAATTTTGAAATCATGAGAGACCACAAACTTTGTGTATATGCTTTTTGGTTAGAAAGAGACAATACATTAAAGAAAAACAACAAAGGATTGTTGACCTACAAGCCATTTCTTCCATCTCTTAATGAAGAAGTAATTGCAAAGTCACTAATATAGTGCGATGCTGCTTTTTTTGTTTTCAATCAGAAATAATACAAGTATTGGTTTAGTCTAATATTTTGTTGCCGAAAATTTTGTTATTCGAAAAGTTTCTTCTTCATTTTAAAGTCTAGTAGGACATAACAACTGACAAACTTTGTTTCCCACAAATGATTGATCTATTGTTACGGAATAATATCGATTATAAACTCTTTCGATACTGTTAAATTTAGTTTAAAGAGAGAAAAAAAAATTCAGTTTTGGGTGACACAAATACATACATTTTTTTCCGGCAAATAAATATATTGATTATAATTTTGTTTTACAAGATACAGAAAACATAAAATTACAATTGTTAAAACAATTTCGATAAAAAAGTGGAAAGTAGCTATGTTTTCTTATCGAAAGTCTTATAGAATACATACATTAGTCGCCGCAGTTTTTTTGTTGTTATATTTTTGCAGTTAAATTCTCCCATATTGATAAAACCCCATATAAACCCGCATTTATGTTGTATAAATTTCTTATATTTTAGAGCAAAACTATGAAGTTGTATAGGATTTATGGGATCATGTGGTTAGTGGTACTGAGATGGATTCGAAGGTTACATCTTTTTGTTTCGAGTTCGATTCATCTACTTCGACATTTGTCTTATATATTTACAAAATATGGATTTTTGAATTTGACCCATTTATATATCATAAGAAAAAATATATATGTGAACTATATATTCTTTTAAAAATTAGTATGTGTCTTTTCATAAGTTCAAGATATTCCAAGTTAATAAAAAATGTTATATAAGATTTCCTGCGAAGAGAATTTATACCACGTTTAACATGTAAATAATGTAAAAACTAAAGTATAGTCAAACTTACATTAAATTTACTGTCTTCTATCAATACTTAACAAAAAGTCTATAAGAAATTAAAGTAAACATTGCAAGCGCACTGAAAGACCCAATATAAATGCTCACATCGATCAAAGCTAAATTATCTAAAGAAACAAAGTAAAAGAAAAAAAGAGAAAAACATATTCTCCACAGATTAGATTCTCAATCTCTTTACATGAATCTAAACTGAGCACACAATTGGTCTCTTCTCCACATAGAGATATGAAGAAGTAAAAGCTCTAAATCTTCTGTTTCTTGTTTGGTTCTTCTCCTCACCAATGGATTCTTTTACTACTCAGAAACCTAAATCAAGAAAGATAAAGAGGCTTACGAAAAAGTCTCGTGTTCAGATAATCTTGGATCTTATTTTCCGGGCGATCGAGACTATTGTTTTTCTGGTTACAGTAGCTAAGCTCTGCTATCAGCTCCTTGTCACGTTTCAAGATTCCGGTGTCGCCACGGTTATTCTTGCAAACCGTAGTCTTGCGTTTGTTGTAGGAAACGCAATAGTCATTGCTCTAATCGCGGAATCCGGTCTTCTCTTGAATCAAGAAGTTGTTCCGAAGCGCAAAAGCAACGATCTTTACGAGGAGTTTGTTCGGGAGAGCTCACGGAGAGATGGAGTTTCTTCACGATCCGAGATGAGAAACAGAGGAAAACAGAGCGAAGCAGAGAACGAGGCTAAACAGAGCATACCCGAAACCAGATCAAAACAGAGTGAAGCAGAGAAAGAAACTCAGAGCACAACTGAGAACATATCGAAACAGAGCATTTCCGATGAGGCAGAGGGACAGAAAAAGATCAAACCTCAGAAGTTAACAAAACAGAGTACTTCAGTGAAGAGAGAGGAACAAAGCATAGTTGAGCATCGGGAGATAACTGAGAAGAAGATGGAGGAACAGAATTTGGCTGAGAGGAGGCAAATTCAGAGTTACCAACGAAGCCAGTCAGAGAATCTGGAGGGTTTAAAGAAGAGTTCTTGCGGAAGATTAAGGAGATCGGAGACTGATGCATCTTCTGAAAGATTTGATTCTGAGGATGAACTCCGATACAAGATCGAGTCTTTCATTGCAAGGCAGAGGAGAAATCTAAATGATGATTAGTTTGGTGTATAGGGTAAAACTATTTTAAATCCCTGGCATAAAGTTTTGTTCATCCTTTTCTGTTGTATAATTTTTGGTAATCCCAAGTAGTTAACTTGGCAAAATAATTTGAATACTTTTGTTCTTATCAACCAGGCTTTGAAGCATTATATTATATAGTTTCTTCAATGAAATAGAGATTAAAATGTCACATTCTTCAGTTATATTGTAGACACAACCTCTTTCATAACCTCTTCAGGAGTCTTCCCTGCCGGAATGCTCACCAAATTCCCCTTCTTTGTGTAGTGGTCAATTACCTGCAACAACAAACAATCAATTCCAATACTCCAGCCGGCTTCGAACATAAATCAGGTAAGCACGCTTAGGACATCCGATTAAAAAAACGTACCGGTTGAATCTCCTTGTAGAATGCAGGCAGCCATCTTCCAAAACTGCTTCCTTCATTTAGAAACGAATCATCGATGGCAAAATAAAACACTTTGTCGATCGGAGTTCCCCTTCTATTAAGCATCTCATCAATCTAAGAGAAAACAAGTAAGAATCTGACAGAGACGCTAACTCGAACAAAGAAAAGAATCAAGATACCTTCTCAGCTTGTTTCAGGGTCCCAGGGAACCCATCAAGAACGAAACCTTTCTGACATCTCGGTGTCTTCAAAGCTTCATCCATGATACCAGCAAGCAAATCTTCAGAAATAAGTTGTTTCTGTTAAAAAAAATTGACATGTTTACAACACCTAAATTCGAATCTTAATAGAAACATATGAAGAGTGATTTGTTTTTTCTTCTTACATTATACTCTGCTTCCTTTGCCTTCAGACCAAGAGGGGTATTAGCAGCAACAGCATAATCAATCATGCTGTTGATAGTCAAATGACACAAGCAGAACTCATCTTTTATGACCGGAGACAGTGTCTCTGTCCTTGAACCAGGTGGGCCTAATAATCCAACCATATCCCTCTCCGGTTAGTTGCCTCATTAAAAGTCAACAAACATCACAAGATCGTAAAACCAAACAAAAAAGACCATAAAAGTACACTTCATGTTCCCTAAGCAATTCTCGTTTTCTCAAACATCAACAAATCATCAGAGATCTAACAAAGAGATCGAAGAACAGAAAACAAAAAACAAACATAAGATATTATTAGAGTGGCAATTGAACTACCGATGAAAACGAGACGTTTCTCAGGCTTAGAGGCACATTTCCTGCGGCGAAGAAGCTCCGACATGAGAGTGACAGTTGGAATGTCTTCCAAATATACAGTACCCCAAGTGCTTTCCGCCATGAGGGTGATCTAGAGTTACCTAGATCTGGTCTTTTTAGAAGTGTGTAGATTCCAATGTTTCCAAGAGCGGCCCCAAAGCTGCGTTCGTCTCACGTTCTATTTTTTATACCTTTTTATGATGTTACCGTTGACTTTGCAGGATATTATTACACAAGACATGCCCCTCGAACAACCATGGAGTTGGTGAGACACCCAACTTTGAAAACGAGTGTCGGGATACATCTCCTATCGCACATTGGTATAAGTTTATTCAGCCGTGAAACAGTCATTTTTAAGCTGGAAGAGACAATGACGAGGCAACATGAGATAATGGCTTTGATCCAGAAGAAAAAGAAGAAGAAGAAGAAGGGGGTATGAAGAACACATATTAAACTAAAACCTTAAAATTGATTGCATACCTTTATTGCTTATAGGAGTATCTTCAGCCTCCAGCTTCCAAGAGAACCTATAAACTTATAAAGACGAATTCGTCAAGACTCATGAGCATCATCATCTTAACAGAGAAACTTATAAAGACCAATTCGTCTCAATAAAAAAAATTACTAGTTTATCTTCTATTACTACAACATAACTAATTTGTTTCTTATATCGTTACATATCACTTTTATATGAATTCCAAAAATCATCATCAACATCATCTCCCTCATTATCGTCACATTCATCTCCACCGTCCGATTCCTTAACGCCAGTTACTCCATCACCGGCTCGCTCAGTCTCCTCAGACTTCGCCGGCTCCTCCTACACACATCAAAAACGACAACATTTAGTTTCTTCTAGGGGGCAAAAAGTTAACAGGTTTTGGCGCCAACGTAGGAAGAATGCTTCTTACATTTTCAGGAACATCAGTAGTTGTCTCTTCCTCTGCTCCAGCTTCTCCTTCTTCGTCTCCTTCGTCTCCTTCTTCTCCTTCTTCTCCTTCCCTTTCAGCCGCAGCTTCTTCCTGAAGCTTCTTAATCACAGTATGGAAATGAGTAAGATCTGCAAGCAAAAAACAAACACAAACTTTCTAATTTCTTCTATGGCTCAACCAAGAAACTAAATCGAGAGAGAGAGAGACAGAAAGAATCTCTCTCACGTTTCGAGCGTGTTGATAATGCATCATTAAGCTTCAATGGATTCCGGCGTTCTTCCAATTTGAATTTGAGTTTCATCTGTTGACGAGTTCTATCAGGAAACAGCTGTTGTACCATCGACAGATTGCTCCCAAACTCTTGAAGTCCCTAACAAAAAAAAAGAGACAGAAAAGGTCTACAATGATTATTATTTATGAACAAACATATATCTGACAGTGAGATCAAGTTTACTTTACCTCATAGAAGAGTTGTGTATCTTGTTTTGACCATCGAGTTCTGGGCGTCTTGTTCATGTATGTGTGATAGTTAACAGGTGAGTCCGGTTTAACTACTCTAGTTTCTTGATATTCGCCCTCCTCCATACCAAATTCATCATCTTCTGCGTCAAAACCTTGTGAATAATACTGGTTATCCGATGCGTTCGTATTACTGCACATAACACACACTCCATCAAATGAAGAAAACAAACTAAAACACTATGATTCTATCATCTCGCCCTTTCAATCTTCTCTGAGATGAATATAGTGTACCTTTCTTGGGTCGGCGGCACAACAGGAGCTCCCTTTGCTTCCTTTTTCTGTATATTAACAATAAATAGACATCAAGGAAAGGTTAGCATCCAAGCAACACGAATTCAGTAAATGAAAGTATGTAATGTATAAATAAAGAGTGATTCTTACCTCCATCCATTCTCTATATTCAACAAGGCGAAGCATATCTCTAATGGGCAGCTTTCTGATTTCATGATCCGGGGTTTCAAGCAATTCCTTCTCCACTAGACCACGAAAAAAAACAAGAAAATAGTTTGTCAGATGCTCGATGATAATTTCAGTTGATGAGAATTTTGTTCAGCTACTTACATGTTCTGTTTCTCTGCCGACGACTTGAATGCTTGAATTTCTTCTTCTGTGGAGTTTCGCTAGACTTGTTTGGTTCTTCTTCACTAGTGGTTTTCCGCTTTCGACTTCTCTTCGGTTTTTTCTTTTGGCCTTCTTTTCCCGACCGTGTTTCTTCTACTGTATTCCCCAGACCATTTTCTTCTTCTCCTAGAACTGTATCGTTGGTACTAGGTGAGACAACATGATGTTCGTGTTCCTCTCCGCCAGAAACCTGATCAAAAATATTAAAAAGCGGAACCAATTAATCTATATATATGCTAGCTTTAAACACTGCGGCTCGAAAAGCAAAACACAATTCATCAAACATTCTTACCGTTTCTCTCGGGACTTCAGGAATATTATGTTCTTCTTCTTGAAGCTCTGTATAAAATGTAGTATTCGAATCGAATTCATTTCTTGATTCCACATTGACCATAAACTCAGACTGGTTAGCACCCGTTGTATAATCAACAGAGTAATGAGACTCAGGTTCATCAATCACAGTGTCGTGCAATCTAGGCTTTGGTTGGAACTTGCCAGTATGTTGCTCTATTCAAGTACAACATTATAATTCAGTTACTAGATATATATTACAGAATCAAAGAATATAAATTTCAATATTCAGTGCTTTAAAATTACCATATGCAGTGGCGATGCCTTCCTCCTGTACAATATTAAGAGTTTCCATGTTCCAATGGCACTCTTCTTCCTGTAACAACATTAAAACTTGCAAAATCAGTTTTAAATTTACAGTAGAAGAAGTGAAACATCGGCTTAAAGAGAGTATTCGCACATACCCCTGTTTGCATCCTTTGAGTTTGATCATGAACAACTTCATCCGTTTCATGAGTAACAAAATCTCCAAACGTTGCAGAATCTTGTCTGCTAGGATCATCAGGAAATGCAGGTGCCGCCTCTGTGCCATTATCACATCTATTTCCCTCGGAATTTACGTTGGAACAAGCACGGAGAACAGAAGTCTTTTCTAAGAATACATTCTGAAGAACAAAAATAATAAACGTTTTTCATAATAAAAATATGTAGCATATACTTAAAAGCAATTCAAAAGGTAAAAAGGAGACAACCTTACCTCTTTAGCTGTTGTTCCACAGGTGGATTGGTTAATGGGTCCACTATCAGACACAATAGTCTCAGAAGTTGAAACATCTGCAAAGCAGAATTCACATGTTAAAATATTTTAAACTTGGGAACAACATATAGATACAATTTGGTTGAGGGAAGAAACAAAACCACTGGGATAAGCCGATGATGCATCTAAAGAAACCGGATCCTCGCTTTGTGTTGAGAGTTTCTCCTTGGCAACATCGATAGAGAGTGTTGTTTGGGAGGTTGAAACTGAGACCTGCTTTTTCTTTGGTTGTGGTCTACCCTTCGGTTTAAACTTTGCACCAGCCCTAGCTATTAACTCCAAATGAATATGTTTCAGACAAATTAATCAAATCTAAAAAAAGAGTAATGAAACTAATCAATATGGACAAAGAACAGAAAAACTTTAGTTACCTGCTGGTGCAGCATCATCATCGAAGTCTAAATCCATTGACTTTTATTTGTGTTTCACAAATACTCTCACTCCCTGTAGTGTCGCAGCCCTCTACAACACAGTACAAATAAAGCCAAAAAACAAGATCATTGACAGATCTCAACACACACATACACTAACAATTCATAGCGAAGGCAAAATCAAAGACACTGTTGGGAAGTACTCAGACTATTAGTGTTGAAAACTTACGAATGGTTAAGTGTTCTGATCTAAATTTTCTATCTTACGAAACACATCCTAAGTTCTTATCAATTAGGTTTTTCGAGTGAGCAAGTCATAGTTGTCCCTGTGAGAACATTGCCCACCACAGCCCAAATTGCAACACTATCTAATCTCTGGTTGAACAACAAATTCAACCACATTCTTTTATCTTATTAAAATTCTTATAATCAAGCTCTACGAGAACAACAAAACCAGGCTGATTCTAATCAGGAAAATCATTATGAGAATTGAAAGAAAAAAAGAAACAAATCAAAAGTCAAATCCGGCGATAATCCTTCGTACCTTGATTCCGGAACCACCGTGAATCGAACGACGTAGTAGATTCGTAAGCGTCGGAGCTAAGAAGCTCGCTGGCCTGATAACGATAAGGCGCTGAAGAAGATATAAATAACGGCTTGGCTCTTCCCAAGAAGACCAGTGACATATAGACAGAAACGAAATTGGCTAGGGCTTATTTAAATACGTTTTTTTATTATTGCACTAATACAAACAAAAATATAAATGGAAAAGAAATTGGGTTTGTATAATAAGCCGGGCGTTATCGTTTTCAGCCCAGTGGGCTATCTAATACAACTGACTTTTTATTTCTAACATATAAACAGAGTAACAAAGCCTAATCATTTTTGTCTACAAGTCAATGTAAGGTGAGGTTTGTATAAGAACACACATATGTGCTTACGAGGCAATATCCTACGTATATTCATTCGTTATACCGCGCCATGTGTCATGACCATGCATGTGAATACATAATATAATGTTTCCTTCAACCTTAGCCGACGTTTGATTGAGACTTGAGAGCAGGGGCGGACCCATTCAGTGGGTAGGGGTGTCACTTGACACCGTAAACATAATAGAAATTCAATTTGATGTATGAAATTAGTGAAGGAATCGGCAGCTCAGTGGGTTGACTACTAGGGAATGACACCCCTAAACCCAAGTTCAATTCCCTTGTTGACCCCTTAATTTTTTTTTTTGCCTTGTAACTTTTTTTTTAATGTATGACCCCACTTAGATTTAATCCTGGGTCCGCCCTTGCTTGAGAGTTGAGAAACTTGGAACCATTCACAATGGCGGACCTAAGAGACGAAAGAGGAAACCCGATCTACCTCACGGACCAACACGGCAAGCCAGCTCAGCTGGTGGACGAGTTTGGTAACGCCATGCACCTGACAGGTGTGGCAACTACCGTCCCTCGCCTAAAGGAGAGCAGCTACACCGGTCCACACCCGATCACTGCCCCAGTCACCACTACCGATACTCCTCATCACGCACAGCCTATCTCTGTGTCTCACAATCCTCTTGAACACCATGATCTCCGCTGTATTGGCATCAACTCAATAAGATTAATAAATGTGAGAATATCTCACATCGGGAGTTTATATGAGACCTTTATATAATATATAAAGGGTTAGAGCCAATCCACTTATTACCAATTGGTTTTAAGTTGGAAGCCCATAATTAACCTAATTCTAACATGGTATCAGAGTCTGAACACACGCTGCCAATTTCTAACTATCTATTTCTACCTAATTCGGTCCAACTCAAAAATTAGTCTGACCAATCTAATCTACAATTAATCCTATATTAGAATTGTTTCGAGATTAATGGTTATATGAGCCATTATCTCGAGGAAAGTGTGAGAATATCCCACATCAGGAGTTTATATAAGACATAAATAATATATAAAGGGTTATCGTCAATCCACTTATCATCAATTGATTTTAAGTTGGAAGCCCATAATTAATCCAAATCTAACAATAAAATCTCATTCACGTAATTAAGCTTCGCGAGCATGAGAGTGCAATTGTTTGATAGCTTGCAAGTAGTTTATATGTCCATTACATTCTTTAAAACGGTTTTTATTTGTATATGCATATGTATTATTAAGATTCACTATATATGGTACGTATGCCACTGTTAATCATCCGATGCGTATGTAGACGGATGGCGATGGCGAAAGAACAAGGAGGAAATCTAATACAACGGATGAAACTAAATCAAAGCACAGCGGCGACGAGCCATCAACTGCGACAGTGAGAGGTTCACCAGGGTCATGCTCAGTTCACGAACCACACGAGAATAAGGGCTTCCTTAAAAAGATTAAGGAGAAACTTTCCGGCCACCACACGGATCCGTGAAAGCTTCGAGACCGGATGGCGGCATGTTTCGAATTTTTTTTGTTTTTTTTTGTTCAAAGAAAGTTTGTATTATCGTTTTTTTTTTAATTTAATAACACGAATTATTCAGGTTGGAATCATTAATCATATAATATTCATATACCATTACATTAGGCTAAGTTTGTATTATTTTCAGAGAGGTTTCTCTCTCGTTCTCCCATCGTTCTTCATCTTTTACGATGAGAGATACGACTAACGGCTCTGCTTTTTTTTTTGGTGTGTTTTCCTTTCCCAGTCTTTGATCAGATTTTGTTTTTGATTTTGTTCATATCGTGTTTCTGCTTTCAATAAAATCAAATGTCTTTCTATGGCTGGTTTATTTTCTGATTTATCGGATCTTTCCGGGTTTTCCGGTTCTATTGCTTTTGTGATTTTGATCAAGTTTTGTTTTCTTCTCTGGCCGTCCAAACCCTGATTTCTCTACTTTGCTATGCCTTAGCTCCTTCGATCCGATTGGATTAATATCGCCGGCGTGCTACTGCTTTAGATGACAAGCGTTATGTGAATCCTGTTAGGTTTTCAACCTTAACGGCGTCGGCGCCTCCATGTCTTCGACGGTCTCGGGTGGGTAGAGTTTAAGTAATTGTTTTTTGGATGCAGGTATTTCTCGACGGTGCTTTTGGGAAGTTCTGATCGACAAACGGCCTTTCGCAACTATAGTGAGTTGGTCCGACGAGCGTCCGCAACGTTCTCTTCCACGTTTGCCGGTTGTCTTCCGGCGGTCCGTCCGATAAACGACGCGTGTGTTTGCATATCGTTTTTTTGCAGGTGTCGACACGTAGAAGTCTTCTCTACCACCTTTGTCTTTGTAAAACCGCGCGTTTTGATATTTTTATTGTAATGGACTTAAGTCCGCTTGTATCATTTGTTCCCGACCCATGAATGGATCACTTGTTTTGGGTGGAAAAATCAGGTAGATGTTACGGTTGGTTTAGTCGGATAGTAAACCGAACCAATTTCTCCCAATCTGGAAGTCGATCCAACGGATGAAATTGCACGATCTTCATCTCTATTTTACACCCATTTGTCGTCCATGACTCGCTGCTTCCGTCATTTCCCTCTCAATGCAAATGTTAGCCCAGTCGCACTTCTTCTGCAAGTCCGTCAATCTGATTCCGCCACCGTCTCCGGTGTTGCGGTCTGGGACTCGCTCTCTTCATCTCTCTAGTAGACTATCCGTTCTATCACCTTCTTTAATCGCTGTTCCGGTCTCCCGCGGCCAGATTTCCCTGGCAATGGCTTCGGACTCGAAATGGCCTGACCTAAGCGAAGAATCTTCTTCGGAACTGAGCGCCACCGATCTGGATCGATTCGCTGCCGTGGGAAATGAACTGGCTGACGCTTCCGGCGAGGTTATCAGAAAGTATTTCCGGAAGAAATTCGACATTGTAGATAAAGATGATATGAGTAAGTCGAGTAATTTATGATATACTATGGAGCTCTGCTCAACCTTAAAAGCTTGTGGGTAACTGGGTATCGAGTAAGAGATATGGAGTTATTGGTGATTTGACTAAGTGTTAGTAGTGAGTTTGATTGTTAAGCAACGAAACTGGATTAAGGCATTTTCTGGTGCTCAACACCAAGTTAAGAATCATAATGTTAGTCACATCCTTTTATACATCACTGAAATACTCGTATGTTTGTGTTTTTCTGATTTGGATAATCTGTAGGTCCTGTTACAATTGCTGATCAAATGGCTGAAGAGGCGATGGTATCAATTATATTCCACAACTTCCCTTCTCATGCTATGTGAGTTACCATATGATTGAACTATGTTCCTCTTTCGTTTGTTATAAAGAGGTTATCATATGCTTGAACTATGCTCTGCTAATCACTAGGAAATTTAGTTGTGGCTTTTTCCTCCAAGATAAAGTCACATTGATTGCTCTCTTTGTTTGAGCTTAAGTAGATGAATTGATACGAAACCTGTGCTGTGTGTTCATCTTTATTCACATTGTAAAAGCTGAAACTGTAGATATGGTGAGGAGAAGGGTTGGAGATGCAAAGAGGAATCTGCAGACTATGTTTGGGTTCTGGATCCAATCGACGGAACAAAGAGCTTTATCACAGGTGCACTCTTTGTTCTTATCCATTGTCATTTTTATTGTGTTATAAAGTGTTTGAGAATTTGATTGTTTTTATCAATTGCGTCGTTTCAGGGAAGCCCGTGTTTGGTACGTTGATAGCTCTGCTATACAAAGGTAAACCGGTAAGACACCAGACTCTGTTGTTGTTTAACAACCTTCCCATGTTTGTGGTATACATTATAAGCACATTCGAATGACCAGACTGGGAATTCATTGCCTAGGATATCATCTTGTTGTGTTATTTGTAGGGGAGTTTAAGCATGCTAAATTTCTGGCACCGTTCAAGGACTTCAATGAATCTAATGAAAACCATTTGAGCTTTATCAACTAACCTTTTTCCCCTTTCAGATTCTAGGTCTAATTGATCAGCCTATTCTAAAAGAGAGATGGATAGGAATGAGTGGGAAAAGAACTAAATTAAATGGGGAGGATATCTCAACGCGATCTTGCCCAAAATTATCACAAGCGTATTTGTAAGTTTCCGCTCAGTTGAGCCATAGCAGCGCTACTTCTGTAGTCAGCTTTTAATATTTGTTTCAATAAGGCAAGTATCATTCTCATGATTATACTCTTCGATCTCACTTCTTTCTCTTCTCATATTTTGACTGTCCAGATACACCACTAGCCCGCATCTTTTCAGTGAAGAGGCAGAAAAGGCATATGCTCGAGTTAGAGATGAGGTCATTATCTATTTCTCTATGGAATATAGCTAGATTGGGATTTTTTCTCGGTTTAGCATAGTACTGGCAAATGAAACCTATTTGAAACCTGCTTGAGAATTTGAAGTGCTGCAGAATAACACATGTCACAATAATAAGTATCTCAACTTCGTATCCAGTTGATTTTCGTATGGATTCCCCTGAATCCCTTTTATTTTCTGTTGTTTATTTTAATGTTGATCACAAGTGAATGGCTTTCCCTTCTGGTTTGTCAAATTTTGTTGTAACAGGTAAAGATGCCATTATACGGCTGTGATTGTTATGCTTACGCTCTCCTGGCTTCTGGATTTGTCGATCTTGTTATTGAATCCGGTCTAAAGGTAAGACTTCTCCTTCAGAATGACTTGTCAAAAGGGAATGTATCACCCTTAAACTTGTCAAAAGTGAATGTATCAACCTTAATCTGGCACTGTCCGTTCAGATCATACTAATTGAAGTTGATGTATTCTTCACCAGCCATATGATTTCCTCGCTCTGGTTCCTGTAATAGAAGGAGCTGGAGGTACCATAACCGATTGGACCGGTAACCCGCTTCTGTGGGAAGCGTCATCCAGTGCAGTTGCTAAAAGTATGTTTCATATTCAAAAAAGTAACTCTGTTTCTTTCTCTCAGTCACAAACTCATCGAAACAAAAGATCACGCAACCTCTGAATGCCGAACTAAACATCTCCATCTACCTTTTTTTTTCATTTGTCACAGGCTTTAATGTGGTTGCAGCAGGAGATGCAGACATTCATCAGCAAGCATTGGAGTCACTTGAGTGGCAGTGAAAAGCTATCGCTGGTACGTTGATTAGTCTACTTAATGTTTCTTCATCACTGTCTTGCTTCAGGACGATCATTAGGGATATTTGCTTGTTACAAAACTGATAGTGATTTGGTTAGAGTTTTAATTCTAGTTTTTTGTTTTTATTTTCCTAAAATAGGGAACTATAGGTATTTTAATTTTAGCATGACAGAATTAGAGTTTTGCTAAAAATAGAATATCATCAATGGCCATACCCTCCACCGAATTACAGCTTTCTCCAAAAACTGGCCACACATAAAACAATTCACGTTTTCTCTCTTTCATGACCTTTTTCTCCCTCTTTTCTTCAACCACAAGCTATCCAACAAACTCCCTAATTCCTTCTTATCTTCTTCCTCATCCCTCTCTATTCTCTCTCTCCTTCCCACCCAGGAGGGATGGAGATAAGAAAGAAACCAAACATATGTACGGTTCTCATCTTTGATTTTTCTCCAAAGCCTTCTATGGCTATCCTCCTGGCTATTCTCTTCTTCCTCTCAGGCCCTGCAGCATCTGCGGCAGCTGCTGCCGCAGGAACCGCTGCCGGTTTTAAACCAGCAGATGATATTCTCATTGATTGTGGAAGCAAATCGTCATCCAAAACCCCTGATGGAAGAGTCTTTAAGAGTGACCAAGAGACGGTCCAGTACATAGAAGCCAAAGATGATATTCAGGTCTCGGCACCACCTTCAGACAAGGTCGATTCTCCTATCTACCTAACTGCAAGGATCTTCCGTGAGGAAGCCATCTACAAATTCCATCTGACCCGACCCGGTTGGCATTGGGTTCGCCTCCATTTCTTGGCCTTCCCTAATGACAAGTTTGATCTTCAACAAGCCACTTTTTCTGTTCTAACCGAGAAATATGTGTTGCTTCATAACTTCAAAATTAGTAACAACAACAATGATAGTCAAGCTGTTCTCCAGAAGGAGTATCTCCTCAACATGACGGATGCACAATTCTCCCTCAGGTTTAGACCTATGAAAAGCTCTGCAGCATTCATCAACGCTATCGAAGTTGTTTCAGCTCCAGACGAATTGATCTCTGATTCGGGCACATCCCTTTTCCCAGTGAACAGTTTCTCGGGTCTGTCTGACTACGCTTACCAGTCCGTTTACAGAGTCAATGTTGGTGGTCCTTTGATCGTGCCTCAGAATGACACATTAGGAAGAACATGGATACCAGATAAGGAATTCTTGAAAGATGAGAACATGGCCAAGGACGTCAAGACGACCCCTTCCGCAATCAAGTACCCTCCTGGGGTTACACCTTTGATTGCTCCACAGACGGTTTATGCAACAGCTGCGGAAATGGCTGATTCTCACACCATAGCTCCTAATTTCAACGTCAGCTGGAATTTTCCCTCGAACCCTTCATTTAACTACCTCATTCGGCTTCATTTCTGTGACATCGTTAGCAAGTCTCTCAATGACTTGTACTTCAATGTGTACATCAACGGGAAAACTGCCATTTCTGGGCTGGATTTGTCCACTGTCGCAGGCGATCTCGCTGCTCCTTACTACAAAGACATTGTTGTGAACGCGACACTTATGAGTCCGGAGCTCCAAGTCCAGATTGGTCCCATGGGAGAAGATACAGGCACCCAAAACGCAATCTTGAATGGAGTTGAGGTCTTGAAGATGAGCAACTCCGTGAACAGTCTTGACGGAGAGTTTGGAGTTGATGGTAGAACCACTGGCATGGGGAAACACGGTATGGTTGCAACCGCAGGGTTTGTGATGATGTTTGGAGCTTTCATTGGTCTTGGAGCCATGGTTTACAGGTGGAAGAAGAGGCCACAAGATTGGCAGAAGAGAAACAGTTTCTCCTCTTGGTTGCTACCGATACACGCTGGTGACAGCACTTTCATGACAAGCAAAGGCGGTTCTCAAAAATCCAACATATACAACTCAACTATGGGCCTCGGCCGCTTATTTTCCCTTTCAGAGCTTCAAGAAGCCACAAAGAATTTCGAAGCATCTCAGATTATCGGTGTTGGAGGATTCGGTAATGTCTATATTGGAACCCTCGATGATGGAACCAAAGTTGCTGTCAAGCGAGGTAACCCACAGTCTGAACAAGGAATCACTGAGTTTGAGACAGAGATTCAGATGCTTTCTAAGCTCAGACATAGACACTTGGTTTCTTTGATTGGTTACTGTGATGAAAACTCAGAGATGATCCTAGTCTATGAGTTCATGTCCAATGGTCCATTCAGGGATCATTTATACGGAAAGAACCTTGCTCCCCTAACCTGGAAACAGCGTCTCGAGATCTGTATCGGATCTGCTCGTGGGCTTCACTATTTACACACAGGAACAGCACAAGGGATTATCCACCGTGACGTCAAATCAACCAACATTCTCCTTGATGATGCTTTAGTTGCCAAGGTCGCTGACTTTGGTCTTTCTAAAGATGTAGCCTTTGGACAAAACCATGTCAGCACGGCCGTCAAAGGAAGTTTCGGGTACCTAGACCCCGAATACTTTAGAAGACAGCAACTTACCGATAAATCCGATGTTTATTCCTTTGGTGTCGTTCTTTTAGAAGCTCTCTGCGCAAGACCAGCCATCAATCCTCAGCTACCAAGAGAACAAGTTAACTTAGCTGAATGGGCTATGCAATGGAAACGTAAAGGACTACTCGAAAAGATCATTGATCCTCATTTGGCTGGAACAATAAATCCTGAATCGATGAAGAAGTTTGCGGAAGCTGCAGAGAAGTGTTTGGAAGATTACGGTGTTGATAGGCCAACAATGGGAGATGTTCTGTGGAACTTGGAATATGCTCTTCAGCTTCAAGAGGCATTCACCCAGGGCAAAGCCGAGGAGACTGAAGACGGTAAGCCAGTGACACCTGGCTCGGTTCCGCCAGCTGCTACAACTCCAATCCTTCCCTCCGCCACTACCGACGCGGCGGCTAGTGTTCCAGTTTCTTCTAAGGTGGAAGAGAACAATGGCACAGCGGAGGTTCAGACCGTGGACGAACACTCCGGGACAGCCATGTTTACTCAGTTTGCTAACCTTAACGGAAGATAAAAACCCACTAACAGTAACTAAAAAAAAAACAGAACAAAAAGAATGCACCAAAACGAATCTGTTGCCTTAAACAGTAACTGAAATAGATAAAAAAGACTTATATTTTCGTTTCTTTTTATGTTTTCTGTGTGATATTTATATCTTTTGGTGTATTATGTCAAATTTATCTATATTTTTGTATGAATTGTAATGCGTGGGTGGCTATGTATATGTATGTATACTACTAAATGCTCTCATGCATTTATCTACTTATCCTCCTTTATTGTAGTTCTTATTAATCTTAGGTTGCAAATACAACTTCACATTGAAACTTAAGCGTGTATGTGTGTGTACGATGAATCTTCTTATTAAATTTAGACCATTGAACACAAAACTGAAGTGCTCTTTTTGTATTCGAGGAAGTTATTGGTTTTACGGTCTGTGCTTTTTTGTTTCCGACCAAGGACTAGGATAAATGGTAGATCATTTTTTGGGAATGACCAATTCTCTTATTTTAGTTGAAGCTGCTGTCACATTTCAAACTTAACTAGCTAAATTAAGAAAAAATATATGTTTTGTGTATCATCAACTATTTGGATTTAAACTTTGATTCTTATTGAATGGAATGAGTGTTTGGTTTACAACCTCTGTTTGTTAATGGTCATTTCTTTCTTTAGATGGGTTACTTTGTGCTAATAATCTCTACTCATTGTAGAAACCCTGCAATATTTTGTATTAGCTATTAGTAAAATGTTTGGGTCAAACTCTTCACAAGTGTTTGTAGGAGAGGAAGTGTAGGTGAGAAAAGATTAGGGTCAGTCACAGATTATGCAAAAATATTAGAGAACCATGAAAGCAGAAATAGAAACCATTCCCTTCAATTAAGCAAGTGTGTTCAATTTTTCTCTATCATTTTCCTTCAGTTCAGCTATATAAATGTATAGCTTAATTTTTTCTCACAAATGTCAAAAGAGACCCAATCTTTTGCTCTTCTCTTTTGTTTTTGCCATCTCTCTTTATCTATAAACTATGGAAAAGATGAGTGGGTTGATGGATTTTTACATGGGAGAGCTAAGAATCAACCTTCCCAAAAAGTAAACCTGAAAAATTATCTCATTGATTATGTTCTTGTTTAAATTCTTGAATTATTACTTAATGTTGGATATGTGAATGGTTTAAACAACAGGAGAGGATTGTCAAGGTACTACTCAGGAAAAGCAAGATCATATGCTTGTATCACAGATGTTAAATGCCTTGAAGATCTTAAGAAACCAACCCAACCTCTAGATGATGATGATGATGCCTACAAGAAGAGGAAGAAGAAGAAGAATAAGCAATTATCTTCATCTTCATTTTCATTTTCTGCTGCTGTTAACAGCAATGTTAATTACCAAAGCTACCCTTGTCGTAGAGTCTCTAATAGCACCCACTGTTCCTCACCTTGTGTTGGTGCTTAGATTAAAAAAAACAGTTTCCCAATTTATCACAAACCTTCATCAATCTGCTTTTGTATTTTTTTCTGTGTGTGGAACTAGTGCTGGGAATCGGGTCAACCCGCGACCCGTTCTGCGGTGGGTTTAATAAAATTTTGACCCGCTGAAACCTAACCCGCCAAATCCACGGACCAAAAACACTTTTTCTGCACATGTCCCGCTTAATTTTGTGGGTATCCGCGGGTAATCCGCAAATATTAAAAATATTAATTATTTTTAATTATATATATATATATATTTTTTTTTTAAATAAAAACAAAATTCATTAATAAAATTTTAATATTAAATAACATAAATTTATAATTTTTATTTTAAGAATAAATATTTTAAATAAATTTTATATATTTTATTTTATTTTTAAATTTCAACATTAAAATTCATAAAATTTTAATAAAATTTTAAATTTGCGGGTACTCGTGAACCCGCATTTTAAAAGTTTCCGATCTGCAAGTGCCTCGCCAAAAATAATTCTAATCCGCATCCGCCCACAAAGTAAAAAAAATCGATCAGCATCCATCCTGCGACGGATCTAGCGGGGCGGAACCCACAGATTTTGAGTCAAATTCCCAGTTATATGTGGAACCATGTATTTTGATTTTTAACAAGAGCAAAACAATAAGTATTGTACGACATCGAGCTTAATGCTGTTTAATATGGGCCTTTTGTAAGTAAATAAGCATGGGCTGTTGTAATGATGAACGTACCTCTGATCACTTAATATGGGCCTAATCCAATGCGGGCTTATGATAACAAGTAGCCTGTTTTTACGATGAATCTAAATTATACTCCCTCTGTTTTTTATATAAGGATTTTTGGCTAAAAACACAAAGATTAAGAATCATTTAATGTTCATATAAAACTATTACTTTTAATTTACTTAAATAAAATTCACCCAATCACTAAAGACACTACATAATACTAATAATTGCATTTAAAACATTTAAATAAATTTAACCAATCACATAAAAAACATATTTAATTCTGCATATAAAGTTACAAAACCCTTTATACAAAAAAAACAAAACAAAATCTCTAAAACACCTTATATAAAAAAATAGAGGGAGTAGTCTTTATCTAATGCGGGTCTATGGGCCTATGACAACAAAATTTACTGAGTTTTAGTAGAAATTAACCTATGAACAATTTTACAATTTTTAGGTCTATAGCCGTAGGGCTGGGTATTATTACTTGACACGTGGTTTATATTCGTTACTTGTTTTGTACTCAGTTTGAAAAACAAGTACTTGATATATATTGTTAAAACAAATAACAAGTAATATAATCTAAATACTTGCAAGTATGAGACAAGTAATAAGTATTATAAAAAAAATTCAATACCCAATTTGTATTACTCGTTACTCGTTTTTTTCCAAATATTTTATATATAATTATTATATAAAAAATTTATAAAATAATATTCAACTAAATTAAAAAAGAAAGTAAATTTTAAACAAATAAAAACAAGATAAATAATTAGCAAGTGATTTGCAAGTAAGTAATTCTCAAGTAACTTACAAATATTTTACTAATATTTCACAAAAACAAGTAATAAAACGTGATAAGTAACTTGTAAGTATTTTATTTTTTAGCAAGTATTTGAAATTGAAGATACTTTTTTTTTAATAAGTTAAGTACAATTCCAAATTTATATTACTTGTGTAAGATAATTCAAATAGTAGATATATCAAAACTAACAACTATTTTTCTTGTGTCCACTCTGACGTTATGTAACATATAAAATTATATTTTGATTTAAGTATTTCATGTTTAAGTTCAAGTAATAAGTATTAAAAATTTAAGTAATATAAGAGTTAGTAACAAACTAAATCAAGTAACTTATAAGTATTCAAATTTTTTACGGATACTTGATATAGCAAATACTCGTTTTGGATGAATCAAGTACAAGTACTAAATACAATTACTTGAACAAACTAAGTCGAGTAACAAGTTTATGAAAAACGATAAGTACTTGCTCTGTGTCCAGGTCCCTACGATTGCCTTAAGGCCTGGCCCAAAATCCTACATTAAACCCAATGAATAGTTTTTCTTATGGAATTAATTAAAGAAAATTTGAGCTCATCAACAACTTGACAGCTTACCATTTGTCAACGTTGGACTTCACTATACGAATGCGGCACTCTTTGCTACCTCCTCTCTTTACTGTTTCGTATGTGTACTTCAAAAATAAAAATATGTCAAGAAAATGGCGGAAAAATAAAGCACTCAAACATTAAGAAGGAAGTATGAACTCACATCGCGTGGAGTGATGGAGAAACTTTTTCCTCTAATTGTGAAGGAGATCACTGGCAACTTGACAATGCCACCACATGCAATTACTATTTTCTTTGCTCCAATTGCATTATAGAGCTTCGTGCCTTGTTCCTAAATATTAAAAATACAGAGAAACAATAATTTAACAAAACAAAAATATGATATAAACTGAACCATGGATATTAGGTTTGGGCATGGGGCAAGTACTCGCCGTTTCTCATATATTTGTTACTCGACTTCTTTTTGTTATTCGACTTAGTTTGTTCAAGTATTTGTATATGGTATTTGTATTTGATTCGTCCAAAACAAGTACTTGCTATATCAAGTACCTGTAAAAAATTTAAATACCTGCAAGTTACTTGATTTAGTCTGTTACTTGCTCTTATATACTTTAATTTTTAATACTTATTACTTGAACTTAAACATGAAATATTTGAATCAAAATATAATGTAACATAAGAGTGGACAAAAGACAAATAGTTGTTATTTTCGATACCTACTATTTGAATTACCTTACACAATTAAAAGAAATTTGGACTTTTACTTGACTTATTAAAAAGAATTATCCTCAATTTTAAGTATTTGCTAAAAATAACATACTTGCAAGTTACTTATCATGTTTTATTACTTGTTTTGTGAAATATTAGTAAGATACTTGTAAGTTATTTGAGAAATACTTACAAATCACTTGCTAATTATTTATCTTAATTTTTGCTTAAAAATTACTTTATTTTTTATTTAGTTGAATATTATTTTACAAAAAATTTATATAATAGTTATATATAAAATATTTGAAAGAAAAAATTAGTAACAAATAATACAAACTAGGTAATTGTTTTTCAAACCGAGTACGAAACAAGTAGCGGATATAAACTAAGTACCAAGTAATTATGCCTAGCCCTAAGTCGTATCCACCTTGTATATAAAAACTTGATTAAAGAGGTTTCAAACGTGTCTGAATATCTTCTAAATCGTATCTAAAATTTTATATAATTACTTGTTAAAACCTAAAAAATATATTTCATGACCATCAAAAATAATTTAGTAAACATTAATATAGAGATGAGATACGGTAAGTTATTTTTAAAATAACCAAAATCGAGTATTTAAGTCTATGTTTGATATACAAACAATTTCAGTAGATGATGATGGTAAGCTTATGATAGTGGTTTACCAACCAAAACGAAAGTAATGATGGAAACACAACAACAACAACAACAACAAATGCGTTACAACAGCTGATTATTATTTTCCAATGAAACACAATAACAAACAACAAATGGGTTTTGCCTCATATAAATCCCCCATTATCCCCTCTTTTTGTGTACAAAAATCTTATCTCCACAGAGCCAAATAAATAAATTTAGTTTCACCCTCAATACATAGAGAAAGGGGGGGAACTTTTATATGATTTAAAACAAAAGAAATAAACCTTGGGGGTCTGTATGTACCTCTTTAAGGAAGAGAGGGGATTGTAACAATCAATCCATCACTCGTCTTCGTTTGCGGTGAGAATGAAAGTGAAGGGAGCGAACTTGTAACCATCTCCTTCGTAGAATTTGTTCTGAAACTCAACCCAGTGGAGACGCAGAGCGTGAAGGAACGCACTCAGTGTCTCCATCACCAGCAGCACTCCCACAGTGGCGAATATGAAGACGAAGATCCCAACGATCAGGATCAACACATTGTTGTACCTGTTTTTGTTTGTGCCAAGAAGAGACACAAAGATAGATTAATTGATTTGCTAATATTAATTAGATCACAGAAAGAGTAAGAGGATGCACATACCCCCAAGCGAGAAGGAGGACCTTCTCATAGAAGACTGACGATAGCTCTGAGTGGGCAAGACTGAACCACACAAAAAGGATGAGTAATACATACAGCTTCATGTACTAGTCGATGATGAGATATATAGATACCTGAGAGCCCATAGACGCAGGTAAGAAGCGGTGTTGGAAACAGCTCCAAGAACAAACTCTATGGTGTGAATCAACTGATGCACAAATATCTCACTGAATTCAAACTCCTCGTTCCCATGGGATCCTCCGTTTGTCTCTACATGAAGACTCTCATCTGTCTCGTCAAGAGGTTCATATGACTGACCTTGATGCCTCTGCACAAGGAAACCGTTTATGACCACCAGTAAAGGCAATACATATATATAAGAGACTTTTATATAGAAACTAAAAGGCAAAAGGAAAGAATCTCACAGCTTCATGTTGGTGCTTCAAGATGAACGGCTTTGGAAGCAACATACACGGAACCGAAACAAGAGCCAGAAAGAGAAGCACAAGCTGAAAAAAAAATGGGAAACAAATATGATGGGTGAAACAAAATGTAGGAAATGTTCTTCTTGAATCTCGTAACAGCAATTGCTAAGGAGAGAGATCCTAACCTGCACTGTTTTCTGGTGAGGGAAAAGTTGATTCTCTCCTAACTCATCGGTTGGGCTCAGGAACATGTAAATCATTACATGATACAAATCTGCTTGAGAACCAGTGCACCACTTTATGATGATGAGGACCGAGAGATAGCCAAACAAGCTGTTCAAGAATATCATCTGGGGAATGAACATGAACCTGCAAACCCCCTTACATTAGACGTTGTGATGATAACTGATAGAATTGACAAGAGAGCACGCTATGCTAAGAAGCACAAAATATCAGCTGAACCTACCATATATTTACACTCGATTTGAAGAATCTTGCATTGAAGTAGCTCATTATTATCCCGAGGTTCATCTGAGAAACTCCGAGAAGGATTGACATTTTCATCTTCAGCGAGTTCAAGAACGGCAGCTCGCTGCGGGTACCATGCCACACAGGATCTAGACCAAATGGATAAGTGTCCCGGACCTTTATCAAACCAATTGTTGTAGCCTCGCTGAACATAGAGCATAAGAGAAATACGAAAAATCTCAGAACCGCAAAGTTTTTTACAGGCTACTAATAAGCTTTTGTATTTATATAAATCTAAACTTTTGGAACTAGTCGGCATACCTGCATGAGGCATCACGGCAATCATATGCTGACGGAGCAAACAATGGGTATGGAATAGAGAAGAACTCGTTGTAGATTAAACCAGTGTATATTGAGAAGAGTGACATCATCAGTATAACGTAACGGCCACCAAAAGCCATTTCCATGATATCCCCAAGTTTCTGTTGTCATGTCAAGAAGCAACGATTGAAGAGTTAGCATCTAATACTTGCAAGAGCAAAACATCAACAATTAATTAAAATAGACTATAATATGCTCTTTCGAATTGTCAACTGAGTTTCCTATGATTTCATATTTGCATGCAACTCCAAAAAGAAATTCTTCTGCTGAGAGATAATTCAATGTCATGCTCTTAGCCAAAACATTGGTTAAATCACTGACTGAGGTATCACCTGGCTGGAAAGTTTCTTTTCTCTCAGTATCAAGTACATAGTTGCAAGCAGTATACATATTCCATGCCCCCAATCACCAAACATAACAGCGAAAAGGAAGGGGAAGGTGACAATTGTGAATACACCCGGATTAGCTTCCTGATACTTGGCAACACTACAGAGTGGTGATCATAAAAGACTGATCAGTGGAAACTATGACAAGACTAAACGCAGTCTACAGCATATTTTGTAAACAGAGTCAGAAGCTCCGGAAAGAGTGAAAGACACTTACCCATATGCATCAACAATTTCCTGGATTGCAGAAGTAAATTTGTTTGTGCGGAAATAAGTTGGTGGCAGCTCTTTCGTCCTCAGAACCTGGAATATTGATCCAACTTGAGAATTGGAGTCAACTGCAGCACGCTGTAATGCATCTTGAATCTGCACAAACAAGACCTTATTTTACTAAGTATTCAGAAACAATCGTGCAATTGGCAGTGCAACAAAATGAACAACTCACTTCTTTTGATGCAAAGACAGGACTCCAGCCTTCAGCCACAAGGCACTTCTTAGTCACATCAAGACTAAGCATGTTCAGTGTATGATAGATAGCTTTCTCTTTGCGTACCTGCAATTGGTAAATAAAAACTTGACTTCAACATGCATGTATTAGAACAGATGGGTCTCAATACAGAAGGCTCAACATTGATCTACACAAGATAATACCTTGAGGTTCCATAGCTCAAATTTATCTCCAATGGTCTGCAACAAAATGTTACGTTGACCTAACCCAGCATCTATGGTGGTTTTAAGCTCTGTTAATCGACCTGAAACCTATAATTTTGTTTAAGAATTAAACATGGTTAGACAGTTTCGGGGTTTAATTATCATACCATTATATGGGGTGTCATGATGAAACTGCTATCCTATGATACACCATCACATGGATGCAAACCAACTTTAAAACTAACAGGCACACAATTTCAGTACATCAAAACATCATGTTCTCTATGCATTAGCTTTTATCGGACATCTGAGTACCAACATATACCCAAAATTTTGTTATCATCTATAACTCATGTCCAAAGAAAGCCATGCAAAAAGAACATACAATGAAGTAAGAGATTTATCACAACAACAACAAAAATGGAATATTTACCACACCTATCAGCAGGAACATTCACAAGAAAGATAATGCATACCTCAGTTATCATTTGAGCGTGTTTTCCAAGGTCCTCACTGAAAGGATAACGATTGGCCCCAAAAGCTTCACATATTTTAAGAATTTTGCTTTTTGCTCTTTCCCCGGAATAGAAGACAACAAAAACATTTTTCTCAGCCTGCAATTTTTTTGAAGTTACAAAGTCAATTTCGAATTGAGACAGAGAAAACTAAATTTGGTTTCTAAGATCAGTACTCCACATGTTAAACAGACTTTTGGCTCTGTAGATCAAAAAGATAAACCACATAGGCAGTTCTGTATTTCAAATATATAGCAAGTGCATATGAGAGCATTCCAAAAGGAAAGAAAGCAACTGAACTCCTATCTCACGTGTAAGAACTTACTTCCTGTGTCTAAGAGAATTGAAGAGAAAAGCAGAAGCATCTAACCTTCTCCCCAGAGCTAGGATCAATGACCGGCTCCTCAATGACAGTCTGCCGAATGAAAGACGTTGCCCCTAGTAGCACGGAATAGAATCCTCTCGAACACCATCGACTTTTCACGAGGCACTAATCCAGTGAGAAATCCAAGCTTTACTTGCTTTGACGAATCAATGGACTTCTCCTGTTTAAAAGGAACTATCGTAACTGTTGGTAACTAAACAAGATATTATGAAAAAACTTTAAATAGGCGAATAGCTGCATCTGCCGTACTTCCTGCAACAAAGGAGACTCTAGCAGATCTTCACCCGCTTGTTGTGATTCTGTCTCTCTCTGTTGAGCCGTGGCACTTCTATGAGCAGAAGAAAAGAACTCACCAGCCTGAAAATATCACATACATATAAATATATAATTATCAGAAGCATACTTAAGTTCTCCTAACGGAAAATAAAGACTTGTGCGAGTTGTGACATCCGTAAATGAAGACTTGCAGACAGATAATTACAAATCTTATACTCAAAACATACTACTCCTTGTGTAATCCAACATAACATCTTCAAAGCCCAGAAGCCAGAACCAAGAAAAGTTGAAAACATATACCTTCTGAAGAACCAACTTGTACTCCATAAGTTCATTATAGGATCGCTGCAACTTGTCATTATTAGCATTGATTTCAACAAGTTCAGCTTCTAGCTCTCCAAGCTTTACCTGACAAGCCAGAACGAAGAGAGAACGTATATCCATGAGTTGATTAGAAAACATGACATGGAAAATGAAAAGCATGTATCTTCATTTTACCTCTACATCATCCAAGTCAATATCATTTTCTTTCTCTAGCATCTCATTGGCTAAAACTCCTGCTTTTGACATTTGATCCTTGAAGAAACGTATTTTCCTTGCCATCTCTCCACACCTTTTTATCTTATTCCGTGAAAAAACGAGAGAAAAAATTATGATAACTTTAAGATGTACATTTCTAAATTGCATAACATTCCTACACAGTCACATAAACATGGATTTACCTGAGCTGCATAAGTACGTTGAAATGGGCTCTTCTCTGAGTTAAGCTGAAATCAACATTTAAAAAAAAATGGTTTATAAGAAGAGAACTATTCACAACAAACGCCAAAAACCATTGACCAAAAATCTGTGATGATGAAAATCTAAATCTCATCATCTCTTAAGATCTGATAACCAAACGAAACGCCAAAATAAAAATGATTCACAAAGGGAAAAAAAAACAAAATCAGTAACGAAAACCCATTCAGGCGCGTAGATTTTAGTCCTATGACAAACACAAAACTATGGCGCCAATTAGATATTTCGTTAAACGATCATCGAGAAAGAGATAGAAAATGATTACGCACGTCTTTGAATTGGACGAGTCCGAGATCCCCAAGGTAAGAGACGGTAAGATGAGCCGATTCCATGGGAACAATGAGTTGAACAAGCTGCATCGGCTCTGAACGCATCAGATCCATCGGCGGACAACAACCACCACCGCCGCTTTCCCCCATCGTGATACTTCTCCGCCTTCTTCGTCGATGAACTCCCCCTTGTTTATTGACCAGACAATAAAAAAAAAATGTATGACGATAATGTCAGCGATGATGAGGAAGAGCTGTAATTATTATTGTTTGTCTGCCTAGTCCCCATCATCGCGTTATTTTGGACTCTGATTGAAATCGAGCGGGCTTATTGGTATGGGCTCACATTAAATTGGGCCATACCAGTCACAATCGTGATATACTTTTAAAAATGGACCCTATTGGCCCATTAGTGATAATACCCAATTAAGAACCGCCATTTTTGTTTCCATAGATTTTCTTCTTCCTTTTTTGGGACAAAGGCATATACAAAAACACAAACAGATATTTCAAGAAGCATATAACAATTGAAGATGTTAATTAGGAGAAATTTTAATGAGCAATTTGTAGGAAAACAATTTTTTTCTCTGCAAAATTAATGATAAATGGACCACATAGATTCAAAAGATTTTTCATTCAAAGAAACAAATAAGAAAACCAATGCGGGATTATGCATATTAATATACACTGAGATCTACGGAACTTGGACGGTCAGGATTGAAAGAAGCAAGAAACATGTCAGAAGATGGTCCACGAACCATTGTTGGAATTAGACAAAAAGACAAACAATGTATTAATACCTAACGCATGAAAATTGACGGCAATATAAATCCACCGACTGAGAAGGGAAAATATATTAATGTGGCAATTTAGAGATCAAAGGATGGTATTAAGTAGCTGAAATAAAAGGATAGTATAGTGTTAACAAAGAGTTCGAGTAAGCTATGTAATTTAGTAAGTTACCAATCTTTTTACAGTGAAACTTTAGTGCATAACAATCTAAATGAGGAAATAATTAGCACTAATATAATAGAAGGACAATAACATAGATGAATGATTAGAGCTTTGTTTCTTTGTATAATAATTCGAATACACTAGTGAATGATTGATTGATGGTATCAATTCGTTGGTAAAGGTCCCATGTGTACTATATTTTTTAAAAGGGAATGTTGGAAAAGTGCCAAGAAACCTTTTCAAAAAGTGCACTAGTACTACTGCATCCATGTGATTTTTTTTTTTTTAACACTCGAACTTGTACTTTATTGTATTATCCAAATGGGCTATACTAGTGTTTATAGACAAACGGACTAGAAGGCCCAAAGAAAAACCGAGTGCATATTTCGGATAGAACCGAAACAGAAAAGTCCAAACAGACTTTTTGGGGGAGTAGGGTTGGGGACGCGTCATCACTTCAAGATGCCCGTCATGCAAGAACTCCGGCAACTCAGAACGGTTTTCGCATCGCTGCCGATTCGCTATAGCTATAGCGCTATTACCGGCCGAGCTCCTCCAGATGGTCGTACCCAACACCGCAGATCGATGTGCAAGCGTCATCCACCTCGTCGGAATTGATGAAGTCTCGGCGCTTCAGGAACGTGTTCCGAAACGGAGAGAACCAAGAAAGTGAAACATAAAGTTAGCCCAGTCAACTTGATTGGGTCATCAAACCATCGCCCTAAACGCTCAACAGACAGAAGGAAGAACAAAGAGGTCATCGGCAGCATGATAGGCGGAACGGTGGAGGAGATCGGAAAACCGGAATCTATCCGATAGAAACCACCGGGACATATGCGGGAACAAAACTGTCAGAACTTCCGAGATAACACAGAGACACAAAATCTCGACTTGAACTTTTTCCCTCTGAAAAATTAAATTTGTGAAGAGGGAGGAAAGGTTGATGTCGAGAGAGAAATCTCTCTCTAAAAGAAGAGAGAGAAACCGTATACTATAAAGTCCACGCATCCATGTGATTTAAGATCTATAACTTCTTTATAAATCTCTAGTTCTTTACAAAAATAGCAAAAATACATGAAAATAAATATTCATTTTATACATTTATTTCGTCTTTTTCATCATTTTATACATCATATAGGTTGATTATATGTTTTGAATATTGTGAATAGGGGAAAGATTCGAGAGAGATCATCCATATCTTCTTACTTTTTGTCAAACCATATCTTCTTCCTCTTAAAAGTGTTTTTTGTCGTCTTATACCTGCTAAATTATTCATTATCCAACTAGATCGGATCCACTCTTATAAAATAATGTAATATATTTGTGATACCAAAAGAAATAAAAATCATTTAATTCAGAACAGTATGGCCGACATGACTGCAAAGCCTGCATGATTATTGATCCCTTTATAGCATTAGGACTCAGGAGATCATATATATCATGTCAATAATATCAACCATAATTTAACGTCAATTTATAAAGATCTATGAGGTACTAATTACGATCAAACATTATATATGTACCATTAAAATTGGAACTATATAGAAGAACCAAGACCGAAGTCTAACAGAACCATGTTTTCTTAAGTTTTGTAGCTGTGATGCTTTTAAATGAGTCATCTAATCAAGTTCAATATTTCTTCGTTGTTGTTGTTGTTTATAATGGTGATGTTCGAGCAGATACTAAGCTATAACCAGTGTTTGAGTTGGATGATCAGTTGAAGTTCACAAAGTTATGGTTCGTTAGGTTGAAGTTCATACGGTGTTTGTTGTGTTGTGAAGATTATAAATCGATTTAGGTTCAATATTATTAATCATGTGATTCAAACTAATACATACATGTATATAAAAAGAGCGGCTAACGTAAAAACAAAATAAAAGGGCGTAGATATATATACACATGGATGATGGAAGACAAAAGCTGGCATGAAGAGCTGGCCATTTGTCAAATTCCCCCACCTTCCTTATTTATTTTTAATATACTTTAGTTTATATAATTTCTCCACATTTTTAAAATCATTTTTTGTCGTTACTATTTATTAGAAAATTAAGTAGCATCTGACAGAAAAAGATGAATGAATGAATTATGAATATAGTAGACCAAAAAGATTGTATACAACTCCACTTTTGCACTTTTTCTTCCATCGACAAGGCCTACAAGGAAGGTTCCCCACATCTATGTCTTTAACAACATATTTCCGTAAAAAAAAAAAAACCTAACTAACTAAGCGAGATTATCATTTTTCCTTGTACTTTGTATAGTTACACCATAATTTCATGTTTAAAATAACACAGAAAATTAGTATATTAAGTTAATAATTACTTCAAATAAGTAAAGTACAAATTTGACAAGAAATTTATGTAATAGTTCAGTTAGTTGAGTAGTCTTTTTTTACAAACTTCTCATCTAAAAAATAACACATAATTGAGTCATCCATTTCATTGTAATTATTTTATATAGGGCAAATCGCAAAAATAACACAAAAACATGCATTATCGTAAATATAGTAACAAGAAAAGAAAAAATCACAAAATAACATTTATTAAAGGGATAAGATAAAATTAACCCTAACTCAAAACTTTTAAATACTAAATTCTAAACTCTAAATATTAAACATTAAACCCTAAATAATAAATCCAAAACTTTAAATACTAAACCATAACCCTAAATAATAAACCATAAACCTTAATTTATATAATATTATAAAAGTTATTATAATCAAAATAATATTTAAAATGTCAATTATTTTTTTGATGCTATATTTATGATAAAATATATTTTTATGCTATTTTATGTCTTTTCTCTTTTATATATACACGGTTTAAAGAAGAAGAAAAATCCCCTAAAAAAATCTTAACCAGACCAAATCGGGGGTGAAAAAAGTCAATATGGGGAAATTCAAACCAAAGGAGAGAGTAGCTAGCAAGAAAGCGAGAGGAAGAGTTAAAAGAAAAAGACAAAGGAAACCTAAGGGCATCTCCAACCCACCTCTATATTTGCCTAAACTCTATTTTAGAGGCAAATCTACTCCAACCCACCTCTATTTTCACCTCTAAAATAGAGATCTCTATTTTTTCCTCTATATATAGAGGAACTCTATTTTTTCCTCTATAATAGAGGTGAACTTTTTAATTTACAAATCAGTCCCTTAACTTTCAAATACTTTTATTTATGACCAAAATAATTAAATATTAATATTTTAATAACTAATAATATAAAATTAATAAATTATAATTATAATATTTTAATAACTAATATATAATTTAAATAATATTATAAATTTATAATTGTAAAAATAAATAAATGGGCTAAATTGTAACTTTTATAAATAAAAAGTGTTATTAGTAAAATAAAAAAAGAATATTAAAGAGAATATTCTTTTTTAGTGGAAAATATAGAGGAATACATTGGAGCAAAACCCATCTCTATTATAGAGTTCCTCTATTTTAGAGGTAAAAATAGAAGAATACATTGGAGATGGTCTAAGCTACTTATCTATAAAGCCAACTCATTATTCTTACCCTTTTTGCCCACACTCATACCCCATCATCTATATACACTCACCCCACATCAATGGCTTGACAAACACTATTTATAATATAGTACTGGTCCAAGGATCCAAGTTGTGAGAAAGATATTAAGTGAGAAGCCAATCTCTTGGGGAAAAAACAAAATATTTTCCAGAGAGGAAAGAAAAACACTCTTATTAGAAAATTTGTAAACATTCTGAAACATTTTCTGGAAAATTTGTGGGCTTTAGATACGTTAGTATTGATGAAATCTGGATTTCATAAAACGCTAGGTCGTTTTTTCTCTCTGAGTTTTGCTTGTTGGTTGGTGAGAAAATGATTTATTTCCCTGGAAAATTGTTCCAACTTTTACTTACTTTCCTGAAAACTCTGAAGTTTCACTCAATTTTTGAGACAAATTTAAAATCACGATCTCAGAAACAGGACAATGATTACACAAATTCTTGATAAATTATTTGGTCACTATTCAAAATTAGCTAATTAACCAATTGAAACAATTTAAGTACTACAATATTAAATACTTTCTTCTTTGGGAAGGTGAAGCCGTAAAGAAAAAGATATTTAAAGAATAGTAGTACTTGTTTTGCCTTTCTTTAAATAAAAGAACAAAAAAGCAATATCCTTTTCAGAAAAGGTCGTGTAAAAAGGGTCAAATCTTGAAAATAAATAGAATGATACATATATTTTTTTAAAGCTATATATTTGGTTATCTATGATTAAATGGTATTAAAACTTGTATCCATATGACAGGAGAGACGAGCATTATTATTTTGCCAAGAAGACAGAGCAATACTATGCAGAGAGTGTGACATTCCAATACATCAAGCTAATGAGCACACTAAGAAACACAATAGATTCCTCCTTACCGGCGTCAAGATCTCTGCCTCTCCATCCCCGTACCCGAGAGCCTCCAATACTAACTCCGCTGTGGCATTGGGCCGGGCCAAAACCCGACCCAAAACGGTGGAGGTACCGAGTTTGGCCTCCAGTGAGGTCTTGACAAGTTCTCCTTCGATGACTACAAGCAATTACTATTACGGGATAGAAGAAACGTATCATCAAGTGAGCAGCGATTCGGGTTCTGGATCGGGTACGGGCAGTATATCAGAGTACTTGATCGAGACATTACCGGGTTGGAGAGTGGAGGATTTGCTCGAACATCCTTCTTGTGTCTCCTATGAGGACAAGAATAACAATGAGTCCTATAGGGTTTACGATGGTTCTTCTCAATACAATCATCAAGGGTTTTGGGAACAAAAACCCTTTTCATAAACCTTTTGTTTTTGGTTGGAATCTTGTCTTTTCTTTTTGGTTGGGGTTTTTAAAATTACGGAACCAAACCAACTTGTTGTTCCTGTTTTTTCCCTACTTATTGTTTTATATTCAGAAAGAAATCGTTTTACTTTTGTCAACAGAGATCGTAACCGAGATTTATGTCGTCAATTCCTTGACTCGGTTAGTTAGCCTTTGAATAACATGTAACAAGTAAACTATGGATGTCCTGTTTTGATGACACCAAGGTTGATCCAGGAACCTCGTATAGTACTAACGGACAAATACCTTTTGACAAATGGGAATTTGCAGTGATAAATATATAATAAGCATAGACATATTACATACAAAAACTAGTTTTAAAAAAAAGAATCCCAACCTGTTCGTCTCTTAAAATATTTAGCAACAGGCTTCACCCAGAGTTACTGAGACCTGCAAGACCATCCAACTTGATCAATAGTTACATCTTTTTGTACTTTATTCTTACATCTGCAAGATCATCCAACTTGATCAATAGATTGCAAAACAAATTGTACAGTGAATCTTACGACCCATGATATTGCAAAAGTATTCCAAACAAATATCAGCTGAACCTAATAGCTTAAATGGATTTAACTCAGCTTTTTGTTTCTATACACTGAAACCTAATAGCTTAAATCGATTAAACTCAGCTGTACAATTTTGACAGAATAACCAAAAATTTACCAAACTCGTCCAAGCTAGACTTTCAGTTTCAGTATGTTTCCTACATCTTATAAATCTAAAAAGGAACCCACAATGGAGTGCAACATAACTACATTTTGTATTCACACTTGCAAAAAGGTACCTTTGATTTTGCCTTGGTCAAGACGGAAACGCAAAGAGCCGATCAGAGATCTTTGTGCGGCAGATTGGGCATTCAGAGCAAGCGAGGGAACAGGATTTACATACTGTAAACAATTAAACATCAATTTAGTTAGAATTTGTTTGAGAAAGGAGGGTTTCATGGAGATGATGTTGTGACTTACAGCAGAAATGGCGGCAAGGGAGTAGAATTGCTGCGGTGGGAGTCTCGAAACACACTTTACAAATGTGAGAGTTTGCGTCTCCATTCGCTTGCGATTTCATCTCTTTCTCCTTCATTTCTTGCATTCGTGCCTGTCTCATTGTAACAAGATCTTGTTAAAATATAAGTGAAGGAAAACAATGTAGATAGTCTAGTAAGCTCATCTCGTTATATTTACCTTGAGACGAGCAACAAGTGGTTCCTCTTTTGGTGTCTCTTCGGTTTTAGGTACCACTACTACTTCAGGTTGTCTTGGTGCACTCGAGACTTGTCTCTCTTTCAGAACCATGTTGCTTAAATTCTTCTCTATTTCCCTTGCAGGGTCAGTGGCAGTGCCATTGACTGCAGACAATGCACCATTGTCTTTCTTCAACTTGGCAACAAGTACCCACATGTTTGCCAAATCGTTTTCTAAAGCTTCCTCTCTTCTCTTTGATTCTTCTGCTTTTTTCCTGTATTCGTCTTCTATGAACTCTTTCTCTGCTAGTGCAGACTCAAGAGCCGCCTCTCGCTGTTTCCTTGCTTGCAACTCAATTTTCAGATTTTCCGGGTCAAGATTCCATGAGTCAAACTCATCTCCACTTGACCTACCTGAAGAGATCCTTCCCTTTCTTCCTGACCTTGGCCCGTCGTTATACTTGCGAGTATTAACTCCGTTCATGGGGTTACGCGTTTGAGCCAAGTCTCTTGCAGCTGCTAATTCTTTGTCTAGCTTTGTGTTTTGTAGTGATAGTTTTGTTACTTCACTAGCCAGATTTTTCAGCTCAACAGCAGCAGCAGAGGCTAGTTCCTTAGCGTACGAAGCTTCTTCAGCTAGTTTTTGATTTTGTACTCGTAAACCACTGTTCTCTTCCACGATCTGGACATGTTCTAGCTTCAACTTTTCATTCTCTATCTCCTACATAGAAGACATAAATATCCATGTAAGAACGAGAGACAAAATTTAATGTAAGTATAAAGAAAATATCATATTTCCAATAAATGTGTTGTCTATGTTACGTGATATTTAGCGTGCAGGTATTTACTGGGATAGATTTACCTGCAACTGTATTTTCCTTTTTAGTTCGTCTGCATACTCTCCAGATACCGCGTTATCGGAACAAGATGGTGCGGTTTTCTCACTAGATACTGCTTTCAAACGTTGCTCTAGAAGATTCACCTTTTCATGTAGTTCTTTGTTCTCGGTGCACTACATTGTTGGAAAAAGTGTGGTAAGAAGCGATTTTTCGTAGAAAAAATGTTGAAAGGATGAATGAATTAAAAAGCAAGAAGAATGGAGTAAAAAAAAGATGAGAATAATGCACAACTTCAAATTAAAAAAAAAAAAACATGCTACCGACCTTTTCCTGTAGTTGTTCTTGGAGGATGCAATTATCTGCTGATTTGATCTGTGCCACAGGTAGAACCAAGTTACACTAAGAATCTTTTGATTTGGCTCTTGTAGTAAGCAAGTCTGTATTTTCAATATAAAGAATAAAATTTCACCTCTAGTTCAAAGCTCTTCTCATTGCACTGAGACATTAAACTCATAACTTTCTGAAAACAGCAAAATAACATAATATATTAGCTGAAAGGGTCCAAGATCATGTTCTCGCAGTGAAGGAGATGTGGAGGTTAAATACCTGTTGCATCTCAACCAACGATGCGTTGGCAATTGAAGCTTCACCACTCTCAATAATGAGCTGTTCTAAAGCCCTCATTTGTCTTTGCTTCTCTAGAATCTCGCATTCCAGATTCTGTATCTGCATGTAATAATTTATTAGGTTTGTTACTTAAGTGAAAGTTAAATGAGCCATTTCAAGTAGACAGTCAAATACTATTTGAAAAATCACAAAATGTATCTCTGAAACATATTTTTAATGGCAGATACAAATAACAGAAAGTATCTTTACCTGAGTTTGTGAGTTTTCCGGATCATTTACGGACTGATCCACCAAACGCTTTAGTGTGCTCGTACTGAAAGCTATCTCACCAGCAAGCATCTTAACTTGTTCAACAAGAAGGTCGATTTCATCGGGAGTCATGACACCCTATAAAAAGCCAATATCCCACAACTATTAGATGCCATTTCTGACAACCAATACAAACTTTGGGTAATTTACTCACTTCTGCACCCGGCGAGTTTTCGCCATTCAACTTGCTGGAAGATCTCCGGTGGTTAAAACCTAAAGAAGCATCTGATACAAGAGCCAAGGTCGAAGATGGAGACCCCAGGTTATCATTATCCAAGAGCAGAGAATCCAATTTCTGAAAAGCAAAGAAAAAAACAAAATGAACCATTGTGTTTTGAAACAGCTTCTGGGATAGGCAGCAACATGCAGCAGTAGAGTAAAAGAACATATTGATAAATTACTTTGCCCAGAAAAAGAAAGAAGCTTTGACCAAATAAAATCGAAATTAATTCAAGTTAAATGAACAAAGCCAACTATTTCCAAAAGTTATTCCATGGGTAACAAACTAGCCGAATCACTTAAACTATCAACCACTCTGAAGAATTTATAATTTCGACATATCACAATCCTATCTTTATCACTGGTTTGAACAGAAAACTTACATCATCTTTGCCCGCAGAGAGACTGCGTTGGTGAGTGGATACATCACCCAAATATCCAGGAATAGAATTCTTGGTAGAGACGAGTATGAGCTTGGTAAGCTTTTGGATTCTGCTCATTAGAGCTGCTTTGGCTTCTTCTTCTTCCTCCAATCTTGATTGCATTTTCACTTGACCTTCTTCTAACTGTTATAATATATAGATAGCTAGTTCAGTCACTGCCTTTGGAACACATAAAAATATATTCAGGATAAAGGTGGTCTTGAGGGAAGTCAAAACCTGTTGCTTTAAGCTCATTAACTCTTCGTGACTGACACCAACAAGCATACCTCTTCTTAGCTGATCAAGTTCTAGTTTGAGAATTGAGATCTCTCTTTGATATTTCTTAATTAGTGACTTCTCATCTATAATCTGCTTTTAGGACGTGAAAAAGTAATCATTAAGCAGAAATTCAAGCTTGTATACCCTTACTAAAGCAAAGCACTATATTGTAAAACTTGCTAAAAATAACCTGATTGCGTGAAGCATATATTTCTATACTCTTTGCTCTGCTGGCGAATTTCAATGTATTATGAGTTTCCTCATTACTGCTTGACGCGGGAGTAATTGTACATATGAGCTAAAATTAAGAAAACGAAATACTGAATTAATTTCTCTGTTGCTGTGGTAATTAGTGTGACTGCAATGCTTAGTGCTTACTACATGTATATAGCAATAAAAAATCCTGAGAGAGTCAACCATGGAAAACAAATATAGAAGACCAATATAATGAAATGGGAAATATTTCACCAGAGACAATAAGAGTCTTACCGAAACATGCCCATGACCACTTAATGATGATTGCAGAAGACGAGTTAGCTTAGAGTCACGATATGGAATGTGAGTTGCCTTACCCTCACTAAGTTTCCCAATCACCTTCATAAATAAAACCACAAGCAATCATTATAAGTAAAAAAAAAATACAAAAGGGACGACATACTACTAAAAAAGTCAAGCATCAAGAAATACTACAACTAGATTAATGAAAAATAGAATGTACTAAGAATCCTAGGTATATTCCCAGAAGAACTGCAAATTCTTTAGTGCCACCAATGGGATGTGGAAGCTAACCGAGTTGTTCTTATTAGCAAGTTCAGCATTATGCAGTAACAGTGTCTTTGATTGGCATGCCATCATTGCATATTAAGAAACAGATAAGGACACCTCCGGATTAAGAAAAGAAACTTACAGTTCCAAGAGTTAGAAGACTCTTGTTGATGTATGAACCCTCCTTCCTCCTCAATCCAGTTGTTTCAGTTTTGGAACTCTCGGATCCAGCCAAGTCAATCAAATTCTAAACAAGAAAAATATAGAGTTAGGGCCCCTCCTGACAAGTAAAAGATTTTATACAATAACTAAACGAAGAAGCACTTACGAGTTGAGAAAAAATAACTCCATCATATTCATCTCCAGTAGCACTACTTTCAATCATCTGTAAACAGATACAAATTTGACTTAAAACATGTAGTAAAGACTAAAGACACTTGAAAGAACAAACAAATAACATGCAGAGACACTGAGAAGAGAGCAAAAAATTAACACTATGACAGGTTTGGAGCTTGAAGACATACCAGTGTAAATAAAGTGTGACTTCTGCTGCTCATCAAATTGAAATTATTTGAACCAACGTGGCGATGTTCTGCCATTGAAACAACAGCAATATTAAGGAGAGGCGGAAGGGGAAGAGTTCAGAAAATCAAGACATGTTTAGAGGCAAGTTTTATAATTACCTTCTCCAGCTGCAATGAAGGATAGTGCGTGACCAGGAGACAAAACAACTTCTTCCTTGATACCCTCAACATAAGTGCCCTAGAAACAAATATTACACTATACTTAGCCAAAATAATAAATACCACAGGAAGGATGCAATGTGAATCAATATATAAGTGACATCAGTATCTTGTGGCTCGAAGCTAATTCGTTCTCAAATATTCTATTCAGACCACGATGCTATACACTGGCACATGTGTGTGAGAGATATGAAGAAAGCTAAGAATTCTATAGTGGTTAAAGCAAACCTGGGAATCTTCTCTAACTCGTAAATTTTGGCCTGTTGGATCCAGTAAATCATTTATCACCTGAGACATGGATAGTAATCAGATAAAACTGTCGACAGATCAAACAGACAAACACTCAAGTAGAAGCAAAAAGGTGATGACTAACCATCCAAATTTATATATCTTTCAGGTAGTTTAGTTCTCAGTGATAAGGTATAAGAGCAGGAAAAAACAAATCCCAACCTAAAAGATTACTTTTCAGGGCCTAGCGAGTTATATATCAAGGATAGAAAGTTCCACTAACCTCATTGTATATTTCAAGATATGAAACACGGAGCAGGAACTCCCTTCCTGGAGTCTGAGATATAATGACGCAGCCAATTAGGGAACACGAATTCATACGAGAAAAAAAGACGTGATAGGATGAGAAAAGACATTAAGACCACTTACATCCTGGATGATACTGAATACGTCTTTAATTGCTAGCGGTATGATCCCGGGAGATTCTTGATCACCCTATGCACATTGCAAAGGAACCAATGGCAAAACGAAAACAACATCAGATAAATACTCTACTTGTTTGGACGGAATTTGATATCCAACTGTTCAGGCAGCTACTTCACTAACGATAAGCATGACCATTCAAAGAACCATCAGCTATAAATGATGTCAAGTGGTCTTTGTATGGTATCTTTTGCTACCATGTAAACTTTTTCAGAGAACCATTCAAAGAACCATCAGCTATATGTCAAGTGGTCTTTGTATGGTATCTTTTGCTACCATGTAAAAATTTTCAGTAATCCAGAACAACCAGCAGATACTGAAGGAGAATCAAGTTGCGAAATAGATCCCGAAATCATCGTAAGTGTGTTTTGAGAATAAAGAAATCAGAGAGAAACATATATAAGGGAACCAAAAAAAAAACTCCTTACATGCATAGTATGGGTCTTTCCACTGCTTGTAACACCATAAGCAAAAACGGTTCCTGTCAAATTCCCAAACCTGAGTCAGAAAATTTGTTGCAGGTAATACTAACTTGGAGACCAATTGGTCAAGCTGAATTTTGCAGCTATGTTCCTTACCGTTAACACCTTCCATCGCTGCCTTAACTACTGGTCTTGCAGCTACGTCATATACATCCATAGTATTTGCTTGTGGTCCGAAAACTTTATCTGACATCGACAAATTTGGAAGAATAATCACTCAACACTAGAATCAATATGCTGGAAAAAAACTGATATGATCACACAATATATATCTCATTCTCATCCAACAAATAAAAAAATTGAGTTGAACCCAATACCGAATGCATAAGCTGTGAGAGGATTGTACTCGTGCCTGACCATCGTATCGCCATCAGGGTACCAAGCAACTTCATCTCCTCTTTGATACTCTCTATCACTGCAAAGAATAAAAAAGAGAAATCAATTTGAATATCCCAATAACTGACCAACTCTTCATTCGAGTTGCATCAATTGGGAACTGTAACCCAGAAAAATCTCAGCATTATCTGCTACAGATCTGGTCTAAGGCTATCAGATCTATTATACCTCAATGGTCGAAAACGAACGGTGACGGAAATACTATCCCGCTCAGAGCTAATAGTCTCCTCCATAGGCTCACCGAGAAGCTCCTCTGACGGGTATGGGACAGACGATCCAGTTCCGAAGCTCGAGGAGCCCATTAACCCCGAGTCTGAGAAGGTGCGACTAGGCGTCATAGATCGGGAGCCGATTCCGCCGCCTGAGTTAGCAAATGAAGAGGCAGAGGTGGAGCAGGAACGGGGAATGAGACGGTTGGTAAGATGAGAAGAAGAAGTGGAAGAAGCTGGACTTGGTGGTCTATGGTTGGAGAAGGGAGAACTGCTCCTAGTTTTCGATGAAGATGAAGCCATCCACTAACCTAGAAACTCGTGTGGAGGTCAACTCGGGCGACTCGGTCCCGGATTCGGTGAGAAGAATCAACCAATAAAAGAAATACTTCCGAAAGAAGATGCAGAGAATGTGTCAGTTGGAGCTCACATGGCTGGAGACAGAATAAAGCATTGTAACCTCCTTCTCTCTCCTTCTTTCGATTGGGTTTTGTTGTTGCTACTAGATGGTAGAGAGAGAAGGTGAGACCATAGAAGAGAGAGAGATTGTTACGTCTTCTTTAAGCGAAGGCACTGTAGAGAGAGAAACGAAGAAGATTGAATGGATCTCTCTCTCTCTCTTCTTCTTCTTCCTGGGTGAAGAAACGAGGAGGCTGAAAACTCAGATTTTGAATTTTGTATTTTTTCTGTGCCTTTCCAAATATACATTAATTAATTAATATGTGGTAGTTGAAAATAATTTAGGGAGGAGAACGACAAAAACAACAAATTTGGGGTCGAAAAATAATAAAATACTTATACTATTGAAGACCACCGTATGACCGAGACTAGTGAAAAAAGCGCGCACCATTAAAAATGTTTTTCAAGCCACGAGACGAGCGGGAATAACAATGGGCTAATGGCTGACCCATATACAATAACAAAACATCATTAAAAAATAGACATAAAGTTTATTTATGTGATCTCAAACCAAATTGTTTTGTTTCATTTATTTTAGTAATGAAATTAAATCGAGTTTCTTTCGGTCGAGTAATCATATTTTTAGCTCGACATAGTGCTTAAGCAGTATCATGTCATGTGGTGTTTCCTTAACTTATAATAGCTATTATTATTGACAATAATTGGAAGGTGTCTTGGCCTCTTGGGAACATGTAAATTTGTATGATATTTCTGACAAACTGGGTGATGTTTTCGTAAATTATACGACATAGATTTGTAGAAAAATGTATTGAATTAAAATACACGAATGCGATAAATACAGAGTGGCTGCTTCTCGAAGCTAAGTAGTTGTCGCTTTTTTAGCTTCGTTGCGCAGCTGGCTCTCACGTGCCATGTGGTGTGTGACCTTTAAATTCAATACGTGGTGTTAGTGTAAAAGCAAAAAAGAATTGCTGTTAGAAAATTACTATCCTTCAATGGAAATTAATTACTTAGGGTAAACGATCATACATTAAAATATTCCATGTTTTTTAAGCGTTACATTCTCTGATTTGTGTCGGTCCGTATCAATTTATTTTTATTTTTTTGGTAGTGAAGGGTTGCAAGAAAAAGGAGAGTGTCATTGCGCCCAAAAAAAAGAGAATTGTCGTTTTATATTGGGTCGTAACGGGCCTAATTTGGCCCTTTCTACAACGTCCCGGAACAACCACGGCGCAATCTGTACCGTTAGATGGGCCTGGGCCTAATTATACTGTATAAAATTGTTTATAAATTCTGGAGGGTCACAGAAATCAATTAGAGTGACTGCAATGGCGAGAGTAACAACGCCATCGTCTTCTTCATCGACTCATCTTATCCACAACCTTCTCCGATTTCCCGAACCACCATCTTCTGTCCATCTCTTCCTCAGACCCTTTTGCCTCTCCGCTTTAATCTGTCAATCCAGCCACAATAACAAGCCTCGCTTTCAATCATTCTCTTCAAAGTCGTTTCCTTTTCCTTCTACTTCCTCACTCATAGCGAAATCCTTCTCTTCCATAGATGAGCCAGATCTCAGAGAAGACGAAGAGAGCGAGGAAGAAGATTACAGCGCAGAAGAATACGAAGAAGAAGAAGATGAGCTGGACAGTGGAATGGTTTCCATGAGAGGAAGTGAGGATTCGGAAGCATCTGAGGAAGTTTCGGATATGGGTTTAGGAGATAAAGAGGAGAAAATAGAGAAGATGAAGAAGAAGGCTCGGGGCTCGGCTTTGAAGTTGTCGATAAAGGAGAAGAAGGAATTGGCTTCATACGCGCATAGTCTGGGTGACAAATTGAAATGTCAACTCGTAGGAAAATCTGGTGTTACTGAGTCAGTGGTTTTCTCCTTCCTGGAGACTCTGGAGAAGAACGAGCTCTTAAAGGTATCAGCTTTTTTTGCTCTCTGTCTGTGAATTCACCAAATTGTGGTAGCGTTTTTTGGTGTTCAAAACTTGTGCCTAATGAGATGACTGATGAGGAGTGGAATCAGTTTCCCCCCTAAGTTAGCGGTATAAGGTTTAGAAAGTGATGGTCTTTGTTGGATTTTTGGTTCATGTGTTGATCTTAAGGTCTGAAATGAGATGAAAGTTGGATCATTCTTCCTGTGATTGTGTTACCTATGGCAATATGTTTTTTTAAGAGGAATGTTGTTGTTTGGTTGATATATGAAAATGGATGCAGGTGAAGATACGGAAGACATCTCCAGAGGAGCTAGAGGACGCGGTTAGGCATTTGGAGGAAGCTACAGGTTCAGTTGCAGTAGGGCAAATCGGGCGGACAGTGATATTGTATCGGCCTAGTCCCACCAAAATGAAAGCAGAGGAGAAGAAGAAGGAAGTGGAGAGAATGTCTATAAGAAGAAAACACAAGTTCACAAACTCTAGACCCACTAGACCTTTTGTAAGATAAATACCGCTTGTTCAAGCCTCTTTCCTGGTATCTGGTTTTTACAATCTTTTTCTTCTTTTTTTGGGTTATTACAGAGAAGAGAGTATACAGAGAGACCTGATGGACGTGGACGCAGAGGAGGAAGTAGAGTTGCAACGGCTTGATTTATTGCTCGGTTTGTTTTGTTATCACCTACGACTAGTTCTTTGCTTGTTTTTTTCTTTCAAAACTCAGTTTATATTGTGAGCTTCATAGCTCAATCCTACTTTCTCCTTTGGTGCTTGATATGTATAAAATGGCCAATTATTGGCAAACAAATCATACTGGGACTTAAACTGATCTGATCTTCAAGTGAGTCAGGCCATCCGTGTTAAGTATGCCTCCAGGTGAAAGAAGCCGCCGTAGATACAGACCAAACCGACCCTGCAATTTTTTCAATAACATTTTGGTTAAAATGCATATTGGAAACAAAATGTTACAAATAAGTATGTATAACAAAATCTTTACCCATTGAAATCCGACGAGAACCAACCAACAGCCGATTAAACCATAGCCGCTTCGTGTCACCAACTGTGTCATCATCAGCAACAATTAGGGATGCTCAAATTGAAAGTGTATTCAAAGATTAATAATCCTAATCAGTGTGAAGGCTATGTAAAGTACCATTAGAGTAAGACAGCCAAGAACGAAGCTTGAGCTCATCACTGAGCTGACGAATTTGAGATCACGTCCCGCCTAATAAACAATAAACAAAGTTTAGTTGATTGCCTCTCAAGAAACCATGTGATCAAACAAGAGCTTAGAATATACCAGCAATGTACCCTCCAGCGATACTGTCATAGGCAATACAGACAGCGCCATGAAGAAAGGTATAAGCAATCTATGCATCTGAAAACATATCAAAGAATCAGAATCAGACCAAGTTAGGATCGAAAACACAGAAACAAAAGTTGATTTGAGAAACAAAAACAGACCTGGGTTATGATGACTTTATCATGTGTGTAGACACCAGGAAACAGACCTGGAACCGATGTTCCAATAACTCCCAAGACTAACCCAAGCGTGGCTCCAATAATCATTAGAGACTTAAGCAACGTTCTAGCCTTGGGAAGGTTTCGGTTCACACCATATAACATCTCAGGCATAAATGACTGAGCCGTTTGAGAGAGTGGCTCACCCCATACATTACACATCCTGTACGTCTGAGCCATCACCTATCATAAAACAAACCAGAAAGATAAATATATAACATCAACATCGTAAAGATCTCTGTTTTGTAATGTACTTGATGAGCTGCTAAAACGTGAGTTCCCATGGAGGTAGCACAGTAGATGATGAATGAGTAGAAAGCAATCTTGGAGAATATTGAGATGAAGACTGGTGCTGCGAGTGCAGAGATCTTCCATAGTTCTTGCGGTGTGGGTACCGCAAAGGAGTAAGCATTGTAGCCTTCTTTGTTCAAAGAATCCATCATCATATAAGCTGAAACAACCTATAACCATACAATATGAAATAATCTGCATTTTTATTTACCTTGTACTAGTTTAGGGTTTCACTGTACCTGAGAGACAGTTGTTGCCCAAGCAGCTCCGGCGATACCTTGCCCGAGAAACAAGCATAAGATTGTATCTCCAAGACCGTTAATGACCGTTGCTGCTGCTAATGCCTTGAGAGGTCCCCATGAGTTCTTCATTCCAAGACTGACACAGATTCTCTCATCAGTTGAGCTATACAGAGGCGAGATAATTGAATTTTGAAGCAATATTAATAAGAAGAAAAGTAAAAGAAACCTTGCGCTTTGAGCAACCAATCCAACAAGAATAAAAGGCCACGCTAAGCCTCGAATCTGAATGTATGTATTAGCTGCAGGAACGATCTCAATGTTTTTCACTCTAGTAAAAGCTGCAAAAACTCATAACAAAATTCTAATTACATTTCACTCTCAGATATTAATAGATATATTTGTTTTTGTAGTAAAAAAATGTTTACCAGTAACAGCCCAAGGTCCGAATAATCTTGTCAACAAAAGCATCATTAGTCCACAAACCAATCCAATGAAGAGCAAGACAGAGATCTGATGTTGTGCTTCTTTCTTGTCCTGTAAGAAAACAAGTGTTTCCTTCATTTGTAGTTTTAACTTGGAATACAAGAAACAGTTCAAAAATTTTGAAGAATAAATAACCTGTTTGGCAAGAGAAGTAGCGACCATATTGGATGTAGCCACTGAGAGGAACATGAAGACGTAGCTCATGTGATCGCATAGTACTGTTCCCGGTCCTATTAATCCGGTAAATGTTATTAAATGAATAATTTAAATGTAATTTCCAATGGTTTATAATTTTCAAGATCTCAACAATTATTAGAATTTTATGCGTATGGATCTCAAAGCTGGGTGTAATTTTGACATTAGAATCACGTTACAATTTTCTTTTTAAGTTGGTAAACTAACATAAATCAAAGGATTGGCTGGCAAGATGATTACAATAAAAGATGGCAGATGGGACACTGACCTAACTTATTTTTTTATGTTATTATTATTGGTCTACGACTACATGACAATTGCTGTCATTGCAAAACAGACTAACATACAAAAAGGTTCAAATCTTACTGTCGGGGACCAATCCGGTTCGATTTATAATTGTTTTTAGTGCGGTCGATATTATTTTTTGTATGTCAGAATCCATATTCTCCATATTAAAAACCCTAATATAATCATATAGAGTAACTTTTAAATTATGTAAAAACTAAAATATCTGGGTTTTTAGATTTTGAATGGTAATAGCGATTCAGACTGGATTAGTCCGCGAGCGGTCAAAACCGCTTTTGTTTACAATTCATAATAATTGGTTTACAAAGTTCGGACATAAAAAAGTAAAAGCAGTTCGCTGCGGATTAACTGTGGACTAGTTTTATAAACAAATAAGTGTGGTCCGCAGCGGACTATTGTCCACCTTAAAAATAGAACGGCATTTAAATTAGTCCACTATGACATAGTTACCATTGGAACCCTTAGCAAGTTAATAGAAAAGCGTACCAAGTGCGGCGAGTTCGATGGAGCTTCCTTGGCCGATCACCACCGTGTCGATGAGACTCATTAACGGTCCACAAACCCACATCCCCATCGCCGGACCTGTGAACTTGATGATCTCTTTCATCTGTTCCCATACCGTCTCTTTCACCAGAACCCTTGTCTTCTCCTCCTCTTTTTCTTCTCCCCGATCATTATTGATGCAGTTCCTTGTAACTCGCCCTACTTTGATTTCCCGACGAGTCACCACCGGGTTTCCATGGAAAATTGGAGTAGCTGTGGTGATCGCACTGAGTTTTCTCCGGGTCAGCAACGAGTCTCCACCGAGACAAAGGTTAAGTGGTTGGTGAGATTTAATAGGATTCCGTGGAAAGAAAGGAGAGATAGTGAGTCTTTGGGTTTTGATTATCATTTTGTGTGTGTTGTTGATCGATAAAGAGATGGATCTTCGCCGGGAATCGGTAGTCGCCGGTAATGCACACAGTTTTTGGCGCCTCGAGATTGTATTCAGAGAGAATCGAAGCGAGCGGAAGATCTAATAAGTATTGTACTTACAAACTCTGCTGAGCACGTGCTGTTTTTTATTCTTCTCGAAACAATATGGGAAAATAAATATATATATATATATATATAATATATATATATATATGATTTTTCTGAGAAATTTACAGAAGAAAAATAATTATGACTTTTTCTGGGAATTTTACAGCAGAGATGAGGTGATAATTGTGTATGAGCTCATGTGTTCCATTATTAATCTGTACACTTATTTATTCCCTTGGTGTTGTTGTTGCTTCATTTATAGCTGTCAATTGGGTATTAAGAATTGTATATGTAATCATGTAGATGTACTATGTATATATTATTAGGTTCAACCTAAAATCAATTGGTTATAATCCCTTATGTAGTACTTATAGATTCTTTTAACTATAAATGTGAAACATTATGTCATAATATATATATATATTGATTCCAGTATATGTCTTTGAAAAATACTTCATCCGTTTTAAATTAGTTGACGTTTTAGATATTTTATTTTGTTTCAAATTAGATGACGTTTTCAAATTCCTACACAAATTTTATTAACCTTTTATGTTTTATAACCATTTGTATTCTGCATTTTATATTTTGATTGGTTGAATTATGTTTAGATAAGTTAATTAATGATGTTTTATTTAAAAAAGTAAAAGATTAAATATATTTTTAATTTGTGTGCTAACACCTAAAACGTGAAGAAATAAAAGACTGAGGGAGTATAATTTACTGACGAATGGAAAGAAAGATGCTCATTATAATTGAGTAATTAAAGACTATTACAAGGACTTGTATTGTTTGTTTAAATGTGAATGTAATTAAAGACTTTTGTAAGCTGTCAATCAAATCAACGGTGTTGTTTATTTTAAAGACCTTTAAGTCAATATTGGGGGTATACGTTATTTCTTCGAAGATGTATGTATATTTCCAATTTATGTTTGTTGTTTATCTTCTCCTCACTAATTCATGAATATAGAAAAGAAGTGTGAAACTAGAAGAACGAAGGTTTACACGATTCACTTGACTTCAATGTGCATGTCAAAGACTATTTTTTAGTTTCCACGCAATTTCTTGGGCATGGATCATAAAATGAAAAGTATATAGCTTCTAAGTCACGTAAATGTCGACGTAAGTTCTAGTCCATTTCTTGGTAGGAAGTTTCAAAAAGGGAAATAACTTGTAAGGCGACTTCAAAGTCTTTAAAAATTGAAATAGGTGGTGACTGGTATGCAAAGCAACTAAATATCAACACATTGTTAAAAAAGAAAAAAAAAACACTTTGTATACTGAGATATCAAGATGGTATAAGTTTAAATCTAATCTATAAATTACTATAACTATTCGGGAAAATATATATACTTTTGAATTATTTCTTAGAAAAAGTGTATTTTCACGATTGCTCTCATCGTCTAAGATGGTTTAATAGCGTTGTTTATGGTTTTCTTTTCCGTTCTTCTGTTTTTTAGAAATTTGTCACCGATAATTTTATTTGAAAGGTGTTTGTTTTTGGAGAATTATTTCATGTCGGCTTCAGCTTCCCTAACATTAGAGCATTGGTGCGGACTATATCTTTCGTCTGTGGTTCCGATTTGTTTCAGCTTTATAATGTAGTTTGTAATAGTCTTTTGTTTAATATAATGATCATTCAGACAGGAAAAAATATAGTATATTTTCGTTGATGACAACCTTATCACTTTATCAGACTTAAAATTTTCGGAAAATAACCAAACAATGGTTAAAACAAATATTGCTCCAATCCAAACAAAGGACGAAGCGTTCATGAGTTGAGTAAATGCTGGACATAACCAAAGTTATTATAAATTTGATTTCAGAGATTGAAAGGTAAAGAGGATACAAAACTATACATAGATAGAGAAAGATGATCGAACGGTCATGATAGTATCGTACCACTCAATAAGATATCTTCTCGTACACCAAATCTACAATCTCTCAGGACCAAGCACGTTGCATGTGATGAAACAATGTAATGGCAACGTAGACAAAACTTGTGTCCCAAAATATCACCAAAACCCCCCACAAAAAGAAGCCATTAGAAGACCTCGATGACCTTAGTCGCAAGCACACGGTCCCTTCTTTCGATATAGTCATAAGGAAACCAACCTGCTTTGCCTTTACATTCTCCTTCTGCCCACCCGCTGCTCCTTACCTGGATCAGCCAAAAAAGCAAGATTCTTTCGTTTATTTGATGTCCTGATGGTATCTAATAATATGGCTTTTATTTGAATGCTAACCTCTCTGATAACAACATAGTCTCCAACTGATAAGCTGAGCTCAAAATCTGAATCAGACTGATACGGAAACATGACCTGCGTCCAAAAATATTAGATCAAGGCATATCAAGAGATTAAGTAAGCTCTTGTGAATCTAACAAGAAGACATTTCTAAGTTCACTAACCTCTCCTAAGAAGTATCCCATGGCGTCTGATGTTCCATTATGCATCTGAGAAGCATTATTGACCTCTTTATTAGCTTCTTCATATGAAGGAGGATGCGACGATGTGATGTTCTCTTCTTGTTGAGTTTGAGGCGCTTCAATTCTTTGTTGCTCTAATCTCATCTATACAATGGAATTATGTCTCTCAAGAGTTTTAAACAATGTAGAAAGATGTGACCACTGACCAATGGAGATATAATATACCTCTCCGGCTAGCCGCTCAATTATCTCAAGGATCCTTTGGTGATAACTACGCTCTGCTTCAACCTTTTTCATAGAAACATTTTATTAAAAACACACACAAGAGTAAATGATTATCAATACAAAACAACTACCGAACCATTTGTCTACCAAAGTTATTAGCCGCTGGAGTGTTTGGTTTTGCTGTTGATCTTCGACAGCAGACATGGCAGAGGCTGCTTCCTTACCCAATATTGTCATGTTTGATTTAAGATCTTGTAGTTTTGCTTCAGCAGATTCCAACTTCATTACTAGTTCTGGATTACCGGGATTCTCTCTAACCTTAGCTTGCCGTTTCGATACTTCAGTAGTGATGAGGTCATCAGAACCAAACCAAACCAGGCGCTGACTGACTCAATCACTGACTCAACCACTACGTCAAGCAGCGCAAGGAGATCAAGAGAAATCAAAGCCACGATGAGTTCTGATCCAACACAAGGCATAGGACTGATTATACATCCAACAATCAATCCTAAGAAGACATATGACCCAGGAGGAATCATACACGTTCAGGAGAACCATGGGCCGGACAATGCTAAATCCTTACCATCCGGTCCAGTTCATGCTAAGTCCGAGAGTTGGTGGACTTTCTTGCACTCTTTTTCCCTTGGTTGGTTTTATCCCAAAGTGGTTTTACTCCCAAGGTTTTTAATGAGGCAAGTCGGCCCACCCACACCCATAACTCAAGGATTGGCCGCCAAGGAAAGATTATACACTTTCCTTTCTTGTGTAACACATGGAGAAGAGATTATGGAGCCGAGAAGATCTAACAAGACTTATGAGCTTATCTTAGCTCAAGTGGAGACCAAGGTCAAGACATCTAGCTCAGCTCATCATCAGCATGCCACTAAGAAGAGTCATCCCCAAAAGATGACACAAGAAGAATATACCGAAAAGGAGCTAACCATATGTAGCATCACAACTAGCTCAACGGCTGACATCACGACTAGCTCAGCAGACTTGCCATATATGGAAGCATTCACATTTGGAAGGTCAATTCAGCACCAAACCTTTACCTATCAAAGCTACAGTGTTTTGAGGTCCTTTCCATCAAGTCCAGACGTCCTCAGCTGCACAAGACCACACAAGATTCTCCATAACTTTAAGAAGCCATACTTACCATATTCGGAGAAGAAGGAGATCAAACACCAACGGCTTCTTTCCAAGAATGAAAGGCACGAATTGTTTGTCAATCAAGCTGTCCCAAGGATCCTCACTTATCCCTTAAAACCATCCAGATACAAAGGAGCAATCAATAGCATGGATCCTTACCAAAATCGGTCCAACGGCTAGTTTCCTTTAAAATAGCGATTTCTTGTTCAAGGGTCAATATGACCGTTAGTTTAAGTCCTATAAAGTCTCATTGTATTGTTCATTTGTAAATCACCTTTCAATCAACTAAGTTTATACAAAAGAATTCATTTTCTTCTTTTCAAAGAGTATCTTTGAAGTTTCTTGTCTTAGGATTCATTTGTGCGATTCAAGTGTCTCCAAAGATTATTGGATTAGGATTGCTTGTGTGATTCAAGCAGAACTGATTCAACCACAGATTGAGAGAGTCAATCAGCCCATCGAACAAGCGAGTTGTTCATCATCATACATTCATCTTTCCATTTAATCATCTCAACGTCCTTCCTAAGGAGTCTAGAGACCCACGGTTGGATCCATCTCACCACATCATAACCCACGATCTAGAAGAGAGTGACTTCAGTCCCTGTTCTACGTCAAACACGCTTCCATCTTGCATCATCTGGTATCAGAGGATACCCACGCTTCCATATTGCATCATCTGGTATCAGAGCCGAAAGGTTCCTAATCAGGTACTAAATCATTGACATGAAGGATAGAGAAGATTCAGAAGCACACATGTATGGAGAGTACCATCCACCTAGGCACAAGAGTGCATTCAAGAACCATGGAGTTTCTTCATACCATGTACCAGCTCAACGACAGCTCACTGGTACAAGGAATGCGACAGCCCAACAAGCAAGCACAAGGCAGCCAGCCACCAAGGCAAGAGGTTCCCTAATGTTTTCAGGAAGAAGCAGTAACCCTGAAGCATACCTACAATGGGAAAGCAACATGGAGCAATGGTTACAAGCTAACAAAGTTCCCAAAGAAAGGAGGTTAGTACAAGCTGTCTCAGCCTTCACAGGAAAGGCTTATGAATGGTGGCTAAAGGAGAGCACACCAACCATCCTTAAGAAGCCAATACTGGATTGGAGAGAACTCAAGTCAAGGATGAAAAAGGAATTTGTGGAGAAGCTTCAAACCACAACCAAGAGAGTGAAGATTGCATCCGAAGCACAAGCTGCTCCAAGGCACAAATCTGATTGCTATCAAGAATCTATGGAGACTCTTCAAGCAAGGCTGGATCAGCAATGGCAGAAGATCATGGATATGTTACGCCCAAAGCAACCAGAGAAGAAGCAGAGTCACAAACCCTCACCCAATGCAACCGGACACAGTTTTGATGCCTCACTCAAGTTGCGAGACACGCCAACACAAGGTAAGTGTTCTAACCTTGTAAATTCTAAAGGGCCAACATGTTATAGGTGCCATAGGAGAGGGCATTTTGCTGCAAATTGTCCATCTAAGAAGTTGCTCAATGATATAACATCAGAGTTGAAATTGGAAGTAACTGACACAAATGATAGCTTTGTGCAATCTGATATTTTAATTTCCAATTCAAGACTCATGCACTTGTCTTTGTCAAAGAGTTTTGATCCAGGAATAAGACAAGAAGAAGAGCACACAAGTCAAGAAGACATCAAGCGTGAGGTGAAAGCAAACAAGGAGAATATCATGTTCCAATTCACCAAGGAAATCACTGTGAGTTTAAGTTTCAATAAATCTGTTCCTATAGTTCTAAACTCAGATATAATACACTTGCTCTTTCCCTTAAGAGTTGATTTAGGTACAGGTCTGATAAAGATCAAGAAGCGAAGGGCAGGAGGAGCCTTGAAAGAGAGACCAAAACCGAGTCATGTTTCCACACATGAGCCACAAGCAAACCAAAACCTTGAAGTATATCATGCTCCAACCAAACATGAGGTTATTTCTGAACTTAAAGTGCCTAACACTGATTGTCAAACCACTGGTATAATGCACTTGTTTCTTGAGTCAAGTGTTGAGACAGGGATTAGATCTAAGGATAAGGCCAAATGGGAGATCAAGGAAGAGCCACCAGACCAAGGCCAGCACACTACATCAAATAGCATGGTAAGTCTTTCTTTGATCCACTTCATTTCCCATGACTCAACAGCTGTGTTAAAGGATTTGTTAAGCTTACAAGAGGATGAGATATCAGTAGCACATGAAGATGAATCTAAGGAAAATGACTCAAACCGATATTTAAGTGATAAGAAGCCCATAATGCACTTGTTTCTTTGCCAAAGTGTTGAGAATATTTCAGGTCTTAAAGGGAGCAGAAGCAAGACAAGCCAAGGAGGCGTCACACCAGCTCAAAGAAGAGGAGTATCGCTATCCTATCTACCCAAAGAAGAGCCACCGGATGCTCAACCACTACATCAGAATCAAAATGATTCCCGAGGTAATATTCTAAACCCTCATTCAATTCACTGGACTAACTTGACTTATCTATGTGCAGGTTATCAAGTTTTGAGGTCAAAACTTCTTGAAGAGGGAGGGTATGATGAGGTCATCAGAACCAAACCAAACCAGGCGCTGACTGACTCAATCACTGACTCAACCACTACGTCAAGCAGCGCAAGGAGATCAAGAGAAATCAAAGCCACGATGAGTTCTGATCCAACACAAGGCATAGGACTGATTATACATCCAACAATCAATCCTAAGAAGACATATGACCCAGGAGGAATCATACACGTTCAGGAGAACCATGGGCCGGACAATGCTAAATCCTTACCATCCGGTCCAGTTCATGCTAAGTCCGAGAGTTGGTGGACTTTCTTGCACTCTTTTTCCCTTGGTTGGTTTTATCCCAAAGTGGTTTTACTCCCAAGGTTTTTAATGAGGCAAGTCGGCCCACCCACACCCATAACTCAAGGATTGGCCGCCAAGGAAAGATTATACACTTTCCTTTCTTGTGTAACACATGGAGAAGAGATTATGGAGCCGAGAAGATCTAACAAGACTTATGAGCTTATCTTAGCTCAAGTGGAGACCAAGGTCAAGACATCTAGCTCAGCTCATCATCAGCATGCCACTAAGAAGAGTCATCCCCAAAAGATGACACAAGAAGAATATACCGAAAAGGAGCTAACCATATGTAGCATCACAACTAGCTCAACGGCTGACATCACGACTAGCTCAGCAGACTTGCCATATATGGAAGCATTCACATTTGGAAGGTCAATTCAGCACCAAACCTTTACCTATCAAAGCTACAGTGTTTTGAGGTCCTTTCCATCAAGTCCAGACGTCCTCAGCTGCACAAGACCACACAAGATTCTCCATAACTTTAAGAAGCCATACTTACCATATTCGGAGAAGAAGGAGATCAAACACCAACGGCTTCTTTCCAAGAATGAAAGGCACGAATTGTTTGTCAATCAAGCTGTCCCAAGGATCCTCACTTATCCCTTAAAACCATCCAGATACAAAGGAGCAATCAATAGCATGGATCCTTACCAAAATCGGTCCAACGGCTAGTTTCCTTTAAAATAGCGATTTCTTGTTCAAGGGTCAATATGACCGTTAGTTTAAGTCCTATAAAGTCTCATTGTATTGTTCATTTGTAAATCACCTTTCAATCAACTAAGTTTATACAAAAGAATTCATTTTCTTCTTTTCAAAGAGTATCTTTGAAGTTTCTTGTCTTAGGATTCATTTGTGCGATTCAAGTGTCTCCAAAGATTATTGGATTAGGATTGCTTGTGTGATTCAAGCAGAACTGATTCAACCACAGATTGAGAGAGTCAATCAGCCCATCGAACAAGCGAGTTGTTCATCATCATACATTCATCTTTCCATTTAATCATCTCAACGTCCTTCCTAAGGAGTCTAGAGACCCACGGTTGGATCCATCTCACCACATCATAACCCACGATCTAGAAGAGAGTGACTTCAGTCCCTGTTCTACGTCAAACACGCTTCCATCTTGCATCAAGTAGTCTATGTAGGTTCAAGAAAAAGATGTTAGTTCAAAAAAAAAAAAGAGATTACTTCAATCATCTTGAGTACCTGAGCTTCAGCATCTTGTCGCATCCGATCATACCGCTGTGCTAAATGTCGAGCATCCTCTAATGGAGCTCCCATTACCATTGCCCTTAATGGCTCAGCGACCTAATAACTTCATCATATAAAACTTAGCTATATTGCTTTTTTTTATTTTAAAAGTGTTGAACTAAATGGTTTTGAAACCTGTGTGCCAAGAGCCTTCAAGAGATTTCCGCGCTCTTTCTCCATCTGAGACCGAGCATTTGCAAAACTAAGTGTTAGTGTATTACCACTAGTACATGTATTCCCTGAACCATATTTCCTGCTGTCCTCACACAACTTTGTCCCTAATCGCAACCATATCAATTCACAAAACATATATTCCTATTAGGATTAGGGCTACATTCTTGTATACAATAATACACAACACATTCTACAATCTATCAGAATTTATAACCCTGAAAACAGAATGAGCAAAGCATAAACAAAATCACCTATCTCGACTTGTTTGGATCCTGTAACGATGTATCCTTCTACACCACGAACAATGTCCCGTTGAAAATGCTGAGAATAAGAAACAAACTTCAGGATTTCAATGAAACAGTAGCAAGAGAATTATAGTTCAAAAGCAGGAGATGATTTCAAAAACCTTAGCAGAACGTGTTGAGATGTAAAGCTTCTCCAGTTTCTGATGCCTATGTAACTCTTCCTCATCGGTTATTACAGTATCTGAACCTCCATAACCTCCTCCCCCGAATTGTCTTAGGACAGCCTTCAAAATTTGCATTAAAAACAGAGAAACATCAACACATGTTGCTGCCATTTCTTCGTAATACAAAGAACATTGAAAACTAAAGTAAGTAATTACTTATTTTAAACCCAGGGCATGTGGGCTTACATAATAACATCAAAGATACAGATTTTCCAAGGCAACAAGTTTAAACCAACTTAAATGGAACATCTTTGAGATCACAAATATTGAAAGTGTAACCCTTTTTAGTTCTCATGATCGATTTAAGACCCACACGTAACCATCTCCCCAGATCAAGAACAGGATCAATCCCAGCTAAACGCGAGAAGTAGATTAAACATTACTACGAAGGCGATTAGACTCTAAAATTGATAATCCTGAAATCTGATTTAGGGTTTTAATAGGGGGGTATAACCTGTTGCTGTCTAGCTACTTGTTCTCTGAGCTTTGTAGCTTGTTTTCTGATTGCTTCCATTTATAAACACTGCCTCTCTGCTTCTTCCTCCTCTGAAATCAAATCTACCGTTCGGTATGGTGTCAGTCAGGACATCATCTTTAAATTTACTTTCTAAAGTCTCACTTTTGTTCTTATAACAAATATAACCCCAGTACTTTAGGAATCGTATAGATTGTACCCCAAACTCTCCACTTTCTAAAGGCTTAAATTTTAGTTTTTTTAATAGAATTATTTAACGATATTTTTTTTTGTCGTCAGATAAAATTCATGGGCCGAATTCAGAATTACAAACGGGCCAAGCCCATAACAATAAGCAAAAGAGACAACGCGTGAAGATAAGAACAACACGAGGGATGATCGCCATGTGTCAACACCGGAGTTACTCCGGCATGCAGAAGCCGCGAAGCTCGGTGGAAGAACCGCCAGGGAGCGCCAGCACCCGCCGAGGAAACGAGATGGCGCCGACCAGACCATCTTACTGAAATCGTCAAGAGCCGCTTGCCGATCTTAACTTCCTGAAACCGCCGCTCAAGCAACCTGCAACCAAAGAAATCAGGTGAGGAAACTCAACTAAAAACCGTTGAGACCAGGGAGACGCCGCCGCCGTCAGGATCGAAATCCGACTGAGTCCACTAAAGCTTTCCTCAAAGCGGTGGTACACGGCCACGATATTAATTCTTGAGACTCGAAGATCGAGAGAAGAGCACCGCACAATCCAAGCAGGAGGAGCCGTCGCGATGAGAGAGAAAGGGAAGAAGATCGTAGTCCTCGCCAGCGAGGAAAACCGGAGCCAAGCCGGAAGAGTCCGATGAGTCGGAAATTTATCGGCCATAGAAAGCTTATGGGATTATTAAGATCGAGCCTTATACAAACAAAAATCCGATCGGCAAACCCAAGCAAGTAAACCCAAATAAGAGCATATGCGATCGGAATCAAACCTTAAGCATATACACAAAACGATCGGACATAACAAGCAAACCCTGGAAGAACAAAATCTGATCGAGAATAGAACAAGAGGGGGAAAAAGGTTTCTATCTCTGAAAGATCCAAATGGGTGAAGAGAAAAGAAATCAGAAAAAACCCATAAGCTGAAAGTTAATCTCCATCATAACGATCGAAAGTGAGAAACTGGGAGAAAACTTTCAGTGAGAAGTTTCTCTCTCAAACGAAGAGAGAGAGTTTTATATCCAAACTATTTATTTAACGATAATTTACCAACTAATGTCTTCTTTATATATTAATTGTATTAAACTCAAAAACTTATATATATATACATGTATATTTATTTATTTTGTATTAAACTCAAAAACTGCACTACCATGAATCGGTCATGTAAAATTCTCGATTAAAGACACTTGGAACCAGGTTCGTAACTCAAATCCTCGGTGTGATTGGAGTGAAGCTATTTGGTTTAAACACAATATCTCTAAGTACTCGTTTTTATTATGGATAACTATTCACAATCGTTTGTCAACTGGTAAAAGAATAGAGAAGTGGAATGTTAATGCAAATACTCATTGTGGTCTCTGCACATGTCAAACTGAAATAAAAAGCACTTATTTTTTTAGTGTGAATTCACAGCTGTAATTTGGAGAAACTTGTGGATTGCTAGACAAAAACTATACTTCAGATTGGAACGAGATCATCAGACTAGCTTCTGGCCAAAACCTAAGCAACACAAAAACATTCTTGTTGAGATATACCCTTCAAGCGTTTGTTCACATTATTTGGCGAGAACACAACTCTCACATACATGAAAACGGATCAATAAACAAGAATTCACTTCAGCATATTATTGATAAGGTTGTGCGTAACAAGATTACTTCAATCTGTAAAACAAGGTGTCAAGACTATAGAGATAGTCTGAAGATCTGGTTTGGAACAAGAATAAGCATTTGATCAGGCGGTTTTTTTTGTTTTTTACACAGTTTCAACTTTCAAATTCATTCATTTTTTAAAGATAGAAAAACAAAATGAGTAGCACTTGATGTAATAATGGTTTTTGATTGAATAAAATTTTACATTCATTCAAAAAAAAAAAAAATCTTGACAAAACTACGTAATTGGTGTTACAAACTAAATATAATAAAAACAAAGCCTAGATTTATTGCTCTATATTGTAAACTTGGATTATTTCATTGATAGATATCCAATTCAATATACATAAATGTTATCCTTGTTTGAATATTGACTGTTGCAAAAAGAAAAAAAGAAATATTGACTTGTTTTCCTATATGTTTAAAATTATCAAATAGATTCAACTTTAAATGTCCCAAAACGGAAACAAATCTTTCATTTATAGGTTATATTGTTTACCATACACATCTCTATGTAGTAACAAATCAAATACAGAATATTAATATCCAATTAGTTGGTAATGGCCACTCAATTTCTATGGTATTCTTATTTTCTATGTATATTCATAGACAGCCAGATTCATGTGTATACTATATAACCATACAAAAAACCTCTCCACCCTCTTCTCACTATGTGTTAGAAAGAAAGAAAGAAAAAACATAAAAGATGGATTGTTTGCTTTGCTCACCGATTTTATATATTTTTCTTCTTTTCCTTTGCTATTTTGTTAGACTTTTGTTAACTCGGAGTATTTCATTTCCGCCTGGTCCAAAAGGATATCCAATCATTGGTAACATGAATCTAAAGGATCAGTTGAGTCATCGTGGTTTAGCTGAGCTAGCCAAACAATACGGTGGTCTCTTGCACCTTCAGATGGGTAGAATTCATATTGTAGCCGCTTCAACAGCTGAGATGGCCCGAGAAATTCTTCAGGTTTGTGGTTTTCTCAGGCTTATATTGTCCTAAACGTTTTGAAAAAAGTACATTTTTATATCTTGTAGATATTAAGTCCAATACTATCATATGAATCGAAAAAGTTTTAAACTAAAATTCTACTAGTCGGATTGGAATTTCTAGTTATCATTTTTACGACAACATTCATTTCAATCATTAAATAATGTTAGGTTCAAGATGTGGTTTTCGCAAACCGGCCAGCTAACGTCGCGATTTCATATCTTACTTACAACCGGGCGGATATGGCGTTTGCAAACTACGGTCCACTATGGCGTCAGATGAGGAAGGTTTGCGTCATGAAGCTCTTTAGCAGAAAACGGACTGAATCATGGGCTTCGGTACGAGAAGAAATTGATTCAATGGTTCAAACTCTGACCAAACAAACCGGTTCACCAGTTAACGTTGGTGAGCTTGTATTTGCTTTGACGCGGAACATAACGTACAGAGCCGCGTTTGGCTCTTTCGCTCGCGACGGTCAAGAAGAATTCGTCAAGATACTACAAGAGTTCTCAAAACTCTTTGGAGCGTTTGATATCACTGAGTTTTTACCGTGGATGAAATGGTTTGGTAACCGCGATTTCCACAAGCGGTTGGAAAACGCTAGGAAATCGCTGGATGGGTTCATAGATAGAATCATCGATGCACATATCGAAAAGAAGAATTCAAGAAAACAAGACGATGATGGCTTGGACGACATGGTCGATGAATTAATGGCGTTTTATAGCGGCGAAAGCGGTGAGGACGGCGGCAGATCTAGTGATTCCATGTCTTCATTTAGTCTCACAAGAGATAACATCAAAGCCCTTGTCATGGTAAATAATGAAAACTAATCATACAAAAAACCATAAGTTAATGTCATATTAAATAAATGATTTTTATTTAGGATGTGATGTTTGGCGGGACGGAGACGGTGGCGTCTGCGATTGAATGGGCAATGACGGAGCTGATGAAGAGTCCTCACGAGCTCGTAAAACTGCAGGAAGAACTCGCTGATGTCATCGGTTTGAATCGTCATTTTCACGAATCTGATCTCGAGAATCTTCCTTACTTCAGATGTGCAATGAAAGAGACGTTGAGACTACACCCGCCGATCCCGCTTCTCCTCCACGAGGCAGCGGCGGATTCCGTTGTCTCTGGCTACTCGATTCCCCGTGATTCTCGGGTCATGATCAATGTGTACGCAATTGGGCGAGACGAATCGGTATGGACTGAACCGAATGAGTTCAGACCAAGTCGGTTTATGGATAGCAAGGCTCCTGATTTCAAAGGTAATGATTTCGAGTTTCTTCCGTTTGGGTCGGGTCGAAGATCGTGCCCGGGTATGCAGTTGGGGCTTTACGCTATGGAGCTAGCCGTCGCGCACATGCTTCATTCTTTTGACTGGGAGTTGCCGGAAGGAGTTACCTCCGATGATCTGGATATGACTGACATGTTCGGTCTCACGGCGCCTAGAGCCACCAGACTCATCGCCGTACCAAGCTACCGGCTAAAGTGTCCGATGGTGATTTAAAATGCGACTTGTTTTATACAAACTGTTAGCTGTTTTCATGATTCCTTAAACAATGCATTGTTATTCAAGATTCCAATAGGATGACTCAATCTATTACCCAATTATTTTAGTTGATTATCTATATTAATTATCTTAGTTAGATGATATTAGACATCAGATTATTATCAGAGACTAAGATAATAGTGGGGAACATCTAGACTTATCTTGGGAGAACTAGTAGAACTAGCCGGTCCAGACTAACCGGAAGAGTCGCCATAACAAAATCATAAATTAACTCTGGTTCTCCTAAGAACACTAGACCGATTTGTAAACTAAGAAAAAACAAAAGCTCCTTAGTACCTTAAGGGATAGTGGTGGTTCACTAATACACCCGAAGGGCATTCATACGCAATGTGTCCCCTTCCACCACAGTTTCGACATATAATCAACCGAACCGTGCAGTCTCTGCTCATATGACCCACTCGCCGGCAGTTCCTGCAAACCACATCCTCCCCGTATTGAGCTCTACCACCTCTGATCCCGTGTGGTCTTCGGTCTCCTGCTAACACATCGGTTTTAGGGCATTTTATAGCAAGGTGACCAGCCACGTTACAGTGATTACACACGGGATCGTCTGTGCAGTCACGAGCTAAATGACCCGTCTTCCTGCAGTTGTTGCAGGCTTTCTCGTTTG